>JAJEJO010047850.1:220115-468587 GCA_020662805.1 Glaucomys volans
AAAAAAAAAAAAAAAAAAAAAAAAAAAAAAAAAAAAAAAAGATAATGTTTGGCAAATTATAAAATTTGACTGGTCTTATCCACAGTGACCTGGATCTCCCTTCCAAGGATTTGCCATCTTTTTCTCTCTACAGGTCCGAAGGCTAGGAGAACATAAGCTTACTTGTGATGAATGTAGTTTCCATTGTCCCCAGAAAAATAAATCTCATGAAAATTTTAAGAGAAGCAATACAACTTAAGGGAATGATTATTCAGTTTCTCTAAAATCAAAATTAAATGGAGAATACAGAAAAAACTTTCTAAGTTAACTTTATATTGTATTAAAATTTTCTACAATGAGCATACATTACTCATAATTTTTTAAATTAAAAGTAGTTTCACAACTTTTTAAAAACATTAAAAGTTATTCATATTGTCTGTCTTTAAGTCAGTTTCAATCACTAACTGAATTGCCCATTTATTTTAAAATGATCTCAGCCAATTCTCCATGCTTATCTCTATTTCTTATAGAATTAAGGAAATAACCATCTGATTTATTCTCCATTGATTTGTGTGTATTTTTTTCTTTTGACATAGTCCTTAAATTTAGAAGATAAGTACTATAAGAACTTTACCAAAAAGTAATCATTCGATGTGGTATAATAACACAAACAAGACTAAAGAAACATTAAATATATATTATACATATTTGTGGAGAGGAGTTCCTGCTAGTCCTGTATTAAAGCGGGTTGCATGGTGGCAGGCAGGTCATACTCGCATCAATCTAGATAAGGACATCGTCTTTAATATCTGCTACAACTGTATCTAGACAAATATATATGATACAAAAATGTGATAACCAGAGACAGTGTAGGATTAGATGGACAGGGTCAAAAGGAGTTTGTCAACAAATGAATCGAACACTAAAATTCCAAACTCATTATGATGGCAGGTTCAGAATTAAGAATAAAGTCATTTCATCCAACAGCTTAGCTTATAAGCATATGAAACATTAACAGAATGATGAAGTTCAAAAATGCCCCAGGATCGTCTATAAGCCTTTCAACAGATGTTATGTAATTTTCTGTATTTTATCCATAACAATTCTATTTCCTGAGACCCTTATCTAGGTATCTTGGATCTCCTCAGTCACATCCTAATCAGATATGTCATTACCTCAGTTATTAGTGTGTAAATTTCCATAATAATCTTTCCTCTGGGGTCTATAGCTACATTTTCAACTACCTTTCTTATTTCTCCATTTGAATGTTTTGATTGTCCCTTCAACATATATCCCAAACCAAATCCATCCTTATCCCCTATTAAACTAAATATTTCATCCAGGTTTTCCATTTCTGTCAGCTCTACTTCTCTTTCACAGTCACTGAGTGTGTCCATATTAAACTTTCAAAACGCATTTGTTGAGTGAATAAAGGTCAGCTCCACTGTTTTCAGTCACATAGACTGTCATGGTTCATCTTTTTTTCACCGTACTGTCTTTTCCTTTACATCCAATCAGGTTACTGATGTCCCATAGAAGAATATCTGATCCTCATTCCCATTCCCAAGGTCACCATTCTGGCCTTGACCATTAATTACTTTACCTGGCAAAATTAGAAGTTAAGAATATCCCTAATTTTTCATTCTATTCAAATCCAATCTTTGAGCACTGTTTGATTAATCTCTCTAAACCACAGCAATCATGTTCCCCAGCTTTAAAAACGTTTACTTGCTCATCGTATTGATAATGATGTTAATAAGAACAGCTGCTCCTCCTTTCCTGCTGCTGCTGCTGCTGCTCCTCCTCCTCCTCCTCCTCCTCCTCCTCCTCCTCCTCCTCCTCCTCCTCCTTCCTCTCCTCTTTCTTCTCCTTTTCTTGTTCTCCCTGCCCTGACATTCAAATTCCTCCAAAATACGGCATGATCCTTGTTATACTTCTCACCTTCTACTTTGCTATAAATATGGCTGATGGCTAACTGATCTGTTCTTTTTTTCGCAAATATTCTTCTGAATGTTCTTTTTTCCCCGTGTGTTCTCTCAACCTAAAAGCCATTTCAAGATTCTCTACCTAAGGAAGTTCTATCCATTGTTTGGAACCCATTTCAGATCTTACCAATTCCAATTTATCTTTATTAGTCCTCCAATAAGATAATAACTTACGCATGTATAGCACCGTACCTTTACAAAGTGCTTTTCTTATGTATTTTTATTTATTTAAACCTAAAAAGAAACAAATAATTTAGAACATGGGGAACCAGGAATTTTTCACTCCCAAACTGTGCAGCTTACTCTTTCCTTGGAACCTCTAAGTGTTAATAGAATATCTTTTATTCATAAGCTTGCATCATAGTAATTTGTATCTTTGTGTAGCCTCCATTCAAAATTGTGAGTACCTTCAAGGTAAGATTAATGACTTCTTTGTCTTTACAATGCCTAACCAAATTCCTTCCATATAATAACAGTGGATTAGCAAAGATTAATTAAACTAAACTGAATTCAATTGATCTCTAGTTTCCTCTATGACTTAAGGATTTGCTGGCTGGATTGTGCTGAGTGAAATGATGCCAAGACAGTTTAAGCAAATTGGAAAGAACAGTGACTAAGAAAGCAAAAAGGAAGTGAGTAGGAATAGAAGACTGGATGAATCAGGACTTCGCCCAGAGGATGATAGCTGGGAGCAATCATTTACTCTCTGCACCTAAGCTAATGGAAATGCTGTGATTCCACATCCCCCTTCCTGAGACTCACTAATATCTGCTTCTCTCAACCCCTAGAAATCCCCATGATCTCTCCCAGGCTCAATTATTGCAGACAAAGACAAAGATAAGAGAGAAAAGTGTTGGGACAGGCTAGAAGAATGGAAAAGCTCAGAGTAGAGTGGGATAATTAGGAACATATCTTATCTACCTCTAAATTCTTACTTACTTGATGACATTTCTCTGTTATAGCTCTCTATTAATCCATTTCAGGTGGCTCTGTTGGTCTTTGGTAGCTCCCAGCTTCTACCATACGCAGACCATTCTTGTCCTCAGCCCTGTTTCCTCTGCTTTCTTCCCTCAACGTTAGCCTGCTTCAATTCTCTTCTTATCTTAGAAATGTTCCTTGCCTATTGTCTTACTAATTCCCACAATTTCCAAAAGGTTTTACATTTATGAAGTCCATTCTTTGTGAACTTCTGGACTGCCTCAATTTATTATGCTTACTATTTAAATTCTTCTGGCCCTTTGTCTTCCCAGTTAGACCAATATTTGTGTCAGAACATATACCCTGTTTTCTGGGTCAAAAATATGGCTACTGCACTTTAAAGTCATACTGCAAAGTTTAGCCTTTCTTTGTGTAATTTTTTGTTGTTTTCCATGTGGTTGCCTTGTCTTCCCAAAGTAGGCTTTAAGTTCATTGGAAATAAAACCCACATGGTTTACTTCATCTAAATCACCACACCATGTGTAGTGTAGGGACTAAATAAATACTCAGTTGGTTGGGTTGATTGATCACTGATGAAAAGCCATGATAAAATATTCTTAACCCCTGGTGATCATTTTCCCATTCTGATGATCAAAGCTTCCCAGAATTTACCTGTACCCAATGGCTCCGTCATAGACAGAATCATTCAGATAAATGATGGAGCCTCCAGGTAGTACAAACTGCTGCCCAGCTGGAGCATTGTAAGACACCAAGCCATCTGCCAAAGGAAACAGAGTTGTCAGTGTCCTTGGGAAGATGTGTCTACTCCTCAGACCAACTACCCCAGGAAACTACATGAGCTTCAAGGGTGCAATTTTGTGTAATATGTCCCATAGGCTCTGTTTGGGCAACCAGGGAGCACTACTGAAAAGCATTCCTTGGTGGGAGTCAGCAGAATGACTTTGAATATGTTATTCCAGATGTGGGGCACCAGGCCATGGGTGGATGGATAATGCTCCTCTTTCTAATCAAGAGGAAATCACATCCTTCTGGGAGTAACTGGTCCCATCCCTTTCTGATTTGGTTGACTTTATTCCCCAGGGATCAGGGTTTTGCATAAAGTCTATAAAATTCCTGTGCTGGAGACCTACCTAGCCAGACACAGCCATAGAGTTCCACCCTCATGCAAACATTCATGGAGTGGTCAGTGACCGGAATGAAGCGAACAAATCTGGCTACAATGGGTGGCTCCAAGTCCTTTAGGAAAATGTCATACGGGTTACTGTTCCCATCTAGCACCTGAAGAGAGAGAAGAGAAAAAGTGAAAAGATGGTATGGAATCATGCTCACTTTTCTTTAACCCTATCACCCTTTGGATGGACCCTCTCATTTAATTCAAGGAACAGAATACATTCATTCAGCTTTCTCAACAGGCTTGACCATCCTTCCTGTGAAACCTCCTTCTCCCTGGGTCCCATTGAAAAGGTCATGCCAGGTCTGCAGACACACATATCCGCACAGACAACCTGTGTTGTTCTTCTTCTATCCTAAGTCAAAATATTGTCTGCAGACACACCAGGGGGTGGACATCTCTTCTTCCTACCTGTTTCCCATGCCGGTTCCGCCAAGAAATCCAGCGGGTGCCATCCCGACTATAATTGATCTTGTACATGGGTGCAAACTCAATGCCATGACCCCCTGCATGGCGCCCCTGGGTCCCCACAAGAGTGATAAAGTGTAGGGTGTGTAAGTCAATCTGTAGAAATTCTTTAAGGTCATCAGGTTCCACTGGAATCTCAGGGCACCAGGCTCCATCTCCTTCTTCTGAGTCCAGCCTTGGAAGGCAAGAATTGGAGAGAGAGAGAGCAACTATGAAACCATAAAGTTGTTTACCAATTCACAAAACAACAGCTCTCCTGTCCTGAGGAAAGAGAGCAGCATGGAAGTCCTGTCCAAAGAGACATCTGGGTTCTTCCCATTAGTCTGATTTCCTCCAACCATTCTTATTTGGGCTCAGTTTTCTCTCTTTGAAGCACCATGAAACCTAGGAGAATCACTACCAGGGAATCTAAGGCCTTCAGATTACATGTAACCTTTACTTTCCATCTCAAATTGGAAGCTTTGAGGAAAATGAAACTATTTCTATCCTTTGTTACCCTGTGGCATCATTTCACTGTCCCCTCCTCTCATTTTTTTCAGATTCATACTAATAAAATTAGCCAGTCCTGGCTTGGATATCAAGTTCTGGGGTGGGGGAGGGAGGGACAGTAGGCTCTCCAGTGTGGACTATGCAAGGTAGTGGAATTTTAACCAGCAGGATAGGCATGGCCACCCAGCAAAACCATGGAGATCCACAGTGAGGGTGAGGAATAAGAGCATATCAAGGGAGTAGTAAATGATCTGGTTTCATTTTATTATCTCCAGGGTGAGCTACCACTAAGCAAAATTGTGAAATCAGTTTAAAGTTTACATTGGGGACCTCTTTACCACTTTCTCTCTTTCTTGGAATGTTCTCTTTTCTCACAGATGTTACCCACTCAGTGTTGCTCCCTTCTAACCCCACTAACCATCACTGTCATCTTTCACACACCAAGATAAATATTATGGGGAAGGCTTGTCTTTCCTATTGGGCAATTCCTCACTCCCAATGTCCCATATCATCTGCACTTTCCCACATCTGCTGCTTTGGCCTCCCTCCTGAAGCAGCTCACAGTGAAAAGTCCAGGTAAGCAAACTGACCACATATCAATGAACCCATTCACTGTAGGTGGTGTAGCTCTGGGGCCTCTGTGGTTGGAATGAGGTTGCCAGACCAGCACATGTAGCCACGCCCTGAATTCTGTCCTTAAAAACATGCAGAGTAGGACAGACCCACTTGGTGCCTTTCTTCTGTTCTCACCAGCTCTCCCCAGCATCACCAATCTTCCCCTGCTGTTTGAGTCAGGGCTGTGTGTTCAGGAAATTTGAACTACCCAGAATTCAAGCTTCTTGGTACAGTCATTCTCACCTTCCATATTTGGCAGCTGTGGACTCTGACCACTGACTGGAAGCGGTGATGTCCTCATCAGGAATGTGGCCTCCCGACATGCCCAGAGGATACCTGCATATAGCTGGACCAAGAGAAATCAAAGAAAAGGAGAGAGGACATGCTTTTATTTTTATTTCAAGAGCTCCTCAGAAAAACTGTAACTGATTATTAACAGGGAATAAAAAGAAACTAAATTCTCCTAAATTTCTCTATGACCCCAGTTTGACCATCCTGCCTACAAGACTTTTCTTTCTAGTCCTGAATCTAAATACCACTTTGACTTTCAACATTTGATCCTTAGCCAAACTTATCTTTTAGTCCAAACTCTGTTAAGTGATGTAATATGATGTAATGCATTGACTTATCCCTTTATTTACTAATAACCTCACTGACCCACCCTTTTTCCTTATTAGATGTGCATTTTTAATCCATTTCCCAATAATAGTGACCTTTCACTACTTACAAAGTCATTGGGTGCCCTGCAACGCATGACATTCTTTTCTGTCCAGGTAGCAGTTGCATGAAACATGGAGCAAACCTACAAACTCTCCTAAGAAGAGGTTGAATGTGTATTTTTGGCCCACGTTAGCATCATGTCTGGCCCCTGGCTAAAAACAATAACCTCTGGAGAAGGACTTCTGCTTTAACCCAAGCGACAGTAACAGATTTACACTCCTGTATGAAAGAACCAGAAAGGACCAACTAACCATATGGGAAACTCGCTCTCAGGTAATGTTATATCAGGTAACAATGGATAGCAATCTTGGAAGGATGGGAAACAAAGATGAGCCTTGGAACTGAGCCAACTTACTGCCCTGAGAGTATCCAGATACAATGCAGTGAGTGCAAAGTCAGAAAGAGCTGACAGAACTCCCTGAATTTAAGAGATAAAAATAAGGGTCCAGAGAAGAACTGAGGTTCTCAGGATACTGTGCTGCCAGGTAAGATACAGGATACCTAATTAAACCTGAATTTCAAATAGAAAGTTGTTTTAAAGTATATGCCCCATACAATAATAATAATAAAAATCAATAGGCATGTAAATAACTAGCAAAATAGAACTCATCATGAGACAGGGGAAAAAATAATAATTAAAACAAATTCAGAACAGATTCCTTTTGAAATTCCAGTGGTATTTTTTATAGAAATTAAAAAATCCTAAGATTCATATGAAAACATGTCAAAGCAATCTTGGAAGAGAAGAACAAAACTGGAGGTATCACATTCTAAGTTTTAAAAATATATTGCAAAGTCACAGTATTACAACAGTATTGTACTTAAATAAAAACAGATGTATTGACCAACAAAACAGAAGAGAGATACCAGAAATAAACTCATACATGTAAGGTCAATCAGTGTTCAGCAAGGGTGTCAAACCTTGTAATAGGGAAAGAAGAGTCTTGCCATTCGTATACCCATTGTAAATTGTATACCCATATGTAAGAATGAAATGGGACACTTGTCTTAAATACAAAATCAGCTCAACTGGATGAAAAACCTAAATGCAAAATCTAAAACTAAAACTTATGTAAGAAAACACGATAGTAGTTTAGATAATGATTTCTTAATCAAAACACCAACAGCACAAGGTACAAAAACAAAAACAGGCAAACCACATCAAGCTAACCAACACCGCACAGCAATGAACCAAGTGAAAAGCAAGCTTTGGATTTGGAAAATATATTTATAAACCATATATTTGATAAGGGTTAATATCCACAAGATAAAGGGAACTCATACAACTAATTACATGATTTAAAAATGGATAACAAAAGGTCTGAATAGATATTTATTCAAAGAAGCACAATGATCAACAATTACTTTAAAAATGCTCAACATCACTAATTGTTAGGGAAAAGCAAATCAAACCCACAATGAGATATCATCTCATACTTGTCAGGATGGCTAATATCAACACAAATAAATGATAATAAGTTTTTGATGAGGATATGGAAAAATGAAACCCATGTACACTGTTTCCATTTCAGGGAATGAAAATGGTGCAACCGCTATGGAAAAGGGTAAGGAGATTCCTCAAAAAACTAAAAACAGAACTACTATATGACCCAGCAATTCCCCTTTAGGATATTTATCAATCAAGGTTCTCCAGAGAGACAGAACCAAAGAACACACAAAAACACAGGAATATAAATATGAATATAATAATTCTCCTCAGATAATAAGTAGGTACACATACATATATAATATATGTAGGTATAATATATACCTACTTATTATCTGAGGGGAATTATTAGCCCAGCTTATACTGTCAGAGGTCACATAGTCCTACAATGGCCATCTGCAGAGTGGAGAGAAAGGAAAACCAGTAGCTGCTCAGCCTAAGAAGTCAGAAGCCCCAGAGCAAGAAAGACCAATGATGCAGATGCAGCCCTAGCCTGAGACTGAAAACCTAAAATTCTCCTAGAGAGTTCCTGGTGCGAGTGCATGTTCAAAGACTGAATAATCTGGAGCCAGATGTCAAAAGTTGGTGGCAACTTCTATTCAACATTGTGCTGGAAATGTTAACCAGGGCAATTAGACAGACCACAGAAATTAAAGGTATATGAATAGGAAAGGAAGAACTCAAGCTGTCACTATTTGCTGATGACATGATCCTATATTTAGAGGATCCAAAACACCCCACCAGGAAACTTTTAGACCTAATTAATGAATTCAGCAAAATAGCAGGATATGAAATAAACACACATAAATCAAATGCATTTATCTACATAAGCAATGAATCATCTGAAAGTGAAACAAGGAAAACAACTCCATTCACAATAGTCTCAAATAAAATAAAATACTTGGGAATCAATCTAACAAAAGAGGTGAAAGACCTCTACAATGAAAACTACAGAACATTAAAGAAAGAAATTGAGGAAGACCTTAGAAGATGGAAATATCTCCCATGTTCTTGGATAGGCAGAATTAATATGATCAAAATGGTCATACTTCCAAAGGTGCTATACAAATTTAATGCAATTCCAATAAAAATCCCAATGACATTCCTCATAGAAATAGAAAAAGCAATAATGAAATTTATCTTGAAGAACAGAAGACCCAGAATAGCCAAAACAATCCTGGGCAGGAAGAATGATGCAGGAGGTATCACAATATCAGACCTTAAACTCTACTGTAGAGCAATAGTTACAAAAACAGCATGGTACTGGCACTAATATAGGCAGGTAGACCAATGGTATAGAATAGAAGACCCAGAGACAAACCCACATAGTATATCATACTAGACAAAGGTACCAAAAACATGCAATGGAGAAAAGATAACCTCTTCAACAAATGGTGCTGGCAAAACTGGAAATCCATAGGCAATAAAATGAAATTAAATCCCTATCTGCACACTGCACAAAACTCAACTCAAAATGGATCAAGGATCTAGGAAGTAGACCTGAGACTCTTTGCCAAATAGAAGAAATAGTAGGCCCGAATCTTCTTCATATTGGTTTAGGACCAGACTTTCTTAACATGACCACCAGAGCACAAGAAGTAAAAGGAAGAATCAATCAATGGGATGGTTTCAAACTAAAAAGCTTTTTATCAGTAAAAGAAACAATCAATAATGTGAAAAAGAAAGCCTACAGAATGGGAAAAAATCTTTTCCACATACACTTCAGACAGAGCATTGATCTCCAAAATTTATAAAGAACTTACCAAACTTTACACCAAAAATACAAAGAACCCAATCAATAAATGGGCTAAGGAACTGGGAAGACACTTCACAGAAGATGATATACAGGTGATCAACAAATATATGAAAAAGAGCTCATCATCTCTAGTAATTAGAGAAATGCAAATTAAAACTACCCTAAGATTTCATCTAACTCCAGTTAGAATGGCTATTATCAGGAATACAAGTAATAATAAGTGTTGGCGTGGATGTGGGGAAAAAGGCACACTCATACATTGCTGGTGGAGTTGCAAATTGGTGCAGCGACTCTGGAAAGCAATGTGGAGATTCCTCAAAAAACTTGAAATGGAACCACCATTTGACCCAGTTATCCCACTCCTCCGTTTATACCCAAAGGTCTTAAAATCAGCAAAGTATAGGGATGCAGCCACATCTATGTTCATAGTTGCTCAATCCACAATAGCTAGATTGTGGAACCAACCTAGATGCCCTTCAACTGAAGAATGGATAAATAAACTGTGGTATATATACACAATGGGATATTACTCAGCCATAAAGAAGAATAAAACTATGTTGTTTGCTGGTAAATGGGTGGAGCTGGAGAATATCATGCTAAGTGAAATAAGCCAAGCCCCAAAAACCAAAGGCCAAATGTTTTCTCTGATCAGTGGAGGCTGATACATAACGGGAGGTGGGGGGTTAGGGGGACGATAAGAAAAGAATGGAGGAAGTATGGATGGTGTAGAGGAAAATGGGATGGGAGGGGGTGGGGGAAGGAAAGATAGTAGACTGAGACAGACAGTATTACCCTGTGTATATGAAAGATTATATGAATCGTGTGACATTGTGAAAAAAAGATATATTCCCTGCTGTATAATTACATCAAAATGGGTTCTACTGTCATGTATAATTAAAAAGAACCAATAAAAAATATGGAAACAAAACCAACATTGGTAGGTAGGCAGAAAAAAAGAATAAGAAAATAAATATTTTATTTTACATTAAAAAAAAAAATTGGTGGCAGTCTAAAAATCTACCCGCTCAGGAAGGGTGGAATGGAACCAAGTGCTAGTTTCCCCCATCTTCTGCTTTTTTCCACTTCATTTGGGCCCTCAGCCTATTATATGGTGCTGCCCACATTCAGGATGCATGTTCCCCACTTATTTCACTGATCCACATGCCAGTCTTCATTGGACACACCCTCACAGACACACCCAGAAGTATGCTTTGCAGTTTCCTAGGTGTTCCTAAATCCTATCAAGTTGACAATCACAATCAACCATCACAAGATACATAGCCAAGAGAATCAGATGTAAGATCTTGAGAGCCATCTGCAGTTCCATGTTCATTGCAGCATTATTCATAATGGCCAAAAAACTTGAGTATCCATTGACAGATGAATGGAAAAAGAAAATGCTGAGTGTACACAAAATAGAATGTGATACAGTCTTTAAAAAGACAGAAATATTATCATTTGCAACAACAGATGAACCTGGAGGACCTTAAGCTAAATGAAATAAGCCAGTCAGAGAAGGACAAATATTGTATTCAGTGGAAACTGAATATTATGTATCTAAAAAAGTCAAAGAACCAATAGAAAAATAAAAATTTAAAAGATGAATAAGATTTAGAGATCTGCTATATAACATTATGCCTATAGTGAACAATACTGTATGTTTCACTTAAAAATTGTGAAGAAAGCAGTCTCATAATAAGGGTTCTTGCCACAATAATAATTTTTTAAAAGAAATGACTGAATTTTCCGCCATAGGTACTTCCTGCGATTCAGTACTAAAACAGAATGTACTATTGACAAATGCTATAATAAAGATGGATTTCAAAATAACAATGCTGAGTGAAAGAGTGAGACAAGAAGGTACATGTCATGTGCATCCATTCATATGTGACGCTAGAGATGGAAATCAGGTCGATTTACAGTGACAGAAAGCAGATCAATGGTTTCCTGGGAAAGGGAGGAGTGACCAGAAGATAGCAAAGTGACACTAAGAAACTTTAGTGGATATGGTCAACTTCTTGATCACAGTAATGATTTCATAGGTTTATGCATACATCAGAATGGATGAAATTGTGCATTTTGAATGTGTACAGTTTGTTGTACATAAATTACATTTCAATAAATCTGTTTTAAAAATAATCTTTGGGGCAGCATAATATATTGAGATTTTGACTTGTGAATTTTTCACTCCTCTTTTCAAAGCAGGATGCCAGGTCTTTGTGTTTTTCTTCACCCCATGGAGGTTTAAGTTTACAGGACAAAAATAAATATTGTCATGACAAAGGGCTTCCAGGAAAACTTGCCCTCACAGAACTTGTAAAGTTGGACTGAGATGATAAGGAGAAAGGTGAGACTTTCCCAGGCCTGGAAGGGGGAAGAAGCAAGCAAATCAAAGTACTAACAGGTACCATACCTCATTTCCTGGAAGTGTCCTGGAGAGGTAGTAAAACATTGAAGGAAAAGGATTTAATGTGAACTCAGCACAAAAACAGCATAACTACTCTGCTTAAGGACCATCATGATCTTAGAAAATGAGGCTGTCCACTGCAATTCTGGTGAGCTGAAGGCAAGGGAGTCCTCTGCCTATCAAACACAGTAAGCCCCTGGAGTCTTATCTAACCTGGGAAAGAGAACAATGGTTTGGGCCACTGCCTGGCCAATACTTCTAGATGCTGTGGTTAAGCAAAACCTGACGCAGACAGCTTGGGCAGGAAAAAAAAATAAAGGTCATATGCCCAACTATAACACCTCTATATTCACTACCCACTACATTTTCCAAGTCGGACTTGCATCAAGAAATGAGCATGGAAATCTGGTGTAACCTCACTTATTCTCATCAAATGTATAATTCCTCTGAGTTGGTAGGTTTCACAAATACCCATTTTACTTAAAGTAAGTGCAAATCTGAACTGTGCAATGAAGCAATGACCTCAAATTCCAAACTGAGAAATGAAATGAAAGTGAAGGGAAATGTAAATGTGGGGGTGCCAAAGTTACCAATGAATCAGGTCGCTGTACATTTCAGAAATGAAGAGCCCTCTCTTCTGCTCTGTTCTTCCATGTCTCTTCTTATTCTTCATGTTGTTGGCTGTTCTAAGTCTTCCACTTGGCACCACAGCTCTATATAAGCAAGGAGGGTCCTCAGGAGAACTTGAACCTATTAGGCTCCATGTCCCAGTCTAACCCACCAGAGCACTTGCATTGGCATTTGGGACCTAAGCTGTGCTACTAATAAAGTAGAACATTTTTCCCCTTTGCCACTGTCCTCTGGGTATATATCTCTATCAGGGACCTCCTGGGGTCAACTTCTGACTATTCAAGGCTTCTAACTATTCCTGTCTCCTTTGGCTTTAATCCATGTCATAGTGTCCCAAATTGTCATCTTGATTCTGAAAATAGAGTTCTTAACAATTTGCAAAGTACTTTCCTATTGCTTACTTTACAATACCTGCATGTGGCAGGCAGAACACACACAATATATTATTCCCAAAACATATAAGAGGAAACCAACAGAAGGTCCACATCTATAAGTGGAGGGATTTAACTTGGGTCACATTTATGTGTTCAAATTCTAAGATGGGCCAGTGCACCAGAATGTACCCTCTACTTTAACCAAAAGAGTGACCTGCTGCAAACTGACTCTTCCATGGTGCCAGGCTGCCGAGAGAAGTACTGCAAATAAGTAAGAGAGTTGATCCTCTGCACCTTCTCTCTCTTATGAAACCAAAGTTTATTTGTGAATCCAGTCTTATCTTCACATCCACCGCCAACATGACACATATACTTGCTTGCTTATTGGTTTCCAAATCCATGACTTATTTTAATTCCTGTATTTATTGACTCATTCAACAATTTGTCAAACACTGTGGGGATACAGCAGTGAACAAAGCAAAGTGTGTTTTATCATAAAGAATACATCCGAGGGCAGGAAGACAAACAGTAAGCAAATAAATACATAAGAGAAGACAGCAAGGGTAATGGAAAGGGAATGGGTGCTCATTCTGCAAAGAATCAAGGAATGTCTTCTGGATGCGACTTTGAGCAGAACCTGGAGTGAAGGAAAACAGAAGAGCCAAGAGACTCAGAGCTAGAAATGTTTAATGCAAAGGGAACAGAAAGTACAAAGGTACGCTTGAGAAAAAAGCATGCTTGTTAAGGTGGGTTAAGGTACCGCAAGGAGGCCATTTCACCCCAAGTTGATTTCCTACCTAACATTATTATACTTCTATTCTTTTGCAATGTGATGAACTAAAGCAAGCTTATTTAAAGAAGGATAATAATGATTCCAATACACGCCTCCTTTCTCTATTTTATGGCATTTTTTGTATCTCTGCTATAACATTAGATATACCCTGCTTCATAATATAATTATTTGTGTGAAAGTCCTTTCCCTCTATAGATCCCTCCTTGGTGGGAGGACTTTATTTGTTTATTTTTATTCCTCAGTGCACACATAGGGAGAAAATAGATATTCAAATATATTTGTTGAAAAATAGGTAAGCCTTAGAGATACAAGAGAAGTAAGAATAAAACTGAGTAAAATATAGACTTCCTTCAACCCCTCCCCAGTTTTTCCCTTCATTCAACTTCATTATTCCAATGACTCAAGCCAAAACAAGTCCATCCTTGACTTCTTTCATATTCCATATCTAGTCCATCAACTAGATAGACAAAAAATTCTTTTGACTATACTAGAAGTATTTCCATATCCCACCCACTTCTTCTCACATTTATTTTACTATCATTCTAAGCCAATTCAGAATCTTCTATCAAAAGGAATATCTCCTGACCAATCTCCCTTTGTCCACTTTTCCTCTTGTATCTTAAAATGTAAGTCAGATTATGAAATTCTTCTGTTCCAAGCCCCCCAGGAACTTCATATCTCACTCATAATAAGATTCAAATTCCTTTCATGGTTTCCAGGGCCCTGTATAACCTGTCCCCTTGGCTGTCTTTGACCTTGTACCACCCCACTCATACCATGTTCCCCATAAGTCACACTGGCCTTGATGTTCCTCAATCACAATACTATGTTTCTTCTTTAGTAATTTGCATTTACGGTTTTAAAGTATTTAATTCAGGGACACAGAAATCTTCATGGAGTCAAGGGAAGAGAAGTAGAATACCACATGTCCTGTTTTTTCACATGTTAATATCACCGAAGTCTGGTTACATCTTACAAGCAAATAGAAAGAGAGGAGAGAGACAGAGATCCCACAAATACTCTACTATTTGGTGTCAGAGGGATGCCAATTCCCTTCCTGAAGTGGCTCTGCTCTTCTTATCATGATTGCATTTCACTTATTATAAGAGCTGGGATCCTCACTTATGCCTCTTAATTTAACTGCAGGGTGTTTTTATTTTTCTTTCTTAGAGGAAAATATAGTAATAATGTATCTTAGAGTCAGCAGCTTATTGAATTTGATGAAATACAGTAGTAACAGCATCCATTTAGAAGCATTTAAAAATGTGAGGTAATAATAGCATTTTCTCATTCAATATTTCATGTTTCCCATGAATTCTACATTCTGTAGGAAGAATTTAAACAAGACTATTCACTGAGTAAATACTAAGTCATCTTGGAATCTGCCTTGATCCACTAAGCTATGCAACCTCTGAAAATCACAACTTCAAATCCACTTCTGGCTCTACCACTTAACCAGAGAGGACCTGGAACCTGGGCAAGCTCCATACCCTCTTTGTGTCCAAGTTTCCTCAATTGGAAAGCAAGGGGCTGGGTTAGACTTGCTGTAAGGCAGTGGTACCTGAAAGCCAGTCCATGGAACAATTACTTCAGTATTGCCTAGAGAGGTGGCAGAATACACATTTTTGAGAGTCCCTCTTAGAGATTTAGCTTCGGAACATTTGAAGCTGAGTCCAGAAACCTGCATGTTTGTAAAACTACCCAGTCGTTCTGCTGTATTCTCAGGCTGGGAAACCACTGCTCCCAGTTCTATCCTGCCTGAACACAGAATGCTTCTATGGAGCCAGAGTAATCTAACCTCCACAATTCCCTTAGCTTTCCATTCCTGGCCATCATAAATCTTTTGACTCTGGGCTTCTACTTCTCAGGAAATGTGAAGTAAACCAGAAATGTGGAAGGAGGGTTGCACAGGGTAAGTCATGATATTATTGCAAATAACCTACCAAGGCAGAGCTCACCGATGGGACAGCAATCAAGAAGTTTAAACAGAGCAACTGCTGCTGCAGCTGCCTCTGTGACATCTTTCAGTTGGATTCTATTTCCTGAGATCCTTTTTATTTTGTGTCCTAACTGAACCCATCCAGGAAATTTCCATTTAACAGATGAGGAAAGTGAAGTAAGAGAGATTTGAAGTATGTGTAATGGAAAGAAAGAAAGCACAGAGACAACAGACACCACATAAGATACTTGATGTGTGACGTTCATTCTCCATACATTCATCCTTGCCTTCTTCCTGCCATCCATCGATCCATTGCTCTCCTTTTTTTTTGTAGTTATCTATTTGAAAAATGTATATTGAACATCTAATTAATGATATGTGTTGGGAAGTGGTCAGAGGGTAGAGGGATAATCTGACATGAGTACTGTGCTCAATATTGCTTACAATTCCAATAAGGAGCTACACAAGCTCATCTATGATGAAGGGGATTTCTTAAAAGACCCTCCCGTCATTTTTATCCTGAGACCATGCAACAGTGTTTAAACCAGACATACAGATGACTCTGATGCACACTGGATTTTAAGACTTAAACAAACCAGAGAATGAGCCAGACATGGTAGTGCACACCTGCAATCTTAGCAACTCAGGAGGCTGAGCCAGGACGATCACAAGTTCAAGGTCAGCCTCAGCAACTTAATGAGATTCCTGTCTCAATATTAAAAATAAAATAAAATAAAGGACTGGGGATGTAGCTCAGTGGTAAATGTAAAGTGCCCCTGGGTTTAATCCCCAGTACAGAAAAAAAAAAAAAAAAAAAAAAAACAGGGAATGAAATGAGGCTTCAGTTCTCCACATAAAGAAATGTTAAGTGCATTATAGGTATGATTTAGTCTCCCCAAACTTGTGTGTTGGAAATTGAATTTCCAAAATCATGTTAGTGGTATTTGAAGGTGAGGCCTTTGGGAAATGGTTAAGATTGGATAGGTCATGAGCATGGGGTCCTCCATGATGACATTAGTGGTTTTTATAAGAGGAGGAAGAGAGACCTGTGAATCCTTGCCCTGTCTCACCATATGATGCCCTCTGCCATGTCATGCTGAAGCAAGAAGGCCTTCACCAGATACAACTCCATGCTCTCAGACCTCCCTGCCTCAAGAACTGTAAGAAATAAATGTTTTCTTATAAGTTACCCAACCTGTGGCATTCAGAGATAGCAAAATAAAACAGATTAAGTCAGAAATAAACTGGGCCTTTGAGAATCATCCAGTCCATTGAGAAGTCCAGAAAATTCTACTTACTGCCAATTTCTTGAATCCAGCTGTTTCTCACCTTCTCTCTTTCCATGTAGTGCCAATAACCAACAATTCACAGCTGGAGTACCTAGCTCCTTATCCTGCTTTTGTTCTATTGTCCCTTCTCATAGCACCCAAGTGAACTTCCTAAACTTTACTCTGGCTCCATGGAATCACTGTGTGTTCAGGCAGGATAGAAACTGGGAGCAGTGGTTCCGCAGCCTGAGAACTTTACCAATCAATTCTTTAAATGCGTAAAGTACTTACGGCCTCAAGGTCTCTGTGGATATAATGCTCCCTTTACCAGGAACATTCTCCCTTTTCACTCTGCCTGCTTACTCCAAAGCATCCTCCAGCTCTCAGTCTATCACTCCCTCAGGAATTCCCCCCCAAATGCCCAGCTAACTTAGGAACCTCTAGTATATGCTCTTATACACACTGCTTTTCCTTTATACCTATTTTCATATTTCTCATATAAATAATTATTTTGTTTAATTTTGATCTTCCAACTAAATAGTGTGCATTAGGAGGACAGGAATCATGTCTATCTATTATATTCCTGTTATCTCATAAGGTGTCTGAAATTAACTAGTGTTCAATAAATACCTATTGAAAAATTAATAAGGGTTTTCTGTTGTTTATTTTGACAGGGATTAAAAATAAATCCTGGAAATGTAGTCAAGGTTACCCCTGACTAATGATGTTTAACCAGGCAGCATATGTATAGGTCTTCCATATAAGTTTGAATCATCACATATCTTATTCAATCAATCTGTTGGTGCATTCAGTAAACAAATGTATTTATTTAATGCTTGTTCACATATTTATTTAGTCAGCAAGTTTTTGCTATATATTAGGTATTATTCTAAATAGAAAGTAGTGAACAAGATACATAAAATGACTGATCTATTTATAAAGGAGACAAACACAAGACAATAGATTTTCAGTGATCTAGTAGATATACCTCAATTTTCTATTTGACATAGCTTTTACTAGCTATTACTACTACTATTTAAGGTAGTCTGACAAAGTTACTAAAGCGTGGTCTCAGATAAAAGTGACGGGAGGGTCTTTTAAGAAATCCCCTTCATCATAGATGAGCTTGTATAGCTCCTTATTGGAATTGTAAGCAATATTGAGCACAGTACTCATGTCAGATTATCCCTCTACCCTCTGAGCACTTCCCAACACACATTACTAATTAGATGTTCAACATACATTTTTTCCTTACAAAAAAAAAAGGAGAGCAATGGATAGATGGATGGAAGAATGAAGGCAAGGATGAATGTATGGAGAATGAACTTCACACATCAAACTCTAATGGCGAGTGCTATAATCAATTCATTTCTCTGCCCAGAATCTCTCCAGCACATAGTCATCTGAAGTGTTCAGCACATGTTAAGAAACAGCCTGTTCAGCTACATTTCAAAAGCATCACCCTCCCAAATCAGAGTCAAGGTATATCACAGGGGGCATTGTCTTTTTCCAATTCACAATCACCTCCAGAGTGTAATGAGTAGCAGGGCTACTCTTCCAGAAGCTTTGGGGGCATTCGCATGGGAGTAAAAGAGTTATGGTGCAAATATTAGTCAGTGGTTACTGGATAACTATCTACCAAGACGTACTGAGGAAGGGTCCCCAAGCTTTGGTTAGAAGAGACACAGATGACTGGAGAAATGGAAACTGGAAGGAATCTTGTTCTATGCTAAGAGTAAACCTCTGGGCCATAAGTGCTACAGCAGTCTTCCTTTTGTGACAGGGAATATGTTCTAAGATACCCAGGGACATCTGAAACCACAAGCAGGGTCAAACCCTATACATATTTTTTTTTCTGTACATACATACCTATGGTATATTTATAAATTAGGCACAGTAATATTAAAATGAAAAAATTATAACAATATTCTCTAATAAAATTTCTGTGAAGATAGTTTTTCTATTTCTCTCTCTCTTTCTCTAAATATCCTATTGTACTGAACTCATCCTTCCTGTGATAATGTGAGATGACACAATGCTTACATAATGAGATGAAGTGAGGCCAATGACAAAGGCACTGGGAAGGACAGAGCGGCAGGGCATGAGATTTCATGATCCTAATCACATGCAATTTAAAATTTATGAATTGTTTATACCTGAAATTTTCCATTTAATATTTTCAAACTGTGGTTCACCACAGGTAATTGAAACCACTGAAAGCAAAACCCCAGAGAAGGGGGGACTGCTATATAAACCACTTGGACAGTGGGAATTAGGCGGGAGGTCTAAAAGTTGGGGTCAAGGAATGTACAGATGAAAACAGGGAATTCAGAAATTAAGAACCAGTGAAGCAGCAATAGTCACATTAGAAAACAGGCAGAGTCCTTAATGAATCAATATTCCCAGGGCCTCACAGAAAGGGCACAGGAAAATGGACAAGTGGATCTTGGATGGCCTTTATCATCCTATCGAGTCTTTGGAACCAGGCGAAACCTTTTCCCAGGACAACCAACGTGGCACGTCTCAGCAGTACCAGTGTGGTTTTCCCACTGAAAATGTCTATTTTGGGTAAACTCTGTGGAAGGGAGTCTAGTCACTAGTGAAGATGGAATTGCCAGGTTGGCCCAAGTCCTAAATGTCAGGTCTCCTCTCTTTCCCCTGAATCCCCATCTTATTCATTAGATCCCATCAATCTGTCCTCTTTATATCAAGAAATGTAAAAGAAGCCGTGAAAAATGGGAATTGCAGGGTAAGCAGGAGATCCTGTAGCAAAACCTACCTCCTGATTTTGCCTGCTGAATTGTCTTGGTGGTTTCCTGATGCTCCTGCTACCCACCAATCTCCTGACAGAGAAGCCAGTTGACTTTTGCAGTTTCCCAGAGTGGAAAACTACCAGCATCAGCTGTAGCAGGCCTGGCTGAAAGCTTCATCCATCTCAAGCTCCAGTAGGGCCTGGCCGGCAGTCTGAGGAGAAGCAGCTGCCACCAGTCCCCAGCTTCCCAAGAATTATTTTTCATACTATCCTGCCAAGGTTGAGCAGCTGAAAGGGCTTCTTGTTCCATGATGTTTACCATCTCACTAGTAGCTGCAGGCCACAGGCTCCCTGTCAATGAGTATCCTATATACAGTTTCCAGGAAAAAACAGCCTGAACATACAGATCTGGCCCTGATCCTCTCTGAGCACACACCAGCTGACTTGGGGACAGGTACTGGGGTCACCTGGGGGCCCAAGTAAGTTGATGGCTTAAGGAGAATCTATAATCACAAAACTTTAGATCCAGGAAGGGAACTTAAGATTCCAAACTCTACAATGGCTCTACATTAAATATCAGAACTTCTAAGACCCAGAATGGTGAACTGACTTGCTCAACGACACACAGATGAGTGTGTAACTAGCACTGAAATCCAGATTTCTTGATCCCTGGTCCTCTTTCTTCAACCCCAGGCTACCATGATCAAGTTCTTCCAAGTTCAGAAAAGAACAAAGTAGTCACCTGGTAGAAGCCATCTCCTGGGCCCTCGCTCCCTGCAAGCTCCACATAACCAGCTACTTCAAATTGATTCACTGGTCAGATAAATACCTAATGGATCCTGCAAGGTCCAAGAAAGGTAACTTAGGCTCTTTTCTTCAGTGTACAGGGCCATTCTTTAGGTAAAGTGGATCTATTTCACCATATTTCCAAGTTGAAATTCCCACTAGAAATAGTTCTTTAGAATTTCAATATTCCTGTAAGCCCAGAATACTTCCAGAAACAAGTACCATAGAGCTCCAGGAGTAAAGGCCTCAACTGCAGTGGACTTCAAGGTACTGAGGTACAGATCAGAGAAGACATTTTCCTTTCTGGTAAAGTGGGTCAGTGAAGGCATCACAGGAAAACAGTATGACCTTCGGCCCAACAAGGAGGTAAGTCAGAGAGAAAGTGGGTAGCCATGGAGATTATGAATTGAGAGGAAAAGTGGCAAGGTTTGGAATCATGATAAGTCTATGCTTAAAACTTGATTTGGCTACTTCCAAATTATGAGACCCTGAGACTAGTTACTAAACCTCTGTGAACTTCAATAATCCTGACAAGTAAAGTTGTAGAGATTTTATACAATATACACAAAAAACTTAAAACATTTTGTGGGTTGTAATAGGACTTAGTAAATGATACCTGGAAGAAGGAGGAAGGGGGATTGTTTGTGTTAAATATTACATTCATTCTTTCTTAAGCAATTCAGAAGTTTTCTAACCTTAGAAAACTTACTCAAGCTTGTACTTTCAGCTGAATCACGATGATGGTACTTGTTTAGAGAAATGCTGTAAGAAATATATGCATTAATATGTGTCAAGGAATTAGAGCAATAATGTTTAATAAAGCTTAGGTATTATTAATTTTTAATTTATTCGTACTCTGATTCATGCTAATATAAGATTGGAGCCAGATTCCTACATTGCATAAGGTAAAATGATATAAATAAGTGGAGAAATGTGGGTTAAGGTGAAAGAGAATAGGAAAAGTAAAATAATCTATAGCTAAGGATAGTATCCAGAATATATTACATTTAGGCCTACACTCTTGAGTGGTGATAGGCTTTAAATTTGGTTCTGAGCTTCCTAGAAGTCAATTTAAAAAGTGAAACACAGTTAACATGATCACAGTGAAAACAAAGTAAAAGTTAACTTTTTATTTCTGTTTTTAGGTGAGTTACAGTAGGCTACCATGCTCCCCCAAGAGCAACTGGAAAAACTAGATAAAATTCATAGATCATCTGCACTGTTGAAACAATGGGAGTGAACAGACTAAGATCTCAGAGAAGGGAGAATGTCAGAAGTAAGAGAATTTCTGCAGCCACTTGCAGCCATTTGCCAGTTTGGAGCCAGAGCAAGAGACTGATTCTGGGCATGGCACCTACTAGTAAAGGGTTGCTACAGGACAGAATCAGCAGAGCTTTTGAAGGATTGCTGGGATTCATCAAGAATGCAGCATTTTCTCACTCAGCAATTGTGCTAAATGTTGGGGCTGTGTGGATCAGGAATGTAAAACCCTAAGGAAGAAACCCTTTGGAAATTTAAGCTGAGTTTTTGCTCTGACAAGATAAAGAGTTAAAAACTTGCTAGGGAGAGAAAACACGTAGGATTTTTTTTTTTTTTTTTTTTTTAAAGCTCAGAATGACCAAGAATTCAGGCTTACCAACTACCCACAGCAAAGATGTTCACTTCTGCCAAGAACGGCAGATTCAGCTGTTGGCCAATTTAGTTGGGTGCATATCCTCTTACAAAAGCCAAAAATCCAAGTACATTCTCCAAAAAAAGACCACCCCAGATTCACAGGGAAGAGGGCCAAGCAAGTTTTTCACCTACAGGCTAAGTGTTTAAGTAGATATAAAGATTAATGGGCAAAAATGTGCCCAAATATGTATAAATCCCTTACTCTTGGCATTTCAAGGGAGGAAATCAGATTCAATCTTTCGGGTGCTGTAACATATTCAAGAGGTAAGATCTAACAATGAAGTACACCTTCTATGTACAAGCATTATTAACTGAACAAATGTTTCATCCTCATAAGCAAAATTAAGGATTAGTTTTATGGAATCATGAAACACACCAGTAACCAAAGATATGCCATTCTATCATTATTAATTTTTTGGTACACTTATCTAACAATAATAGATTTTCTTATCTTTCTTATTAGCATGTTCCTCAATGAAAATATCTATTATTGAGACAGCGGCAAAGGACAGGTAGTCAGCCTAGACAGTATATAATCAGGTCAGAAAGATGAGGACTGATTTTCACAGAAAAGGAAATGAGTTGCTAAAGTCTCTTCCCTAGGCTCAACTGGTAGCTAACACCTGGGTGAGGGGGAAGATCACACTTTCCAACACAAGGGATTACCCCTGGGGCTACTCTTTCCTGTCTTTGGAAATTTAGGACAGAAAGAGGAGGTGGGGAGGGGGAGAGGAAATCTGAGACCTAGAAGAGGGCAAGATACACCCCTTCCTGTGGGCACCCAGCTCTGGGCCCCTGTTTCTCTCCAGAGAAGTCTGCTACCTCTGCTCTGTCTCTTTATTAAATCAAACTTGCTTTCTACATTTGCCTCAGTGGTTTTCAGGTGTTTATTCTTCAATACCAGGGGAACAAGGATGGGATCCTGATTTCCAAGACCGGTATCATCATCAATGGGTGTGGTGTTGCACCCCTGTAAACCCAGCAACTTGAGGATTAAGGCAGAAGGATTGCAAGTTTGAGATGAGCATGGGCAACTTAGTAAGATCCTATCTCTAAATTTAAAAAAAAATTTAAAAGGCTAGGTGTGTACCTCAGAGGCAGAGTACCCCTGGGTTCAATTCCCAGTACCACCAAAACAAACAAACAAACAAACAACAACAACAAAAATAACCCTTAAATGTTGGTCTAACCTATTAAAAGCCTACTAATAAATTAAAAGTATAGTTTTCCCAAGGTGTACATACTTGCTCTCCACAGCCAGTGCTCCTCCTATGCCAGGATGAATCATTTCTTAAGTTAGCAATGCTAACTTAACATAGAAGGTATGCTTCATTGTTAGTACCTTTATCACAAGATACAACATTTGGAAGACGGAATCTGAATTTCTATCTTGACATGCCAAGAATAAGAGATATTCACAAAATATAAACACATTTTCTTTTATTTATAACCATCAAAATATATTTTCTCTAGACTAAAGCAGAGAGAACTTAGGCATTTAGGAAAAGGCACAGAGACCTTGCCCTCCCCTGCAGCCAGGGTTGCTCTTCCCCTGAAAGTGGATGGGCACTCCCAGGCCTCAGACATCAGAAGGCTGGACTCTGGTGCTACACATTGGTTGTTAGAGTTCAGGCACTTCAAGCTCATCACTCTCCTGATTTGCTGAGTTCACTTAGTATCCCTATTATTTAAAGGGATGACATTCCTATGACTTCTTTTTCAGCTTTCCAGGATCAAGTCTCACACAGCATAATTTTCTTCTTCTTCTTCCTCCTCCTCCTCTTCCTGCAGAAAAAGCAAGAGAAGCATAGAGTTCCTAGACTTCTTTGCTTCCCTCCCTCTCCTCATTCCTCAAAAATTTACTGACCGCCTATATAAACCAGGCACTGTAACAGGTAGCTGTCATGAGTACATAACAGATCATCACCACAGCAAATAAGATAAAGCTAAGGTCATAAACATCTCTGAATCACAGATGAAGGCAAGTTGCAAAATTTTAACAACTTATCACCTTATATTTAAGCTTTAAAAAAATCAAAGATTTTTACTATTTTTACTTGAGTTTTACTTTACTGTATGTGTATCCAAACCAACAAAAATTCTGGGAGGCCTCTCTTGCTACATGCATGCTCTTCTGAAACCTGCAAGCTAAAACCAAGAGCTAAGTCAACAATCACACTATTGTCCCAAGGGGTGGGGGGAACCACTCTAATGGATATTCTCAGCTTGAACTCAGGGCCCTACATCCCTTTGGAATTAGGATGGCCAGAGTCCAGGGCTGTTAGAAGTATTCATTCCCCACAGGCAACTGGAATCTCTCTTGTAGACCGGGGAGGGGGGGGTTCCATAATGACTAGCGGTAACTCTTCTTTTCTTCTCTTTCCTCCCCCCATCCTCTGTTTGTTAGACACTATTGTTTTGAGGTGTTTGGGTTATTTTAAGTTCCCTCTTTTCCCAAAGTAACAAATTGCATCTCAATATTTGCATATAACTTTCCAAAACCCTTTCACATACATTTGTCACATTCACCATTGTTTCATTTGCAACCACCCCTGCCCCCATGGCAATCCTGGAAAGTACAGGAAGTAGAGCTAGTATTTCCACTTTCTAAGTGAGTGCTATGGTTTGGATTTAGATTATCCCTGAGGGGATCCAAGTGTTGGGATTTTGGTGTCCAGTGTGTGAATAGGGAAACTGATGGAATCTGTAAGAGGTAGGGCCTAGCAGGAGGGCCCTCGGTCATTCAGAACCCTGCCCTGAGGAAGAAGCCAAGCAATTCTCACAGATCCCCGTAGCAGTTGGTTGTTCAAAACGCCTAAGCTAGCCCATCCAGCTCTCTGGTTTCCCGATCACTTGCTCTTGTACATGTTTCTACATTAACATCCACCATGATGTGAAACAGTTGAGAGGCCCCTCGTTAGAACTGAACCAAGGCAGGCTCCATGCCCTTGAACCTCCAAGACTGTGAGTAAAACAAATCTCTTTTCTTTATGAAGTTAGCCTATCTCAGGTATTTCATTATAGTAGCAAATAGCTGATTAATACAGTAAGGTACAGAGATTTACCTAAAACCATAAAGCTAGGTAGTAACAGAGCTGAACTAGACTTCTATTATCATGGTCTATTCCTCACATCATGCTGTCATCACACCCTGTTATCAGCACCCAGTCTCCACACTGTCCACAGTGTGACTCCAACGGTTGAGAAGAACCATCAAGTGAGGAAACAATGTGGATGGAGGGCCCATGGAAACTTATTGCCTATCTAAACCCAGTTCTGGTTCCAGGATACATTGAAATATAAAAGCAAAAGAAATCTGCATCCTGGGGAGGAGGACACGACATAGAATTTTGTTAGCACTGAGTGTAGACAGGCCTTTGATCATCAAGTATTTGACACACACTGAATCCCAAAATTAGGTGTCTCCTATTTTTGGTGCCACCCTAACCCACCTTTGCTCTCATTATCCCTCATTGACAATCATCTCCATCCTCATTTTTTTTTCCATTTGTGCCCATGAACCTTTTCTTAAATTCAAATGCTTTCCCTTACTCTTTTTGCCTGCCCTGGCAAATTTATTCAAATCTTACTCACTGTCATGCCTCAGTATTTCAACTAACAGGAAATTCGACCTATTTGGGTAGCACATGAACATAAATATATTGTATATCTTGATCCCACAGTATCCAAGGCTCTAGAATTCTTTCAGCTATTAGAAAAGTTATTGGTGAGCAGGAATGTGAAACATGGTCCTAATTGCTTCAGTGCTTGGTCTCCATGGTTAAACCAAACATTGGCTCCCTATCTGTTTCTGCTAGCATTGTTGGTCCTCTTATAGACTATTGGCCTTTCCACATTGAGGCCCTGAGCTCAGAAGATGACAGTGAAAACTAAGAGGTCCAATAGAAGGACTTCAGTTGGTATGAATAGTGTAGTGATCTTCCTGCAATCTCACAATCGGGCTTCTGGCCCTGAGGTTTACCAAAGTCTTCATGGGCCCTGCCCCTACTGACTACAGAAAAGGGGAGCTCTGTCCTTCTTTGCATTAATTACAACTTACTGTCTACCTTTTATAAGCTAGGGATCTAGGTCTCAGAGTGTTAAATGCCAGGGCACAAGCGAAGTTTTAAAGTATAAACAGGGAATTCAGCTGGCTTCTTTGGATGGAAAGATATGTTCATTCGACAAATGCACTTCAATCCTTTCATTCTAAAGTTGTAAGCCACAAGTATGAAAAATCTGCTCTGAAGGATAAGAATAGAGTTTTAAAGTATAGTGTAAATACTTAATTTGAAATCTAGAAGACTGTAGAATAGGGGAATGACTATTAACATGTACTATCAGCAAAACACATTGCCCTGTGCACATGTATGAATGCACAGATGGTGTGACTCTACTTTGTGCAACCAGAGAATCAATAGCTGTACTCCATTTGTGTTCAATGGATCAAAATTAAATGAATAAAAATAAATAAATAAAATAAAAACACAATATAAAATTAAGAAAAAGGACAGAAGAATCAGTGTTTATTAATCACACTCATGTGTTTAATGCTATATTAAGTACTTCACATATATTCTCTTAGTCTTCATAACAGCCTTTAAGGTGACTAGTGATAGATGATTATAGACTGAGGTTCAGAAAAACTAAAGATTTATCCAAGTTCACCCATTTAGTAGGTGGCAGAGGTTAGATCCAAAGTTAGATCCGGTAATATTATTTCCAAACTTGTTTCTTCCCTTTACTTTATCTCTATGAATTTCACTTTCCTCATTTGTAGAAGATTAGATTAAATCAAGTTCAATCATTCTAAGCTTTTTGTGGAACTGATCATAGAATCCTTTGAATATTCAATAATAGAGAACTTCTTTAGAAAGTCGACTTTTGCTCCAAATGCTACATTTGGTATACAATTTCAGGGAATTCACAGGCCCCAGTACCCATGCACAGTTGACTCATGACTCTGAGGTTCCTCTGCACTGACATTCTGTGAGTCTCAATGTCCACAGGAGTCAGTAGAGCAGAGAGGTCAAGAGCTGGAGCTGGATGAATCCCAGTTCTGTCAATCTGCTCTATTTTCAACCTTGAGTGAGTATCTAATGTTCATGGGACTCCATTCCTCCTCTGTAAAACTGGAATAATAATATTACCTACTCACAAGATTATTATGAAGATTAAATTTATTGACATCCTTTATAATGGCACTAGGAATATATTAAATGTTTATTGAATATCAGATGGTGCTTTCCTTTCAGTTTTGCATTCTCTTTTTCCCTATTTGGGATAGCTAAGGGATCTCAAGGGGCAGTTGAATTTCTGTTTCCCCAGAGAAAGATCCTTTTACTGGAAGGAAGAACACCAGAGGCCACCCTCAGGCCAGACTCCACAAACAAACATGCAAAGAAGAAAAAGCCTATCTGAGCAGCATTTAGCATTGCTCACTTAAGAGAAATTGAACCAACAGATAATTGAACACTGCCTTCTTATCTACCATGGCCCTGCTCAAACCATCATGCACACACACACTCCTCAGGCCTGCTTTCAGAAACCTGAAACCAGTTCCACATTCTTATTAACAAATGAAGTCATTTAAGACCTCAGCACATCTCTGGGGACATAAATGATGCGAACCCAGAGAAACAAGAATGATTTTCCAATTTGGAAATGTGTGGAGATTAAATAACATGTATCAGCACTGATGGAAGACAAGGGTTGGGAATAAAGAGTCAACTTGGTGCAGAAGGGTACAGGAGTATCCCTAGTGCTTTGTTTTCTGAGGGTAAGGGTAAGTTGTTCCTGAGCACAGTAAGACGGCGGTTTCTGGTGTGACTTCTATATGCTTCTGTGAGACTTACTCTATTTTTTATCTCAGGCTGCCCCTCTATCTTAATTACCTGTCACCTCTATAAGTGTACATTGGAGGTTGCAGAAAGAAACCATGAGGCTACATTGACATACAGGACTTTTAGAGAAAAGTCATTATTTATTCAAATCATCCCCCAAGGGGCCTGGTGGTGTGAAAGAATAAACCTGGGACTGGAAGACAGGTAGGCTGGGTTCTTGTCCCCACATTACCCTTAGATAATTGTAAAATCATGGGCAAATCACTCATCAGCTTTGACTCCCATTTTCCCCATCCGTAAAATGAGAAAGAGAAACTTAGATGTCTCTAAGGTTCATTCCAATGTAAGTGGTCAAGGTTCTAGTTGCCCATATGCTAAAAACTCACTGGAGTGTGGGACTGATGATAGGAAAACAAAAAGCACAGTGGTGAACACGTTTGACGTGGAATTTGTAGCCAGGAGAACAGCTTCACCTCAGTTCTCAGACCCTGAATATCTTTACCACTTTTCAGTTTAGAAACATTTTGGACACAGGGTATGTGGGGTGAGGGACAGGACTCCCACCCCACGCTCTGAACTGGTAGCAAGTTGCCTGCTTCCAGGGAGGGGAAAGTGTGGTGTGAAATCTGCATCCCAGTACTACCCTGCTCTAGCTCTGGGCCACGGATCCTAAATGTAAATGTCTGGCTTCCCTATTTGGGAGAAAGGGTGTTTTTTCCTTTCCCCAGCACAAGCAGTTGTCACAGGCCAAGTTAGGAGAGGGAGGCCAACGGTCTGTGCTCTTTACACAGAGCAGCTCTCTACTTGCCCAATTTCTTGGACTTGATTTTTAGGATAATCAAGTACTTCAACTGATTCTCCTACTTAGAAGAGCATAAGGATCAGGGGGTCCTTTTAGCCACTGACACTCCCTGGAGTTTTTATACTTCCTGGAGGAGGAAGTCCTTGGTAGCTAGACAAATAACTTCTAATAGCCCAGTATATTCTTGTGTCTGATTGTTGAGACTGAAGACTTTCCCTTCCCACAGATTTACCCTTAGTTCTTGATCAAGTCCAGCATCCCAGGCCCAAGTTGGAAATGAAGGGAAAGTTCACCCAAGAATACTGCAATTAAATAGGAAAGCAGACCTCTAAGTCTTTCTCTCATCCGCCACCAGGCAGCCCCACCTGTACTTCTCCCTCTTCCCAGCTATTGTTTATTCTATTTCTTCTGCCTGAAATGCCTTTTCTTAATCCCCACCTCTAGATTAAATGATGTCCTGAAGTTGGATGGCTTCTAGCACTATGAAGCTCCCCAAGCATATGGGACAAGCTTTCTGTACCCAGCCTCTCACTAGGAGGCGTCTTAGTGCTTAAACTGAAAAAATATTTATATATTTATCGGTCATCTCCTATGCGCTTAACCTCAAAGGTAAGATTCTCCTGAAGTTCCAACTCCAGATCCTGAGTCTGGGAAGTAAGAGGAGGTCAGGGATAAGTGGCCCTTTTTATAAAGAACAGCCATGCAAGTTCAGGGCCTATGCTTCTGAGCCTGAAGCCCATCAGATCTTTCTTTATGGGCAGGAAAGTTCTCACACCATAAAATCACAGTGATTGTGACAGAAAAAGTCTCATAAACTACATAATCCAAATTCATTAAGATGAAGGAAGTATGAGGAGACATATAATGACTTGCTCAGTGTCATACATGCCAGGATTATAAGTAGAGTTGTTACCCAAAATAAATAAGCCAAATGTATATTTTCTAAATGTACTTCAAATCATTCATCAGTATCTTCTATTTGTAGAAATGAGTTTTTAGAAATTGTTGGTATACTTGTTTGATGTGGATGTCAGTAGTTAAAAAATACTACTGAATTATGATTCTGACATAAGAAACTGCCTCAAATCATTCCTAACTTCACTCATTGGATTGACAATTATCTTTTTTTTTTTTTTTTTTATTTTGCGGTGCTGGGGATTGAACCCAGGACCTTGTGCTTGTGAGGCAGGCACTCTACCAACTGAGCTATATCCCCAGCCCCTGGATTGACAATTATTAGGTTTAAATTCCTAGAGCTCTGCTGAAGCTGAAGGATAACTGGCACGCCGCTCACTGAACTGTGCAAACATGTCTGCAAGTCAGAACTTACCATGTAGAATGTCATGGCCTAACTGCAGCCCCAGGAATGATACTAGCACTGCCTGCCTCATAAACAGCTTTCCAAAGCTCAGACGCTTTAAAGCAGTGAGCCGACAGCTCCACTGCCTTTGTGCCTTGGCCAGTTATCTTTATCACACAACCACTTCTCTGCAGCCTCTGTGGGATGACATCTGTAGGCAACTTACCATCCCAAGGAGCAGAGAAGCACTCTAAATATTAATAAGACTAGTCACTCTCATGGTGTCTGCTGATTTTTCTAGAGCTATATTTTTATATATTCAGTGTCTTTACTGACTAAAAGGTAATGCTAATACTGAAAGTTCATTAGCCAAAATTCATTATGAAATCCTCAACAATGAGCTCAAACTAATAAGTTTTTTCAAATTATCTACTGGATTTCAGTTTAGTGCAGTTACAATTTGCCACCCATATTTTATATTTGATAATAAATTAAAATTTATTTAATATTTTAGGAATTGGTTGTATATTAGATTTGTTGATAACTCTGGTCTCCTAATTTAAGCTTCATCTGTTTACCATGTGGCCAACCTGTGGGAAAAATCTAAATGGCCAAAAATTTATTCAATCTTCAATCTTCAATTATCTTTCAGTACTTTTAATCTTTCAGTAGACACCAGCAGGGATTCCTGAGGAGTCAACCTTAAACTAATCCATCGATCTTATACCTACTCTATATTCAGTAGTGTGAAAAGCACACAACTCCACGAGCCCAAGCTTCATTACTAGACCCTTTAACACCTGCCTCAAATTCTTATCTCTGACCTAACTTAGTAAAACAGGAAAAAGTGGCTGAAATCAGTTTTTGAATATGTTCCATGCTTCCATAAAATCTTGGTAAATCAAGACCTCTATTTCTTTCTTCCCTGGCAGAAAGAGCAAACAGAAGTACCTGACACAAGAAATGGTTGGGAGGGAATTCAGATGACTGTTTTCTGTCTTAAAACAGCCTATTTCCTGCTTCAAGACTAGAGCATGTATTCTAAAACAGAAGACTAGTTTTCTTGGCTTATTCATTTAAATGCTTCATGGCATACCAACCTCCATGAGCATGCCTAGCACCAAAACATCCTACATTCTATGCTCTGACAACTCTCTTCCTTGGAACTCAGAGTAGGGTGAATATAATAGGAGGCAACCAAATCTCAACAACTGGGTGAGCAGAATTCAAAGCCAAAAAATGAAAGAATGGTGTTCAACTTCAGATTTAGGACACACCAGCTGAGCTTATTTCAAGAAAATAACAAGGAACAAGATTTATTCAACCAATAATTTTGTGATTTAAAAGATTTTTAAAATCACATTTCCTATTGAATGCATAAAGAATACCCCATGTACATTCTATGCTCATGGACACAGAATTTCTGTGAGGAGAGGAAAGCAAGCATTTTCACAAATGTACCCTTATGCTATGCAAGGGACAAAATGAAAGTGCCCTCAAGAATTTAAATACAGCTGCACAGAACATATGAGCACTATATACTATTATGGGATGATAAATTGGTTAAAACACTTTGGAAAGCTCTTTGGCATTATATAAAGTAGTATATCACATGCTACATATGACCCTGAAATTTCCACTTCTAGATAAAAACCCAAGAAAATTGAGTGTATATCTCTACCACAAATTCTATACAAGAATGATGTTAAGAGCTCTGTTCACAATGGGTCTAAATTATGAACTATCCAAATTCCCATCCACAATAGATTGGCTAAATGAAGTATTCAAACAAAGAAATATTATACAACAATGAGGATGAGCAGTTCAAGAACAGCATGCAAAAATAAGATGAATATCATAAACAAAATGTTGAGTAAAAGACAGACACAGTGCTTTAAGCAGTGGCTTGAAAAAATTCTTGCACAATCCTGCTTCTGTTATTTTTTATGTACAATTTCCATGAAAACATCTAGGTTAGGGTACTGCAGGATGAAGCAGATCTCAGTCAAGTCGCCCCCAGTCATTAGAGCTAAAGCCATCCTAAATGAGTCAATCAGCCAAATGACTTCTAGATGTGCATGTGAATCATGAAGAGCACAGAACATTCCAACCAAGCCCAGCATAAACCATCAAACAAGTTCATGAGCAAAATAAGTGCTTGTTTCAAGACACTGAACTATAGATAGGTTGTTAAGTAAACATATTATACAAAAATATACTTTAGGTCAAAGTTTTAAAATATGTGTAATACATAACACATACAAATGAATTTTATCTTAAAAGATTCCTCATACATATCTATTTTGAGGATGATCACATGCTGTAAGAAAGAGAGCCTGCCTGAGATCCCACAGGACCAGTGTTCTAAAAGCATAGCAGGACATCTAAGTAAAATCTAAGCCAAAGACAGACAGAAACAATAAATAAACCAACTTGCACAAGTGCCCCAGGGCATCTAAAAATTCGCTTCTTCTGTTTTTCCTAGAAGATGCAGAAGCATATAGTTGCCTTTTAAACCTCCCATTTTTCAGAAATGCACTTACTACACCCTACTGTATATAACAAACTTTCACAGCATTCAATATGTAATATTATGGAAAGAGAAAGTGTATTATTTTCTGTCCTTATTTGTCCATGTTTCACCAGGGAAGTAAATAAAATGACCCTTTTGACTTCCTTGACAGGGCTTTTCCCAAGATGAACATTAATGAGATTGACCGTTCAACTGGAATTCCAGCATATTGCTGGGCAGTGGCTGTGTTACCTGGATTAACCTGAGCTCTTGCAGAACTCAAGATAGGCAGCAGCAGGAGCAGCACCCAAGGCATTCTGGGAACCAGGATCATCTCGGAAGGTGGTGTTGGTACTGCAGCAAGGAAACAGAAGAAAAAATGAGTGAACATAATTATCACAGCTAAGTTTGTGATTTTGCAGTGTCTATTTCTGTATCTAGAAATTCAAATTATAGATTTGGGAGTTGAATGGTACATCCAGTAATTACTTAATATAAGAATTTTCAAACTCCGTATGATCATACACTTGGGGAATTAAAATTGGCAAAGCTCTGGTCAGGTGACAACATTTTATTAAGATAAGTGCTAATAATAGAACATATCTGGTGTCAAGTGATGCTTTCATAATTTCAATGTGGATTCCAATATTAAACAAAGAAAGCATTCAATAATTTTCATGTGTTTGCCTTTCAAAATGTGTAAGTTCAGGATTTGTCCTGATTCTTTAGTTCTGAAATGTTAACTGGGACTGTATTTTCCTAGTTTCTTCAGAATGATCATGTGATAATGGATTGGATATGGAGATATCAGCTACAAACTCAGGTTTAAAGAGATACAGATAGTTATATATGGAAATATTTATAGATATTTTTATATACAGAAGTTAATGTACATACATATATTCCTTGCTGTATTAGCTGAGACTAACTAAAGTAAACAACATCCGAGTAATGAGCATCCAGGAACAATAAGCAAATTTAGTGCTCAAATCTTGGTTTCTGATACCATTATCCCATAAAAGGAACCAGTGTTCCTTGGAAAAATGTCCTAAGACTGGGACAGGGATTATACAAGATGAACATGGAATATCTTATAGTACCAGAAATTGAGAGATTGTAGACACACACACACACACACACACACACACAAGTGATGGAGATATTTCAAAGAGACTGAAGCCAAATGAAAGATTTCCCAATAGCCAAAGTTGGAATAACTGAGCAACAAAATAAATAAAATAATGCATTATAACCTAAAGTATAAAATAAATATACAGAAGTTCATGGTGATGTAAATAAATGATTAAATAAACAAATGTTGGAGAATAGACCATTTCCCATGCAAAAGAATCCCAAATAATTTATATAGCTAACCTACTTTTAAGGAGGTGAAGCATAGCTACCTCCTCCCCTTTGAGTGTAAGATTCAGATAGTAACTTTCTTCCAAAGGGGGCAGGGTGGAGAAAAAGAATAACTTTTCAGTGGCTAAATCTAACAAACATACTTTAAACCTGGTTTTCAGAGTTAATATCAACAATGGTAAGTCATATTGATAATATGTACTCTTGTTACACTATGACAAGAACGACACTCTACTCTGTGTTCTTCCTCCCTAAAGACCATTACAACAGTCTATGCATGAGAAAAACATCAGACAAAACCCAAATGAGGGACATTCTATAATATTCCTAATGAGTAATCCTCCAAACTGTCAAGGTCATCAAAAGCAAGAAAGTCTGAGAAACTTTTAGAGCTAAGGGAGCCTAAGGAGACAAGATGGTTAAATATAATGTAATGAAATATGTGATGTCCTGAATGGAACCCCAGAACAGAACAAAAGACATTAGGAAAAACTGAGGAATCAGAATAAGTTACGGGCTTTAGTTAACAATAATGTATCAACATCAAACCACTCACTTTGACAAATGCAATATGTTAATAAAGATGTTAATGATAGTGAAAGCTGAATGTGGGGTATACAGGAATTCTGTGTACTATCTTTACAACGATTCTATAAATGTATAACTGTTCTGTAATGAAAGGTTTATTTTTTTATTTCTCCCCTAAGTAAACCAAACATTGAATTCACTGTTAGAAATAGAAGGCACAACAAAATTGTAAAGGTTTCAGAAATACCTTTAAACTGAACTGATCAGGGAAGGTTTCATGGAGGAATCAGTGACTGATCAGGTTCTTGAAGCATAGGCTAGATTATAATGGATGAATAATGGAGACTGAGTAACTAAGAAGAAGGCATGGATCAGGAGAAGGTATGTTTTTAGCCTACAGAATGTTTCTATGATGATTTCTAATATATACATTATATATGTGCATATATATGTGATATATATATATATATATATAATGCCTAAATATATATATACCACCCAAAATGGTAAAATAAAAACAAATTTTAAAAGTCAGATATTCAAATGGCTTTGTCTGAAAAGGATGGTGCCAAAGCAAATCAGACTCAGAAGATGAATGTGGCCCTGCGGTATGGGGCACAGAGTGAGTGGTCCACAGACCACCAAGGGTAATAAACAGGGTTTCACTTCATTGATTTGGATGACTCAGTGTGCCTTGCCACTTCCTACAGCAGGAATGCTATTTCTGTAGGTGAGTCCCCAAATATGCCCAGAAAAGGACATGTACAAGCAGATTCTTAGAGACTCTGATATTGGCTACAGTCTAGCACTACCTTATGATCATGATATAGGATGTCCTTCCAAGAAGTCCTGACCTCATGTGAGCAGTCATTCGGTTAGTGCCGAGATTCAGTTAGTGCCTTGGCTAACCATCCTCTTCTAGCAGTCTTTTGCAGAAGAGGGCTACAATTCTCCACAAGTAAGTAAATTAAAACATTAAGAAGGTATATGGAAAGAAAAGAAAATTGAGTAATATGATAGAGAGTGAATGAGAACTATTCCAAGGTGGCAAGCAAAGGTCTCTCTGGGTATGTGACTGGCTTAGTAGTAGTTAAGCAGAACAATGAAGAGAATGGGTAACCTAGAAAAACTTCATGAGTAAGTGAGAATTCACTATAGAATAAAAGGGACAATTAAAATCAGTGAAGTTTCAGAGGATTCACTGGCCTTTTTAAAGGCAAGAAAAGGTATGTCAGATTGCATTGATAGAGTCCAAAATATAAAAATAGTACTATAAAAGTATTTCAAGAAAATATAGGAGAATTTGCAATAAACTAAAGATTTTTTTAAAGTCCTGCATGAATAAGATGTTGAATGCAAATTTCATAAATGAAGAGAATGATAGTTGTTTCCATCAAAATTTGAAACTTCATTGAGACAAAAAGACATCATAGATTTATCAGACCAGCAACAAACAACATTAAATATTTGAAACTGTTTAACAAAATAGATTCTTGTATAAATGATCTCTATAAATAATTTTAAGAGCCACCAGAAAATGGGCCAAAGTAAATAAAAAGCATTTTTACCAGAGGAAACAATATAATGCCAGCATATATCTAAAAGTGCTCAACCTCCCTAGCAATCAGGAAAACAATCATTAAAGCAGGGATTAAATACCAATCTTGATCATCAGATTGGCAAAAGTTTCAAGTGTAATATCTCATATTATTGATAATTGACCATAATGTGGGGAAATGCATACTCCCATCTTCTGCCATTGGGTTTATAGAATATAATTTAGGTAAAATGCATAGAGCTCTACAGTCTATATACCCCACTTATCATTCATAAAGAAGCAGGGGTTTCTATCCTCAAGTGAGATAAAGTGGACTTCAAGCCAAAATTAATCAGAGGAGACAAAAAAGTTCACTTCATACTACTTAAGGAAATTATACATCAACAAAACATAATAGCATCTTAAATATTTATGCCACAAACAATAGAGTACCTACATACATCAAATATACTCTTCTCAATTTCAAGACTCAAATAGACCACGACACAATAATACTGGTTGACTTGAATATGCCTCTTTCATCACAGGATAAATCATCCAAACAAAAACTAAATAAAGAAGCTCTAGAACTAAAAAAACACAAATTATGATTTAGACTTAACAGACATATAGACATTTTCATTCATCAATAACCGAATACACATTTTTCTCAGTAGCACATGGATCCTTTTCTAAAATAGACAATATCTTAGACCACAAAGCAACTCTTATTGAGTACAAAAAATAGAGATAATACCTTGCATTCTATCAGATCATAATGGAATGAAATTAGAAATCAACAATAAAATAAAAAATAGAAGATACTCTTACACCTGAAGATTAAATAATACAGTATTGAATAACCAATGGATAGCAGAAGAAATCAGGGATGAAATTTTAAAAATACAGGTAAATAAGAATAGCAACACAGCATAACAAAATCTGGGACATCACGAAGGCAGTTCTAAGAGGAAAGTAAACTGCACTGAGTTCTTTCATCAAAAGAATAGAAAGTCACCAAATAAATAAGACCTAGAAAAAGAAGAACAAATAGACACCAAAAGCTAGAGAAGACAGGAAACAATTAATGAAATTGAAGCAAACAAAAAATTTCCAAAAAATGAACGGAGCAAAAAGTTGGTTCTTTGTAAAAATAAATAAAATCAATAAACCCTTAACCAAGCTAACAAGAGAAAGAGAGGAAAAAACTCAAATTACTAAAATTTGTGATGAAAAAGTAATATCACCATGGACACTACAGTAATCAGTAATCAGGAAACAGTAATCAAAAACTATTTTGAAACTCTATACTCCAATAAAATAGAAAATCTTGAAGACATCAATAAATTTCTAGACATATGACCTACCCAAATTGAATCAGTATGACATAGAAAATTTAAACAGATCAATCTCAAAAGCCATCAGAAACCTACAAAGAAAGAAAAGCCCAAGACAAGATGGATTCTCAGCCAAGTTCTACCAGACTTTCAAAGAACTAACATCAATCCTTTTCAAATTATTCCATTAAATAGAAGAGGTGGGGAGCCTTCCAAACTCGTTCTATGAAGCTAGTGTCACCCTGATACCAAAAACAGACAAAGACAACTCAAGGAAAGAACAGACATCATTACCCTATGTACATGTATGATTACACAAATGGTGTGAATCTACATTGTGCACCATGGGAGAAATGCAAAGTTGTACCCCATTTGTGTACAAGGAATCAAAATGAAGTCTGTAAAAATATATAAATAAATAAGTAAATAAGAAAATAAATAAGAAAACTTCAGAACAACATACCTAATGAACATAGATGCAGAAATTCTTTTTTGGGTTTTTTTTATTTTTTAATTTGTTCTAATTAGTCATACGTGATAGATGCAGAAATTCTTAATAAAATGCTGGCAAATCACATACAAAAACATATTAACAAGATTTTGCGCCATGATCAAGTGGGGTTCAACAATGTTCAAGTTCCATAGAGGGCTCCCACTTGGAGGGCTCACTTCTGGTCATTCCTGAATATCCTGCAGCTCTAGGTCGTGTACCCCTGAGACCACGCTTCTCTTTACCAACTGCCTTAGTACGTAGAGCAAGGAATCTGGGAAGACAAGTATGGAATTATTTTTTGAGCTCTATGTGAGACAGGGTGAGCAGGCAGTTAAGACCTTTCCCGTCCCTGGTTCACGTGTTTAGGAACCTCAGAGCAGGCCCAGTTGTCGGCACTGTTGGCAACAGCAGCCCTCAGTAGTCCAGACGCAAGCCCCACTGCAATGTTCATTTTTACTATAGAACTGCTAATAAAATATCATGACAGATGATAGATAAGATGGACAGATGTGTACAGATTTCAATGATAAATATGTAGCTATAAAGAGAAACACCTTCATAAACATAACTGTAATAGCTACTGTTTACTTGGAAAAATAGCTCCACCACTTCTACCTCTGTGATAACATGGAACCCTTGGGACCTTTTGCTCTAACAAAATGGAAAGTTTGAGTAGCTCTGTTCTTCCCAAGCCCCTTGAATAACCATAGCTCAGAGATGGCAGAGTCCTTTCTCCCCCAAGTCTGAATATTAGCAAAACTATCCTTTGCTCTGAAGCAGAACCAGAGGCATATTTCACTTTAAGAAAAGTCTGAATTTACCAAACTCATAACTCATGAAATGTTTATCCACATTACAGAATAGTTCTTTGCAAAAGCCATTCAATGCTGGGTGACTCTGAATAACAAATCCCACACAGTACATTAAAATAACATTTGGTATGAAAAAATGTTCCATCTACTTACCAAACTCATAAATCATTAAGTGACTAGCCACATTACAAAATAATTCTCAACTTTACAAAAGGACCTAGTGCTGTGGGCCTTCAAATAGCAGATCCTTTCAATACATCCAAAGCATGATTCAGCACACTAAAATCCAGTTTATACCCAACTTTTCAGGAATATGGCTGCTGTACAAGCAGGGAACATCTGATTTGGCAGGTGGCCATTCTTCCCAGTCTGTCTTTCCCGATCTTAAAGCAAGGGACAATCTGAGGTGACCCTGACGTTGCTAAAGAATAAAAATTCACAGATTTCCTTCAGGGATTTTGATCTTGAGCCCATAACAATGACCAGAAAGGAAATGCGGGCCCTTCTGGAAAAACAGCTATGCTTTATAATCCAGAACCCTCCACCTAAACAAAGATAAACTTTCCCTGCAAGAAAGGATGGTGCCCTGGGAAGTCTGGTGTGCGAGTGGAGGTGAAAGAAAAGGGACGTGGGTCAAGTTGGAGCAAGCACACAATGTATGTGTATGTGTGCATGACTCGGGCACATGTGTGTATGTGGGATATCAGGGTTTGGTAAGGAGAAGAAATCTCACATACTCTAGGACCATATATTTAATCCAGGGCCCATTCAGGGCATTCAAAACTTGTTTTTCTCTCTGCTGAGTCATTTTCATTTCAAATTCAACAAATGAAGAGCAATCTTTGGAGTATTTCATATTCAGAAAACAAATATGCAGAAATGACCTTGGTTTGGCAAGAGATGGGCCTTCAAATACACATACACACACAAACAACAAAGCCATCCCAAACATTCTCGTGTTTTATCTTGATTCCTAGGGATTTGTTGAGGTTTTTCTCACTCCCAAATTTCTTCTGGGAGTCCCAAGCTCATGCTTCTCAAAATGCTACCCCTCAGCACTGAGCCAAGGCCCCAGAATGGCCCAGTCTGTAAGTGTTTAAGGACACAGGCTGTGTACTTAGTGACCTGGGGTGACCCACACTGCCGAGAGTGGGATGGAACAGCAACCTCTGCTTCTGCCTTTGTTAGGAGAGTACACTGTCTCCTTCTACCTTGGTCTTTTTATCTGTAAAATGGAGACAACTAGAGTTTGTAGGAGAATGAGGGAGAGAAAGAGCCAATAGCCTCCTCTTTCCCTCACTCTTCTTCTAGGAAAAGGAGTGGATGCTAAGCAAAGTCACTGTGAGAGGAAACATCCTCTTTCCAGGGCAGAAAGGAGCCACTGGACAGTGTGGACTTGCTTTCTTTCCTTTGTATGTTCTACTCAGAGTTTCAAATTTGATGTATTCATGGCACTACAAGAAGAAAGGAGGAGTGTAAATACAAAGTGAAGGCAGTGCATTTTTCAAACATAAAACTGGATACTAGAAATCCTACAATCCAGCATCCCTCGGCCTGCCCAGATCTTGGGCAAGAACTTGTTGAGCTGTAGCAGCCCCTGTCAGTTTGAACTTTTCCTACCACTTCTAACTTCCAAACAGCTGAAAATTATCTTGTCAGTAAATATCCTGCTTAACCATTTTCTTTCCCCCATTCCAACTTCATCCCAGACTCCTCAGTCCTCTGAAGCATGTGCTGGTGAGCAGAAGTTATCTGTCCACATTGTGGGGCACAGGAAGGTCAGCAAAATGGACTATGGTCAGTGGGCCTGGAAAGTAACCAAAGAAGCATGCTAATCCTCAAAATCAAAGAACCACAACAGTGAAAGCTCAAAGGGGCCTGAGACCTTTTCTTTCCCAAGCCCTTCCAAGTTAGTGGCAAAGAAAGGAAGGCAGCCTCCAAATCAGATGACCTCTCTAGGGGCAGCTGCTGGTCAGAAGCAGAGACAGGCCTCTGGTCATCTAGTCTAGTGTGCATTCTTTTATCATTCTTCTCTTCTGGTCCAACCATCTGGTTTTCTTCCTATAATTCAGAGCTACACATACTTTCTTTAGGTCCTGTATGCCTCAGATAACTGTTTTCCGTAAGCCAGAGGGAAGTTACTAGGAAAATTTCTATGGTAGTTTTAAAGTGTGTCAACAAATGCTTTGACTCTCTCCCACTGACACCTTGTGTCTAATTTCCCTCCCGTTGAATAGAGGCTGAACTGACCTGCCACTAACAGATATGGGAAATGAATGGTGTGAAAGTGAAAACATGAAACCTCAGAGGTTAGGTCCTAAAAGATGATATACTTCCACCTCACTCTATCCCAGGATTGTTGTCCTGGAGACCCAGGTATCCTGCGATGAGGGCACTCATACCACAAGGAGAAGCCACATGTAGATGTTTTGGCTAATAATCTGAGCCGAGGTCCTAGCAGACAGTAGAATCAAATTTCACGTTTGTGAGTGAGAAAGACTTTGAGGCCACAGGTACTCTCTGCCTGCAACTCCATGGCACACCCTAAGCAAGAACACCCTAGCAGGGCCTCCTCGCCTCAAAGTATGAGAGATAGTAAAAACTGATCACTGTTGTTTTAAATCACTAATTTAAAACAGGTGATTTATTATACAGCAAGAATTAACAGAAACAAGTTCTGAGCAAGAAATAGCCTATCACAAACTGAGGTATTGGTTTATGAGTGTTGTCTAGTTTTTAATTCATCACCAATCTGGCTGTTGCCTTGGAGCCTAGAATGAGGACTTAGGCCACATGGTAAATGTCAAATGGGAAATAATGTCAGTCAAAGGATGTAGCTCTCTCTTTAATCCTGAAAGTGAGTTTGAAGACAAATGATATTTAAGTATGAGATGTCTTTCCCTTGAGAGCTAAGTGGTGAATCCAGTAGCAGCATCTGACCCAATTTCCAACACTTCCTTTGGCCCCTGGATCCCCTCATTCGATGTTCTGCCTCCCACTTACCTCAATGTCTTTCTGAATCACCTTCTCTGAAGCTGGACTCATTGGGTCTGAGTTCTGTTCTCACCTCTCAACAGCTGTAGGGCCTGTGCACACACCTGAACCTCGGCACCTGTTTCCTCATCTGTAACAATGAGGGTGACAATGGCACCCGCTCCACAGGAATGCTGAGGACAACACATGACAGTGCTGAGAATAAGCCAGACACAGGGACGCACGCCCGTGATCCCAGCGACTTGGGAGACTGAGGCAGGGGGACTGCAAGTGATTCAGAAAGACATTGAGGTAAGTAGGAGACCAGCCTCAGCAACTTATGAGGCCTTAAACAACTTAGCAAGACCCTATCTCAAAATTTAAAAAAAAAAAATTTTAAAGTCTGGGGATGTGACTCAGTGGTTAAGTGCCCCTGGGTTCAAGCCCCAGTACCAAAAAGAAAAAAGAAAAAAAGGCTTAGAATAGTGCCTGACTCATAAACATTAGCTTTTATTTGTATTTTTATTTTACTTTTCTGTGCCTGCCATTGTTTCCTCGATAAATTTTCAAGTTAGGGGCAAAAAGCATGCTTCTCCCAGCCACATATTTGTTTTTATACCAACTAATACCTATAGAGAAGATGTTCAGAGAATACCTCTAGTTTGACAGGTCATTTAAATTGTAATAAAATAGGAAAGAACTACAATACAAACTCCTTGCCTTTAACCAGAACACTGAATTTTGCTGGATGCATCCTGTGAGTGATGCATTTCTGGAGAAAGACACTAGGGCTTCAGCAATCATGAAAGGCTCATGAGCTTAGTTAGCTATGAACCAAAATAGCAGAAGTCAGCCTGAGGCTGAGGAAAACTGGGTGGTGACCACATCTGTGGGGACAGCACTGTGATCATGCTCCATGATCCAGTACTGTTCTAATCCTGCATGTGAGGGTGCACACACCCCAACAGCCATCCAATCCAGCTGCCCAAAGTCACAAGGGCCATGAGCTTATTTGGCTGATGTCATTTCCACTAGGACTGCCCTACTCTTAGGGTGTCTAAAGCTGTACTGCCTCTTAAGAAGACATGGGTCTGTGTTAGGCTGCTTATTTTGTGCCCAGGCCAAATCAACATGGGCTAAAAGCATCCCTGGAACACAAATTCTATCTTATCCAGCTACAGGAAACACTGAAGAGATTACATTTGATAGCAATGAACCTACTTCCTGATCCCTGTGGTGGGCCCTCTAGTTAGAGACGTTTGGACCCACCTTCTCAGGCACCAGCCAGGATATGCCCTCTTGGCACAGCAATTTGCCTTTCCCTTAACATATTCAAGACCCAGGTATTCTGGACTTATCCTGGTGATTTGCCACAAAGAGACAGGAAAACCCCCACTTTCTTCTCTGAGACTATTAGCTACAGGAGGCAGAGAGGATTTTGCCTCTTGGTCCTTTGCAACCATATTCTTCAGTGATAACTTCAGGAACATTATGGACCAGGCACTTCTAAAACAGACACTAATTAGTCTGTGGGTTAAGGGACATGTTTCTATGGATCTGGGAAGTATGAGATAAAAGTATAAAATGGTGTCATTCTTAAGATGAAAAGGGATACAAAGGACTGATAGCAGAGTTCCTGGAAGATAGTAAGTTCTATTAGCATTTCTTTATGCATAGTATAATTATGAATAGAACAATGCAGAGAAAGAGAAAAAGATTAATAGTCAGATGTCTATTATATACTGGACATATGTACTGTGAGCCCAGCACAGATTGAGTTATCTAAGAGCATGTACAACAACAAAAAGCAGTTCCTTATTTGTTTGGTTGTTTTTTATTTATTTGCACATTTGTTTTATGTTTTGGGGGGGGCTTTTGGAGGTTTTTTTTCAGTTTTGGGGTTGTTTTTGCCAGGAGGAGTTTTAAATGACTGGTACATGTGAATATTTGGAATAACAAGCAAGACAATCAATGGGCAATCAATTTTATGTCAGGTTATGGCATCAGTGCATTAGAGCATGAAATCTACATGTGGACTTGATGAACAACAGACTTAGGAAAGACCAGGAGGAAAAAGTGAAACAAGGAATCATTAAAAATTGCATCCTAGCAATTTCAACATCCTAGCCAATGAAAAAGGCAAAAGGCTTGAAGGAAGTCCTTTAAGGTTGAGAGAAAAAGAACTGAATTCTATCTGGCTGGCTTGCTTCCCATCCCTACTGAGTTGACACCTGTAAGCCCTCTCATAGACATACAAGGCTCCAAAGTCTTAGTAAAAATAGTTCTAAACCTAACCTTTCTGTCTCCTTCTGGCTTTAAGAGATGCTAAGGCAAAGTGGAAGATGAGGTACAATATATCTCTTGGCCCGGGAATAAATAGACACTAAGAATAAAGACTAACAGGCCATGGGGAATCAGACACTTGGTCCTAACCCCAGTGTCTAAAAACCTCATTCTGCAGCTGAGTTAGAATCAAGTGTCTGGGATTCCTTTCCTGGTCCCTACCTCTTCTTCCAAGCAGGTCACTCCCTCAGCATGTACAGCTTGTGCAATCCTTGCCAAAATAATAATATCATTTATCAAAAGAAGTTCAGCTTCTAACCCTTTCCAATTCATGCTTCCTTCACAGAGCTGGCTGGACATTCTCTTCTGTGTTACTTTAACCAGCAGCCTCTGAATGAAGCAGTGCAGATGATATAAATTTATTTAAGGTGATTAAACATCTGCAGCCTCCATCTCTCCATTCAGGCAGTTTCCCTTGAGTTAAGTGCTTGGCACTTAATGTATAAGAGCCCCCCTTTCTCCATCCTGCCAGCTCTGCTCTCTCCATTTCCTAGCTCAGCTAAAAGATACCACATTGTTAAGGTCAGTGTGAGACCAAGGGCCTGTCCAATGCTGGCTACAGAGACTTCTCAATTCAGCCTCTTAGGTTTAATATCCTACCAACCCCACCTCTTCTGCAGAAAGATTCATACTTTCCAGCTGCCTTGGACAAGAGCTCATGGTTTTGCATTAATCCATTTCAGCTGGTAAATCTTTCTTTCAATCTTTTGTTCTGAGCTCTTATCTGACGTTTTTGTTGGTTGTTTGGTTGGTTGGTTGAGATGATTGCTTTGGGAATGTACACATATTTGAATGTAGCATTTGGAGGTAATATCTTTTCATATGCCTACCTTCCTGCCCAGGCTGTGAGCTCCTAAAAGGAAAGACCTCATTATTGGCTTCTTTAGATTCCCTGTGCAAAGCGCCAAGTTTAGTAATAATTAGTGAATGTGTTGGGCAGAGAAAGGATGGCCAGATGATTCTTCAGAGTCTATACTAGCTATTGACCTGTTAACCTCACTGCCAAGAACTGAGAAGACAGAGTACACAGGCTTTTTCCATTAGGCTGTTACCTCCTCTCTGGCACTTCTTCCAGGCCTTAACAATCTGTCTCCTCTTTTGCTGGACTCATTGAATCTATACCTCATAACTTAACAGATAACCACATTGTGACCTATATTGCTCTATAGTTGGGCTTATGTATATATATGAAAATATTGTCTCCTCAATAAGAACTTTGGATGCCTGAAGAGCAAAAATATTTTTCATGTTTCAGGTCTTCTGAGAGTAATGACAAATATTTAAAGGAGCACGTCTTATAAACCTGGCAGGATGCTAAGTTTTGCACAAATTTTCCTCATTGGGTTTAGAGTCTCTGAAGGATCTTAAGCAAGTAAAGAGGACAGAAGCAAAAACTGCACCAGCTGACATTACTCTTATCTCTGGGTTTGAGTTTTAGTCCAGCTTTAACACAGATCCTGCTATAGCCTTCCCAGTCATACCTTTCCCCAAATGGTCTCAACTTCCTCTTCTTCCAAAGGAAGGGTTGGGATGAGTGAGAATGGAGTAGTTGAAGGTCTTTCTCATCCCTGGCATTCTAAATTCTGTCAGTTATGGTTCCAAATACTCCCCAGGGCTCACTACAACATAGCAGAACTGCCTCTTGATCCAGGAGGGATTCTGCTCCCACTTTCAGCCCAGGTACATGCTATATTACAGTAATGAGAGTTTTGGCTGCTTTAAATATCACAAAACAAGGGGCAGTCCAGGTTCAACATTGTTCCTCATTCAGACCACAGAGGAGAGCATTGCTAGACCTAGATCAGAGGGGAGATGGTGAAAGAAGTAAACAAACACAGTCCCTTTCAGAAACCCATTGGCTCATGTCTGGAATGAAAATCACCAGTGGCAGGGGCTGTTAAGAGCCAGTCAGCAGGAGAGTCCACAAGGTCACTCTAGGACAAAGAGGCCCTGGCTGGGATCATATTGGAGATCTGGTCCTCAACTTACCAGAGAGAAGCCAGTGCCAAGCCTGAGTCCTCAGGAACTACATACAGCCTCTCACTCCTGGGAGAGCCAGGAGAGTCCAGCCAAAGTTCTCCACAGAACAGAGGCTAACATCTCCTCTGGGTCCTGGAAAGTATCTTCAAAGTAGAATGACAAGCATTAATCAGAAGAGAAGTAGTGGGCGAGCCTGTTGAAAGCACTGGAGCCAAAGACTTCCTTCCTCAGTGCTTCCTCAGAAAACAAAGGGAAAATCTGTTGGGGATTCTAGCAGACCTTACATGGAGGACTCCTTGAAGCAAGACCTATGTTAGTATTTTAGCCAGCTTTATTGCCATTATGACCACAAGATACGACAAGAATGATTTTAAAGAGGAAAAGTTTATTTTGGGACTCATGGTTTAGAGGTCTTAGTCCATAGATGGCCAACTCCATTCTCTGGGACCTGAGGTGAGGCAGAGCATAATGGCGGAATGGTGTGGCAGAGGAAAGCAGTAGGGAACATGGCACTAAGGAAGCAGAGAGACTCTCACCACGACAAAATATAAACCTCAAAGGCACGCCCCCAGTGACCCCCCTCCTCCAGCTACACCCTACTTACCTACAATTACCACCCATAAATCCATATCAGTGTATTAATGCCCTGATTAGGATAAGGTTCTCATATCCCAATGACTTCACCTTGAAACTATCTTGCATTGTCTCACACTTGAGCTTTTGGGGGACAACTTACATTTAAACCATAACAGATTGTCAGTTCACCATAGCAAGTCCTTAGTGAAGTCATTCTGTAAAATGATCCATGACTGTTCAGATTCCTTTATTGGATAATGCTGTAGAGTGACTATGTTCATATGCATACTCACCCTACAAACATAGCTCCTCTCCCTCTTATCACTTCATCCATTTGATTCTATTGTTCTGGGTTATCCCTGGTGGTGAGGGAATGCAACACATTATCTCAGGACAGGAAAGGATTAGGGGCAGGGAAATAGTCTTTCTATAACAGCTCTGCCCAATACCCATCCTGTTCAAATTCATATGTTGAAATCCTAAACCACATTGTGATGGTATTAGGAAGTAGGGACTTTGATAAGTTAATAGGTGATGAAGGAGGAGCCTTTTTTTGTGCCTTAATTAAAAGGGGGTACTCCTTTAGTTTCCTTAAAGAAATACTCTAGAAAGATCCCTGGCCTATTCTACCATGTAAGGACACAGCAAGAAGGTGCCATCTATAAACCAGGAAGCAAACCCTCACCAGACACCCAAGGTGCCAGCACCTTAGACCTCTCAGCATCTAGAACTATAAGAAATAAATTTCTGTTTGTTATATACAAACAGATATATTTTCATGGCAGTCCAAAGGACTAAGACAGAAAGTTTTCTGATACCGATAGGAGTCAAATCAGGTCAAAGGGCACATACATTAAACAATTCTCTGTATGGACAATGAATATGGCTCATATGTACACTCATCCTGCAAACATGGTTCCTCTAACCCTTATCACTCTCAGCCTTTTTCATTCCACTGCTCTAAGACATTCCCTGGTGATTAGGGAATGCAACAGATACTATCTCAGGACAAGAAGGGATTAGGGGCAGGTAATACTCTTTGCACAACTTGTCTGCCTTGTGCCCTAAATCCTATATAATGTGGTTACTCCACCAGAATAAGAAATTGGTAGATTTCTCAAGAATTTTGGTTCAATATCAAGATACATGGGAAACTCTTTCCTAAACTTATGCAGGATAAGTCTTTTCAAAAACCATGTTGGTCAGAGTTTAAAAAAGGAGATTAAACATCTGTAGTCAAATGAAGGTTTGAACTCCTTTGGCCAGGATTAACCAGAGAAATGTGCGTAGACGGGGCTGGGGATATAGCTCAGTTGGTTGGGTGCCTGCCTTGCAAGCACAAGGCCCTGGGTTCAATCCCCAGCACCGCAAAAAAAAAAAAAAAAGAAAGAAAGAAATGTGCGTAGAGCAAAAAGATCCAAAAGTGTATGATGTCACAGCCCCCCCTTCTCCCCACCCCCCCAGGGATTTCTGCATACTCACAGAGTGCAATACTACGTTTGGGAAAAACAGACTCAGGAAAAAGCTGGGGTTAGGTAGAAGGAGAGAAGCTACTACAAAACTCATTTTAAAGGAAAAACAGAACTTACAATACTTATATATAAGAGGATACTACATGACTTTAACACCTCCTTGCTGAAATGGTTTGTAGATTCCTAGCACAGTGCCTGGCCTGCACTTGAATTTGTGCTTTGTGAATTTAGAGATATTGGTTCTCATAATCACCAATGAATCCCTAACATCCAAGTGCCTGCCACAGGTGATCAGGAAATACTTGTTGAATCAATGTAAGTGCACAATAAACTTTTGCATCCCTTTTTACATTCTTAATCTTTTCTGTCTCAGAAATTTAAGCTGAGTGTAGGCCTTGTGGGCTTTTTGCCACACATGACTCCTCCCCTTCTCCCTCACGCTCATTGTTCATCCAATGAGAATGACAACCTAATAACAGGTTCTCCATTTCCTTCTCTTCCTGAAACTTCTTGTTGATTACATTCTGCTGGACTAGAAAGTTAATTTTTCCCACATGATTTAGTCTTGTCTCTATTTTTATCTCATTTACATTGTGACAACTATAATTTTCTTGTAATAAATTCCCTGAGAACAGGGACTAGGTTATACATCCTTCATAGGCATGATGCTTTAGCTATTTCTGAATAAACATCATAGGACAAGCATCACCTATTAACTTATCAACATATCTCTCTTGTTATGAATTCCCTAGTTTTACTTCATGCTTCATTACACAAATTAGTCTTTCCCTTTGAACATTTTCCCAACTTTCCAATGGAAAAAATTTAAATATTCATCAATCAGCATATATTGAGAACTAATTACATACCAGACAATGTGCTGGTTGATCAAGAAGAAAAATGCACACACACATGAACACATACACACACATGTATAAGATCAGAAATAACACAATTTAAGGCTCCTTCTCTAAGAAAACCCAGGGAGTAAGCTAGCTAATTGATTTAGAGGAAACAGCATCTGACCAGCTGCCCCACTAATGGTGTAAACTTGGATAAGCCAAATATTTTCCCTATAAAATATTCTCCCTGTTTCTTCATCTGTAAACAAAGAGGAAGACTGCCAAGACATCCTCTCTCACATTTTGTTCCTTCTGGACAATAAGCATCACCAAGGCTTATGTGATTAAATCCTATGGTAGAGAGCAAAATACTATAGTCATGAAGAAAATGAATCCATGGAGTTGAAATAATTAGCAGGTAACACTTAAACTGCAAGTAGAAGCAATTACCAATGAGCTCACATCAACAGAGTACATACTCAGTCTGCAATAGTGACTGAGTGAGTGGCACAGAGATCTACTGAAACACCTTGGAATGTTCCAGGTAGGGAAAAGAAGACTGTATTGATCTTTGAACATGTGATGCACCATCCTGAAGTAGAGAGATGCAGATTATACAATAAGATCCCAGGTCATAACTAAAAATTGCAGAAAGGCAGATTTCAATAAAAAATAAAAGAGAATATCCTAAAAATTAAAGAGTCACATATATGGATCTAATTGCATAGATAATATCCTCACAAAACAAGACCAAACAATGTAAGAAATTACACTGTTCTTAGCTTTTCTGAGCTCACTGCTTCCATTGGTCATAAGTACAAGCTGCTTGCATAGTAAGTACAAGCTGGAAGACAATGTAAAAGACACCAAAGAGTATCTCTTTTCTCCAGTTAGTGATGGAAATTTAAAATTTTTGTAAAAAGAATGGAAGAAATAATTCAAGAAGGGAGACAACAATTATAAAAAGCAAAGATAAGAAATGAGATTCGGTACTTTAAGTACATTAATGCTGTGTAATGAGAATACTTGGAAGAAAAAAAGACAGAGGAAAAAGAGAAGAAACAAAACTGTATATCTAGGACTAATAAAAAGAATAAGACTCTTCTCAGAGACAGCGAATCAGACTTCATGACAAAGTAGCTGTACCTCCAGGATCTAAAGGTTTATGGAGCTTAATACAGCCCAAGTAGGAAGAGAAAACTCCTTCCTACTTGAGGAGTAGTAACTCCCCACCAGGAAAACAAGCAGAGTCACTGGAAGACCCTGGGATGCTTCAAATAAGGTCAGGGTTCAACCGAAACTAAAAGAGAACATCCTAAAAATTAAAGATATCTATAAATGAAGGTGCTTCACTGTGGAGGGTATAAGCTCCCCATTACTAGAAGTATTCAATTAGAGGTTGAATAAGCATCTTATTTGAGAGGGCTTAGGGAGGAGGCTTCTATTCAGGACACTGGACAAATAACCTCTAAAATCAGCTCGTGGTGTGCACATTAGCCTGACACAGGACAGATACAATAGAGTTGAGAGAACTAACTTATTTATATTGACACCAACTTGAAGCCTCACACAAAGAGAGCTAATGGTCCAGGGTCACCTGGTTTGTAGACATAGGAATACTCACATCATATGCAGATACCAGGGTTGTAGTAACTTGTTTTCTGCAGCATGCTATGTGGCCTAAATTCTATGGCAAAACTGGGATATCAGGCTGTGTTCCACCATAGCTAAATTGCTTAAAGGAACTTTAAGATTAGGTCAGAAGTAAGATCTCAAGGGCAAAATTGACAACTTCCTTGAGAAAATATAGTCAACCTATTTAATACCACTTAGTAGTTGCAAAAAAATAATGAGATTGATTCTGAGCTATACAAATCCTAGTTATTCAATTGTTTTAATCTACAATCACGTATTCATAAATCACCTATTTTTTATAGTTCCTCTTCCCATGCCCCTCCCCAAATCCTAAATTATTTATCAGGGTCTTGAATAGCACTGAAATAGAAACCAACATTGCTCAGTGTTTCTCCTATTTCAGTTCACTACAGCATATGCAGAAGACAGAATATGAAAAAGAAAACAGTTCAATTACACAGCAATAGCTTTCTTTCATCTCCACCATGAGCACAAGCAATCTGAGGCATAAGCTATATGCTGTTCCCTACAGTGCCCTAGAAGCGCACACTTCATACTTCCCTTCTCAATATTATCTCCTCCAATGTCTTGCCATGACCTCAGATGCTTATGATTGGTCCTAGAGAAGAATGCCTCAACCCCAGCATGCTCATGTGCCTTGCAAATATTTCCCCTTGTATGGAAGTTTGCATGTACACTAGGACATGCAAAACTGAAAATCACCTGATAAAAACTCTGAAAGCTTGGCACTTTCCTGGAATTCCAGCATCTCAGGCTTCCTAAGAAGAAAATATTCCCCTAGGCGAGTTGTAGGATGTCCTTGACCTAGCTTCCTGAAAAAGAATGTGGCATATGGAAGTGAACATCTAATTAACAGTCATGGAGTTCACGATAGATCAACAGGCACAGTGGTCATGAGGTCCAGAGTGTGGCAATCCAGGGATGATAAGAGGGAACACATTCACTCAAGGTGACAGAATATTGTGTTGACAGTAGAAACCAGAATATTGTTGTTGCTAAACATCAAGTAAGGGGTGGGCGAAGGCTGAAAACAGGACAGCAAATCATTTGGTTAGAATCCTGCCATACTGGCAACCAGAAACTTGGTAAGCAATAAGCTCAGGGTAAAGTCATGGTCATTGCCAATGAGGTGGACACCCACCTCTGTGTGGTCCATGGCTGTTTAAAGCTCTCTCATGAGTAACAATGTTTGTTGGAAAATAGAGTTGCAGATGTTTATGATTATAGTTAGAGTATACATAGAATATCACTTTCCCAACTAACTGAGCCCTGTACTGATATAATACAACAAGGTAAGAACAGAATCTACTTAGAAGGAAGTTGTTTCTGAGGGTTATCTAAACTATTTATTTGCAAATCCAAAAATCTGGGCATTTTGTCTAAAAAATGTTACCATACAAGTTTGGCTATGATTTTTATCTGTAGGTTATGAAACTAAAACTGAGTTTAGGCTTAGATAAAATTGTTGGCATTCAAAGAAATAATAAGTGATTCTTATAGAATGGAAATCAAAATGAACTTAAGAGAAGTTGAATACTTTGAAAATACTCTACATTTTTGCTTTTATTTCCTCATAACTTTGGCTCAAAAAGAAATAGAGAATAGCATTAACAATATCCAACACCAGATGGATGGTTTGTGAATCAGATTACATAAACCTCAAACCATTCTCCAACAACACTCCATGCTCTTCAAAACCAATGTTCACAAACCATTCACGGTGGTGCACCCCTCTAATCCCAGCAACTTGGAAGGTTGAGGCAGGAGGATTGCAAATTTGAGGCCAGTTTTGGCAATTTTAATGAGACCCCTGTCTCAAAACAAAAATCAAAAAGAACTAGAGGAGTAACTAAGTAGTAGAGCATCTTGGGTTCAATCTCTAGTTACCATAAAAAAAGCAAAACTAACATTCATGAAAGTAAGTAATCCCGTTAGAACTACTAAAAAAATCAATTTTTCATAGAAATCTGTGTTCACAGTGTAGGAACAGGTAATCAATATCCTATAAACCAGTGATACTGGGAAACAGAAGTATTCAGACATGATGCAGAATTGAATGGACACAGGTGCTTGAACAGCCTCAAGTGTGTATACAGCAAAAGCTAACTCACTCAAGAAAACAGAGCATCTACCTAGATGTCTTCTGAGAAAAGAATCCTTTGACTGTTGTGCTTGGACACATATATTCCACCAAGCTCTGTCATTTGATCTCCCTTCTCAACTAATTCTACCTTCTCAATTCTCCCCCTAGTCAGTTCCAGTGTCTTATTTCATCCAGCAAAGTGTTCTAAGAAGATAGTTCTAACGCAGATAAATTGTAAACATTAGTGACCAGCAAATTAGCAGATTTTATTCTGAGGCTCATTCAGAATTTCTTTCATTGGTAGTTGCTCTATTATCAATCACTATAAATCTACATAATTCAGGGTTAGAATGAATAACACCAGCCCATCTAATCCTATACAATCACTCTAATAACATTATCAATCTCTATAGCTCAGTTGCTGAGACACAGGTTTTGGGACCAGAGTACCTAGCTTTCAATCTCAGCTCTAACCTTTACTTAGCTGTATGATTTTAAGCAATTTAGTTAATATTCAACCCTCAGTTTCCTCTTCTAAAAATGGGATGCTAATAGCAGTGCTGGCTGAGAAGACTAGCTTGAGGAATAAATGAGTTAATACTTAGATCAGAGCTTGGCATCAAATCTTATATACTATTATTACAACTGGAGCTGTTTAAACAACTGGAATTAGTTCCGTTTCATAGTAAATACATTTGACTCTGCCTAGTACATGGCTGGGTTCATACATATTAAATAATCATAAAATTCACAACACCTTGGCAGCAAAAAACGAACATTCAAAAAGCCCCACCTCCTTTGTTATAATAAGAAGCAATCCAGGTTAGCATGCAAAGTTGTCAGATTCAATCTTCTTACTAGAATGTATTTCTCCAAGTATATCTAATTCTACATTTGTTATAAACTTGTTGGGATACTTCCGTTTTCAGCAGAAGATTTTGTGAAACTCTGCAGTTTTAATTTTTCCTTCCAGGAGGTTCTTATAATGGGATTTTATGACCTACCCAGGAGATCACTTTGGCTCCGATAGTTGGGCTGCTCTGTGTACTCCTGGGGTAGTCCTTAGTTCTTTCTTAAAATTGTCTATAGCTCCATCTCTTCTAAGAAACACATACTATAGCCAATAATTCTTACCCATGAATTCCATGAAGTTCAACAAACAAATTTCATGGAAAAATGTATTATTACCTCAATGCTGAGCTCTCCTCCATAAGATCATGATTGGATTCAGGATGCATGGGAGATTGAGTGAAAGGAGTGTGGAGACATAAGGACAGAAGACATCTGAGCCTCTTGTAAAGCAGAAATCTCAGCAAAAAGTGGAGATTCTGGACAGCTTAGTACAGACACCTAGGCCCAGAAATAAGGAAGTGAATCCCAGAGTCTCAAAGAGAAGAAATGCATAGTCAGACAAGTAGGGGCTTTGGTCACAGACAAGACTGGATAAGGAGCAGGAATAGGGAAGAAGACTGAGAGGCACATGGCCCCCTCTGATTTCAGCAGGAGGAACTTGGCAGGCAGTGAGGGTGTGGGTGGGGAGGAGGGAAGAGAGGCCTCTCTTAATAAGGCAGTGGTTTGGGCCCCAACCAGGAGGGTGTAGCTGTCAGTTTCATTTGGGGCTGGGGATTGGTGAGGGGCTTGTCCAGCAATCACCTCCACCAAATGTGCATCCAATCAGTGTCATTTTTCAAACCCTCACCCAGCTCTGGCCGAGGAAGCAGAGATGAAAGGCAGAGGCTCTGGCTAAAACAGTCAGGAGCCCTGAGCTCTGTGGCAGCCTCAGCCCCAGAGCTCATGAAATACAACACCCAGAGAGAGAAACTGGAGGAAAAGAGTCACAGCCAAACAAATCCGCCCTCAGGCAGAGCACTGAGCCCAGAGCCCTAAGGGGCCCCCAGCCCTTGAAGGGAAAGATGGCCAGCTGTTCCCGCTCTCTTCCTCTCTAGGGTCACAATTTCCCCAGAGAGGACAGACTCTTTTTGCTCAGAATATACCCAATTGCCCCACACACAATTTAGAGAATTTCTTCTGTCAAACCTTGTTTGGTGATGCTTATTTTAGTGTTATTTGGTATAAAGGATGTTGTTTCAGTGCCTTCTCTGGATCAGATGGAATTGGCTGTCGCTTCTCTTCTACCCCTTAACCAACACTGGAGCACATGAATGCAGTATATTGTATATAATCAAGAGCAGTAAACGAAAGTAAAATTCATTTAGCTCTAGAACGAGTGAGTTGATATTTTTTCAATATGGGAGGTTGTGGAGCCTCGTGATTATATGTAGCTGGCTATATTTCAACCTAGAGGGAATAGATTCCTCCCACTAACATGCTGTATGGCCTAGAACAGTTCAACCTCTCTCAGTCTTAAATGGCTCATATGTTAAGTGAGATAATGGTAGTGATCCCAAATGGCTGTTATTAGAATTAGAAATATAATCTATTTAAAGCAGTTATAAAAATGCCTACATATAGTGATTACTCAATAAATGATGGATATGAGTATATCTAATGTTCAAACATTTATAATTCTCCAAATAATCCTGTTAAAATAACATTCAAAACACCTTGGCACAGTGCTGGGCATCCCCATTTTAAGCCCCTGTCTAGCTCTCCTATAGTGATCAATAACATCCCTGTTCACCTGGATGCAAGGCATGTGCTTAAGATCTTTCTCCTTTTCTCTTGTCTTTCCCATCCTTTCATCATGTAAAAGTGCTCATTTCCATATGAAGAGTCTATGACAAACTGGAAAGATGTCTACCTTAGCATGCCAAAACCTTAGAACTCATAAAGCTTCAGAACTGTTTTCTAGAAATTAAGTCTCAGTTCTGGAACTAAGTCACAATAATGATATTGCCTGCCACCAGTGGGAGATTTAGAATAATAAGTCAATCACAGAATGATATAGGAGGGTAATGATTGATCAGAAAGCACAGGATGCTATAAGAGCCCATAAAAGAACACCTGGCCCAGCTGAAAGGAGCAGGAAGTGTCCTAGAGCAAACAGCACCTCAGCTGAGACCTAAGGGAGGCACAACACATGAGATGAGTATGTGGATGAAAGAGTGCTGCAAGAAGCAGCAGCCCGAGAGGCTGCTGGGACAGACGGACCCAGAAACTAGGGGGCTCAAATGGAGTCTTTTCAACATGACTTGAGCATGGAATATACAGCCCAGGCAGCAGGAAGTTGAGACCAGACAGGAAAGCAGAAATCTTGTAGGGCATTTCTCTGAGCACAAAAGGGAACCAATGGAGAACTTTAGGAAGAAGAGTGTCATAATCAGATAAGTCATTTAAAATCAGAGGAGAAAAAATTGGGAAATGAGAAGGTCATGTTAAGAAAAAATTGCCCAAATAGACAACAATGGGAGGAATGGAGAAAGAGTGGTCAGATTAAGATGAATTTATTTGTGGAAGCAAATAGTCATGATTTGATTTGAATACAAAGATGAAGAAAAGAGAAGTCAAGAACGAGGCTTGACTTTCTTGCTTCAAGGCTGACCTCCAGCTTAAACCAGGATGTTGCACTTAAAGCTCTCTCTGCTGGAATACTCTTCCCCACATACTTCCTAAGTTCTCACTGAATTCAGGCCCCTAAACAAATATTGCTTTACCAGAAGTCTTCTTCAACCCTCCTTAAAATAAAGCCTAATAAGTGCCCAGATCCTCACCTCATCTCCATTATTCTCTATCTTTTTACCCCAATATTACTTCAGGAGCATGTATTGCCAACTGATATTTTGTGTATTTGTTCAATTGCTTTTCCATTCCCATTAGAATGTAAGTTCCATGAGAATAGTAACTTTCCTATTTTGTTCATTGGTTAATCCTCAAAATCCAAAGAAGCTCCTGGCATGTGCAGTCACTCAATATATATTTTTTTAATGAATAAATTAATAAAGATAAGAAACATCAAGGAAATACAAACATGATCCAGAAAAACATTCGTGGCTATTTCTAACACTCTCATTCAGAAGCCCCATTGTTTTTTGAGTTAATGACAATAGAAGACACACAAAAATGTATACAAATGCTAATAGTATAATTCAGTAAATTACAGGTTGTTCCTTTATTTGAAATATTTGGGACAAGAAGCATTTCAGATTACAGAGTTTTTTAGGTTTTGAAACGTGCTCACAGACTTTACCAGTTAAGAATCCCTAATCCAAAAATTCAACATCCAAAATGTTCTAAAATCTGAGAGTTTTTCATCATCCTACTAGTAATTAAAAAAGTTTCAGTTTTTATATTTTTGGCTTAAGGATGTTCAACCTGTGTAGCAAAATGAACACACCCATCTATCACCATTTGGGGCAAGAAATATAACATCCTCAGCAACTCAGAAGCCCCCAACATGACCCTCCCAATCACTACATCTTTAGGTCCTTTCCAAAGGAAGCCATTAACCTGACATCTAACCCCATAAATTATTTTGTTTGTTCTTAAATGTTATATAAATATATTGCATTTGTTCTTTGGAGTCTGGCACCTTTCACTCGAAATTAAATTTGTGAGATTCATCCATTTTGTGATATGGTACAACACTTAATGCCTTTTCATAGATGGATAGAATCTACTTTACAAATAATTCATAACTTATTTTATTTACTATTAATGAACATCTCGATGTTTCCAATTTGGAACCATTCCTTAATGATTCTAGATCAACATCCCAATACATACCTTCAGGTTAACATAGCTATGCATGTTTTTAATGTTTTTATTACTGCATTTAGTTATACATAATAGTGGGGTTCATTTTGACATTCATACATGCATATAACATAATTTCAATTCCCAATACTTCAATTCCATTTCAATTCCCAGTACTCCAGCAGTTCTCCCTTCCCCCTCCTCCCTTCTTCCCCTGACCACCTTCTCCTATGACACTGGTCTTCCTGCTATTCACCTATTTTTTTTTTACATTGTTGCATTATAGTTATACATTAAAGTGGAATTCATTGTGATATATTCATACATGCACATAGTGGTTCCTCTCCATTCCCATCCTTTCTTCCCTTTGATCTCATCCTTCACTCTACTGTTCTTTGTATGTATACATAGTTTCAAGCTATCTATCTAAAAGAGTAACTGCTGAATCTTAGAGAATGCATATGTGCAAGTTTAATAGATATTGCAAAAATTTTTTCAAAGGGGTTGTGCCAATTTCCACTCTGGATTTATTATTTTCCATGGCTCCAAATCCTCAATACTACTACTACATCTCTATTGAGTTGTAGTCACTTGGGGCGGGGGTATGTAGTGGTATTCATTTCCCTAATGACTGAAGTGGAGATGTAATAAAGATAAGCATCTTTTTTTTAAATGTCATTTGGATATCCACTCTTGTGAAGTTTACATTCAATCCCCTTTTGCTTATTGATCTGTGAGGGTTCTTTATGGTTTTGAATACAAGTCCTTTCTTGGGTATAAGTACTTCAAATATTTTCTGTGACTCTGTTGTTTGCCTTTCCTTTTCTTAACAGTGACTTTGATGAACATAAATTCTTAACTTTAATGTAATCTATTCTGTCAGTCTTTCTCTCCGTAGCAGTGTGTTCTGTGACTTGGATCTACTGTTCATAAAGGAGGGAAATGGAGATGAAAGGAAATCACTTCCAAAATGGAAAAACTAGGATGAGCCAAGGCAGAGATGTGTTCCTGAGACTGTGAAAACACTGGGTTGAATTGGCTAGAGTAGGTTTTATATCAAGAAATGTGGGAGAAAAGTTTAGCCTGGTGAAATGAGGCTAGTCTGCTAGGAACCTTCAAGATAGACCAAGGCATCTCTACTGGGCTTGAAGGCAATGAGAATGCTCAGAACATCCCTGTCTCCACCTACCTAAAGTTCTTCCTTACCCTGCAGCTTACCATATGAAGGTGGCCACCATGGAACTGAATCGGTCTCCCTAGGATATCTTGTACCTGTGCATACTTGTATCACTGCTTTATCACACTGCATTGCAATTTACATAGATTCCAGTCTAAACTGACAAATTTTAAAGCAGACATTGGCAGTAGAGTGCAGGACCAGTTTCTACAGGTTCATGAGAAGTGATTATTAAATTTTCAGGAATTCTGAGAGTCAGTTGACATCATACTGTTAGCTTGAAATCAACCACGGGAAGAACATTTACACAACAGAAATTGGCAAAGGCTATACATCAGGCCTAACCACCTCTTCTATAGAGCCAGTTGTGAAATAAATATTTGCCAGCACATCACTACATACTACTTTTATTCATCTCTATGTGCCTGTCACGGTCTACAGAGTCTGCATCAAAGTTAATTTAATTAAATTGCATTTTTCACCATTCTATCCTTTATTTCAGAATCTCAAGTAAATAAATTCTTCTAATAAAAATTAAAAGAATCCTGTTTTCTACTTCTTCAGTACAATAAGCAAGTATGTCATATTCATTAATTATACACAGTGACACTACCCCTGAGGGTTTACAAGTGAATCCAGAAAGCATGTAGAGAACAGCATGGGGTAGTGCACAATCAAATGGAAGGCAGTGGGTTAGAGCAGTCAATCATTCCAGTACCCAGTCCTCAGGAGATACTTACATGACAATTGGCATTCCTAAGAGATCTGTGAAGTGTCCTTTCCCATGAAAATCTCAGAGTAGAAACAGTCCAGGCATTTCCCAGAGCCAAAAGCTCATCTACTCACAAGGCCCTAGAGGAGGAGCCTGGGGCCTGCTATGTCAGACACACGGGCATGTCCCTTGCAGTTCCCTCCAAAAACAGGATGGGGAAATGTCAAATGGCAGGAAGGCACATGAGTCACACCAACAATGCTCCATGGGGGAAATGGGTTTTCAGTAAAAAGAGTGAGTAAAGTTTTATTTACCACACGATCCCAAGAGCCAAAACTTGGTGAAAGAATGAATATAAATTAAACAGACACAACCCCAACATTTCAAAAGCAATTAACAAATTTAACTGTAGATCCTTTTGTTTTTAGAGCAAGGATACTATTCTTAATCAGAATAATACACAGGACCAGCAGGAGGGGGGCAGCATACACAAATCTCAGGAATAGGGATGAGGGTCTGTGTGATTCATAGGAAAATCACTCAGCATTGTAATTATCTTAATATATTTTTAGTCACGGTCAGTCACTTACTTAGAAATTTTAAAGAACATTAAAGGAAGTATAACAGTGTTTATAAAACAAGGCAAGCATTTTCAAGATGATGAGAAATATTTGCCTATTTTAATTCTCATTTTTTACAGATGAGGAAACCGAAAATTCAACTATAAACTCTAGAAAATCATAGACCAAGTCTTACTAGCATGTGTCCAGCACTAAAAATGCCCAGCATACATAGGTCTGCTAGAAATAGCTGCTGAATGAATGGATGAGAACAAGAGAGAAGGTGTGACTCAGCCAGCGTTCCACATGCTGCATTTTGCAGAGTTGGCATGAGTACCCTACGCCAAGCCTGGTGGTCTTTCCACCCTAGAATGGTGGTTAATTAAGAACATGGAATCTGGAGCCAGACTGCCTGGGCTCCTACACAATGCTACCACTTATAGGCTGAGTGACTGTGAATGGGTTTTATAACATCCCTGAACTTCAATTTCCTCTTCCATAAAATGGGGACAATCATAGTCCAGCTCTCAGGAAGCAGTCACAAGCATAGAGTGAGGAAATACCCCTAAAGTTATTTAGAAAGTGCCCAACTCGTATGCTCAATACATAGTGCCCTTTATTATATTATACTAGATAGCAAGATGGAACTAAATAAAGACTAAGGTCTTCTGAGTTCTTGGTAAGTTCTTTGAAAAATTAGCCTAAAATAAAACCTTAAAGTAGTTGGGCATAGTGGTGCACACCTGTGATCCAGGAAGCTGAGACAGGAGGCTAACAAGGTCAGGGCCAGCAGAGGCAACTTAGTGAGACTCTGACTCAAAGTAAAAAGGTTGACAATCCCAAAAACCAAAGGCCATATGATTTCTCTGATAAGTAGATGATGATACATAACTGGGGGTGGGAGGGAGGCAAGAATGAAGGAAGGATGGATCGTATAGAGGAAAATGAGGGGTGAGGATGGGGTAGGGGGAGGAAAATAATATAATGAGACAACATCATTACCCTATATACATGTATGATTATGCAAATGGTACAACTCTACCTCTTGTACAACCAGAGAAATGATAGTTGTACCCCATTTGTGTACAATGAATCAAAATAAAAAATAAAATAAAAAAATAAAAGGGCTGAGAATGCAGCTCAGTGGTAGAGCACCCCGGGTTCAATCTCAAGTACTAAACAAACAAAACCCACAAAGTATTATTCATAAATGACCACTTTTATTCTTTTTCCAGAAGTTCATCAACTTAAAATTAACCCCGGGACACCAAAAATTTAAATAACTGAAACCAACAATTCAGTCTTTGCAGGAAGTACCTGCTACTCATCACTTTACCTTATAAGGGCTGGCAGAGGTCAGGTGAGCTAGCCTGGTGGTCAAGAGCACAAATGTCAGGCTTTAGCTGTCTGGACTTAAATTAAACTGCCTGGAATTAAATCCTAATTCCTCTATTTGTTTATTGTATAACCTAGGCAAGTTATTTTCCCTCTCTTTGCTTACGCTTTTTCAATTGTAAAATTAGTTTAATAACGGCCCTCACCACATAGGGTTGTGGCCAGGACTAAACAGTGCCTGGCATTTTTCTGGAAATGTAAACATTAGCCATCACCACACATAGTAGACATTCATATGAGTTTCCATAAGTTTTCTACATGACAGAGTGTCGTTGCTGCCCTGTCCTTGGTTATCCTACAGAATACATTGCAACTAGCACCAGAGCCATAGTCCAAATCCACAGCACTGACTCTAGCTTGAGGAGATACACAAATAATATGCAAGGCCAACACATGATCACTGGAATGAAGTCCCGTGACAACCAGTCTGAATTTTGGAACTTGGGTCACACAGTAAGAGTGTGAGCAGTTTTCTGGCAGAACATCATGAGGGCAGCCCGGGGACCCGGGGCTTCAGCAGCAGCAGACACAAGTTCCAGTGCACCAACCCATTAATAAAAGTCTGGGGAGGACCAGCATCACCGCCAGGACTAGTCAACCTAGGATTTGCCAGTGCCGACAGGCACGCTGATAGCTAGACATCTTAGATTACCTCTCTGCCCCTTGATCCTTTCTCTGGGCCATCTCCAGACAAGAGTCTGGCAGAAGCATGATTCAGTTCAACCCAGGACAACACTGGGAGCCTCATATCTACTGACGCACCCTGGATGCCCCTCCTCTCTGAGTCACAGCAGAGTCCTCCTTCGGGGTGGATTCAAAACCCACACGGAGCTTTTGGTTTTTAACAGAGATAATGTATAAATGTTCCTCGACTAACAGAGTTTAAAATCAATAAACTTATAGATTTTATACAGCCAGTTGCAGTGTTGTGGTTTGGAGCTTATACTCTAGAGCCACTTGCTGCCCAAGTTCGAATCTTCGCTGAACCACTTATTTATCTTGGGTGAGATACTTAACCTCTCCATGCCTCAGTTGCCATATCAGTAAAATTTAACAAACATATTTACCAAACATGGCTTTCACAAGATTAAATTCATTAACATGTACAAACTATTGAGGAAGTACCCGGGAAATAGTAAGTACCCTACACAGCTAGCATACCACTGGATGGCTGGTAAATGTGTCTGAGAGAATGAAGAGAAATGAGACAGAGAAGTCTCACACTGAACAAAACCAAAGGTTGTATCCATTTGTGTGTGCTAGTTCTTGGAGTAGAGAAATATTCAGTCTCACTTGTTTCATTCTTCATGTATGCTCAAGTATTCCCTTTGGTAAAAGTACCAGTCCAAAGCAAAGGCTCTTTGAACTGTCCCCACCCCTTCACTTGCATAACACCGAAGTTGCTGAACCAATCCCAAAGTTTCCAAAACAATCACCTTTGGACTTAGTTGACCTGGAAACTTTTAGTAGACTGGGTTGCAGTTTCAAAAGATTGAAAGTTAAAATACCAGACATTCATCTACACCATGTCTTACTTTCCCGATTGCAACAACATATAAAAAAGGAGCCACAAGAATGATCTACCCCATTCCCCATTAATACTGTAACAGTGGTCCACTTTACCTTTTGAATATAGCTCTGAGGCTTGTTTTTAAAAGGGACAAATTTTCCTTTTTCTCTTCTCCCTCAACCCCTCCCTAACAGGGACACGGAACAAGATTACCCTGAGCTTTCTGTGCTCCACTGGAAGGAGATAACTGCCAGAGGATCTAGGCAGTGGATCTCTCTCACCCTGGGACCCCCTGTCAGGACACACCTGGAACATGACCTTTGAATCGTTCCTTTAAAACCTCCCTGTTCCTCCGGATGGGGAGACTCAAAGCCTCTGGGACAGGAGTCCCCAGCAAAGCAATAAAACTTCTTTTTCCTTTTTCTCAAAACCATGCCCTCGTTATTGAATTGGCATCGTGGACAAGGACCAAGCTTTCGGTTACAATACTTGGTGTGCATACCCTGAATACTCATTATTTATTTTCTTATAATTTGTAGCACAGATTTTAATAACCTCAAGCACTGAAAGAGTCTATCAAAATGTCAATGAAATGCATATTAAAGCAGAGATAACAAAGCACAGTTACTATTTTGTATAGCTCAATCCTGATAAGCTGCAATAAAATTTAGCTGGATTTCTTTGTTGCTGTTCTTTTTAGATATACATGATAGTAGAGTGTATTTTGACATACATACATGGAGTATAACTTATTCTAATTAGGATCACATTTCCACAGTTGTACATGATGTGGAGTTTCACTGGTTGTGTGTTCACATATGAACATAGGAGAGTTATGTCCAATTCATTCTACTGTCTTTCCTATTCCAATCCTCCCTCCCTTCCCTTCATTTCTCTTTGTCTAATCCAATGAACTTGAATTCTTCCCTTCCACTGTCTTATTGTGTGTTAGCATCCACATATCAGAGAGAACATTCAGTCTTTGATTTTTTTGGGACTGATTTATTTCACTTAGAATGATAGCCTTCAGTTCCATTCATTTACCAGCAAATGCCATAATTTCATTTTTCTTTCTGAGTAGTATTCATTGTGTTCCATAGCTTAGCTATTGTGAATTGAGCTACCAGAAACATTGATGTGGCTGCATCACAGTAGTATGCTGATTTTAAGTCCTTTGGGAATATGTAAAGGAGTAGGATAAATGAGACCAAATGATGGTTCCATTCCAAGTTTTTTGAGGAATCTCCATACTGCTTTCCATAGTGATGACACCAATTTTGCAACCCCACTAGCAATGTATGAGTGTAACTTTTTCCCCACATCCTCGCCAACATTTATTGTTACTTAAATTCTTGATAATTGCCATTCTGACTGGAGTGGGATGGAATTTCAGTGGAGTTTTAATTTGTATTTCTCTAATTGCTAATTTTCATATATTTGTTGACCATATTTCTTCTGTGAAGTGTCTGTTCAGTGTCATTGTTCATTTTGAGGTCAGATATATAACTGCTGTAAGACCATAACTGATGAGGTCAAGGTCTTAGAATTCAGTCCCTCCCTTTGTCCCTAAACTGATTTAGGTAACATTCCTCTGGTTAAGTTTGATTGCGTCCTTCATCCCCACCAGATATTCCAGTCTTGAGAGAATACCTATCACAGCATCATCTGGTATCACAGTCAGTTAAATGAAAACCGGGATCAGAACACCCAGAATTATTGGCTCCAACAAGACAGCTGGGAAAATACCTGAAAAGATCATGTTCTTTCAAAAATGTATATATTAGTCAACATACATTATATATATTTTGGGACAAAAATAACTGATCAGAACAACTTGATGGAGGAAAACTTTGTTTTGGTTCATAGTTTCAGAAGGTTCAGTCCACAGTGGATGAACAATTCCATTGCTCTGAACCTGAGGTGAGGCAAGTATGGCAGAGAAAAGATGCTCAGCTCATAGTAACCAGGAAGAGAGAGGGGGTGGGAAGTGCCTACAAGGAGGATGAACCCTTCCAAGGAATGTCCCCAGTGACAGGCCTCCTCTAGTCACACCCCACTTGACCACAGTCACCACCCAGTCAGTCCATTCAGACTAGAATGGGCTGATTAGGTTACAGTTCTCATGATGCAAGCATTTTCCCTCCTGAGCTACCATAGGAGCTTTGGGGGATACTTCATATCCAAACCATAAGAGTAAAGAGATAAGATAAACAAACAAACAAACTTAAAAGCACACCAACTTTCCTAATCTGAAATGGTCACTACTAGAAATAATAAGCAAGCTCTCAAAGGTGTTCTATATAACTAGCAGAGAATTCACAGAGGTAAGGGAGAGCAAGTCAAGTAGAATTGCCATTTCATGGCTATAGTGGCAACACTCATTACTGAAGGGAAGGCCACTGGGCACATAAGTTACAACAAATCCCTTGCCAGTATTCTTGATTCTGGTAATGTAGTGACTCCCCTTCCTTCTACCATGCCTAAGGCAACTTTGAGGGAAATCAGAGAGGTGCAACTCCACCTCAAGGAAACACAGAGAGACTACTTTACCAGACATGAAATAAGGGCAGTTGTGGGCAGAGGAGAAATCAGAGGCACCCAAAGTCTGGCAACCTCATTGTCTTCTTTTCCCACTTTCTGCTCTTAGGAACCTTCACATTTCCTAACCAAATTCTGGTGTGGATAACATTAACAAAAGAAAATGAGAGCCGGGCATGGTGGCACCCGCCTGTAATCCAAGCGATTTGGGAGGCTGAGTCAGGAGGATCGCGAGTTCAAAGCCAGCCTCAGCAACTTAGCAAGGCCCTAAGCAACTCAGTGAGACCCTGTCTCTAAATAAAATACAAAATAGGGCTGGGGATGTGACTCAGTGGCCGAGTGTCCCTGAGTTCAATCCCCGGTTCCAAAAAAAAAAGAAAATGAGGCTTAACATGGTCAGTCCTGCCATACTCTTTTCAACCAAAAAGCTGAAATCAATTTAGCCTAGCAAATTTTTTTGGGCCATCAACATCAACAACAAGAATGATAAGCATTTATATTGAGAAATTATGAGAAGTTCCAGACACTCTTACAGGTCTTTGGGGGAAATAAGACAAATGGGACCCAGTCCTTCCTCTTTCTTTACTCTTTGCCTAGAACTGTCTGGTGTTGAATGGAATTTGTGTACCCGACCTTATCTGGATATGACTCCCAATTCTGCAACCTAATAGCCATATGGCCTTGGGCAAATGAGATAAAGCCTTCTTTATATGATTGAAAGTAAAAATTAATTCATGCAAAAGTGCTTATGAAAGTGTTATAAAAATGTGGTCAATAAATACTAGCTATTAGTATGCTTCCATAGTATTTATAAAAAATAAGAGGATTCTGTCTCTTTAGGTATTAGAATCGCAGAGGACCTCAGAGATTACCTGTTCAGCTCCTCAAAAAATAGCTAGAATAAAATGCAGGGACACAGTTGACCTGTCTACAACTGTGCACCGTGTTAACCGGAGACCTGAGATTAGACCCAGGCCCCCAAACTAAATCCTCAATCTGCTTCCCAATCTAATAATTAAACTATAAATCACTCTGTTGAGTCCTCTCAAAATATGCTTTTATTTCAGTGACTCATATAGAGAAGTGGCTAATGATAGGAATAGTGTGGTGATAGCATCATGACCATACTTATGGAGAGAATATTTTAAGACTACACCCCCTTCCACTTCCCCACTCCATTCATACTTTATATGACTGGAATGTATGCATTCATACATTGACTCAGTTCCAAATGCATTTCATTCATTAAAAACCTAGTATAAATGATTTCTTCAAATCTGCACAGATGGGTACTATAATTACTTCAATTATACTGGAGAGAACACTATAAGACAAAAAATAGTTAAATGAATATCCAAGATTACAGTTTATAAACATAAACAGTGAAATTGTGATTTAAACCCAAGCAGTCTATCCCTTGAATTTGCACTTCTCATCAATCAATCATCTATACTGCATCATGAGCTTAAGAGTGAATTTTTGTGACCTAGCTCAAGTTTGGCTGTTAGTACTTATACAGATTTCAAATTTTCCAGCTGGGTTCTAATCATGGGTATTTATGGTAGTATTCACACAGGTGGCTTTGGTGCTAAGGGTGCTGTGTGTGTAGGTGTGTGTACACAGGTGTTTTCTGTATTACACTTATGTGTATGTTTTTCAAAGTTCTCAAAGACCCATACAGCATGAATTTGCATATAATCATCTTTGGGTGACTGGTTATTGATTGGTTTGGTTGGTTTGGATCACTTCAAGTAGAAGTATTCTACTGGAAATCTTTGAATTTTCTTAAATTGCTGTAAAATCTCTGTTCCCAGATCAGAAGTTATATAGGTAAATCCTGAGCTTCAGGTCTTAGAGAACTCTAAAAACAGCACTGCAAGGTTAAGGCTCGTTCCTCATGTTCCTTAGGGAGGCAAAATGAAAAACTAGTGGAGTTCAACAAAAAAGAAATCAAATTAACAAATTACACTGAAGTTCTTGGCTTTTAACTTCATTGTATAGTGTCAAGTTTTCATTGTGTTGAGGTGATTATTAACATTCATCAACATAGTAATTCTTTTGGTCTATAGAATTTCTTGCTCTTAACAAAGAAAGACATTTTGCCATCTCTTTTCAAATACAGACTTTGAAGGACAAGGGAAGGGTTTTCCCCATTAAATGGAAAAGGAAAAATGAGACAGAAAAAGGACTTGACCCACATAGAGAATCAAAGAGATTTAGAATTGGAAGAAGTCACCTATCCAAGGACACATAGTAAATGAGTCCTGGGACTTACGCTTCATGACTCTCAATCTAGAGCTGTTTGTTTTTTTTCTTTTAAATAAAGTCACACAGAGATATATTTATGTGGAACTATTTATGGATTCTGGATTGTGCTCCTTTGAGCTATGTGTCTTCCAACACCACAAAGTCTGAATTTAAACTATAAAATCATTCTCCAAATGGAGTGGATTGATTCTTCATTCTTCTTTTCGAAAATTGTTCTACTATTATAGTTCTTTTTCTTCTGCATCTAAATTTTAGAATAATGCTGTCTATGCCTGCAAAAAAATTTATTAAAGATTTTGGTAAGAATTATGTTAAACCTATATATTGATTTGGGGAGAATTACATCTTTATCACGTTTTTTACTATGTCTGAGTGTGTGTTCCAAGAACACAGTATCTATCTCCACTTATTGAGATCTTCTTTTGATTTGTTCTGTCAGGTTTTTAGATTTTACACTTTCAGTCTGTAAGTTCTGAACATACTTTGGTACATTTACATGTAAGCACACTAAAACGTTTTCATTAGTGCACTGCACTTACACACAGCAGCGGGTTCATTCTGACATATTCACAAACGCACATAGCACAGTTTGTTCCTATTCCATGCCCAGTACTTCTTTCCCTCTCTTCTCTCTCCTTGATCCCCTTTCTCTATTCTATTGGCCTTCCTTCTACTTACTTATTGTCCTTTTTATAATTATACATAAAAGTGGAATTTATTGTAATATACTCGTACACACACTCACAGAGCCTAATTTGTTCAATTTCATTCCACAGTTCCTCTCCTTTCCCAAGCTTCCTCCTTCCCCCTTGATCCCCTTCTTCTACTCTCAATTCTCCTGTCTAATTTCTTGACATGTCTGTTTCAAAAATTGCTTATTTCTCTCTAGCTTCTGTGTATGAGCTAAAACATTCAAACCCTGACTTTCTAAGTCTGGTTTATTTCACTTAGTATGATGCTCTCCAAATATCAATAGCTTTCCTACACTCCAGTAATGAATCTGCTGGAAAAGAAATCAGGAAAACACTTCCATTCAAACAAACAAAATAAACAAACAAACAACAACAAAACTACTTGGTAATAAGTCTAACCAAGGAGGTGAAAGACTTCTATAATGAAAATTAAATAACACTAAAGAAAGAAATTGAAGAAGACCTCAGAAGATTGAAAACCCTCCCATATTCTTGGATAGGCACAATCAATATTGTCAAAATAGACATTTTTCCAAAAGCCATCTACAGATTCGATGTAAGCCCCATTGAAATACCAATAACACTTTTCACAGAACTAGCAAAAACAGTACTAAAATTCATATAGAAGAACAAATGACCAAGAATAGCCAAAGCAATGTTGAGCACAAAGAGTAATGCTGGAGAAGGAGGGATCAGATAAAATAAGTACACGTGGAAGAGCAGAGGAGTGGAGGATGAAAGGGAGGAAGGAAGAATGGGAAAGGGGAGGAAATACAGAATGAATTTAACAAAGTCATGTTATATGCATAAATAAATGTACCAAAGGGAATTTCATCCTTATGTATATATAGAAATTACCAATCAAAAGAAAAGAAATAAAGGAGTGAAAGGAAGATCAGTAGAATAGAGGAAGGAGAATAGGTGGTGGGAGGAGGAGAGGAAAAGGAAGTTGAAATAAAATTCCTTGCATGTATTCTATTTTATTTATTCTTTTTAGATATACATGACAGTAGAGTATATTTTGATATATTTATGTAAACTTGGAGTATATCTTATTCTAATTGGGATCCCAGTCTTAAGGTTGTACATGATGGGAGATTCATTGTGCTATATTCATGTATGTACATAGGAAAGTTTTGTCAGATTCATTCCACTGTCTTTCCTATTCCTATCCCACCTCCCTTTCCTTCATTCCCCTTTGTCTAATCCACTGAAGTTCAATTCTTTCCCTCCCCCTCCTCATTGTGTGTTAGCATCTACATATCAGAGAAAACATTCAACCTTGAGTTTTGGGGGAAATTGGCTTATGTCACTTAGCATGACAGTCTCCAGATCCACCCATACACTGGCAAATGTCATAAATCCATTCTTTTTTATGACTGAGTAATATTCCATTGAAAATTAACCCAACTGATGTATATTACTATAATACTGTAATTTTTTAAATGTTAAAAAAAAGAGTGATGCTAGAGGCATCACAATACCTGATTCCAAATTTTAGTATAGGATTATAGTAATGAAACCAGTATGGTGTTGGCATAAAAGCAGACATGAAGAACAATGGACTAGAACAGAAGACAAAGAGAAACCCACACGGACAAAATCATCTGATCTTTGACAAAGGTACCAAAAATATACATTGGAAAAAAGCCTGTATTTTTAAACAAATAGTGCAGGAAAAACTGTATATCCATTATGTAGAAGAATGAGATTAGATCACTTCTCTCCCCCCTGCATATAAACACACACAAAAAAATCAAAGTGGATCAAAGCCCTAGAAATTCAATCATAAACACTGCAACTGCTAGGAGAATACACACGGTCAACACTTCAACATAATCTAAAGCTCAAGAAATAAAACAAAGAATGAGGGGGCTGGGGTTGTGGCTCAGTGGTAGAGCACTTGCCTAGCATGTGTGAGGCCCTGGGTTCAATTCTTAGCACCACATATAAATAAATGAATAAAATAAAGGCCTATCAACATCTAAAAAATATTTAAAAAAAAGAATTATAAGTGGGTTGGCATCAAATTAAAAACCTCTGCACAGCAAAGAAAACAATTAAAAATATGAAGAAAAAGCCTAAGAGTGGGAGAAAATTCTTTGCCAGCTACTCTTCTGACAGAAATATATAGAATATATAAAGAACTCACAAAAATTAACAGCAAAAATAATAATCGATAAATGGGCAAATGAACTGACCAGATATTACCCAAAAGAAAAATTATAAATGCCCAACAAGTATATGAAAAAACATACATCCTTAGTAATCAGGAAAATACAAATCAAACTACACTGAGATTTCATCTCACTCCAGATAGAGTAGCAATCATCAAGAACACAAATAATAATAAATGTTGGGGAAGATATGGTGGAAAAGGTACACTTACATGAACTTATATGTAAAGGTACTTAGCTGGGCCTGCCAGCTAGTACTATCACTTTAGAAAGCAGTATGGAGATTCACCAAAAGACTAGGAATGGAACAGTCACATGACCCAGCTATTCAACTCCTTGATATTTATTCAAAACAACTAAAATCAGTACACTATAGTGATACATGCAGAGCAATGTTTATAGTAGTACGATTAATAATAGCCAAGTATGGAACCAGCTTAGATGTTCCTCAATAGACATATGGATTTTTTTAATGTGGTGTACATACAAAATGGAGTTTTACTAAGCCATAAAGAAGAATGAAATTGTGTCATTTTCTGGTAAATGAATGGAACTGGAGAACATTTAAATATTTTTGATGGATTATAAATAGTAGTGTATTTTTAATTTTGACATCCACATATTCATTACTGAAGTATAGAAATACAATTGATTTTTATAACCTGTGAGCTTGCTGAACCCATTCATTAGTTCCAGAAGGATTTTTTAGACATTTCCTGAGATTCACTATGTAAGTGATCATGTCATCTTCAAATATAAATTTACTTCCTACTTTCCAATCTGTATGCTTTTGATTTTTGCTTTTCCCCAATGACTAGAATTTCCAACGCTATGTTGAATATGAGTAACAGAACCAGGCATTCTTGCCCCCAGCCCAGGCTTAGGGAGAGAACATTTCCTATTTTTTAAATTTTTTTCTCTGGGTTTATTTTTTTTATTTTTTTTTTTTTGTCTATTCCTAACTTACCGAGAGATTTTATCACGAATGGATGTTGATGTGTCAAATTATTTTTTGTGTCAATTAATATGAACATGTTACTTTTTATATTGAACCAGTATTGCATAACTGGAAGAAATGTCACTTGTATATAAATATTTGTATACATGGTTGCATTCAGTTTGCTAATATTTTGTTGAGAATTTCCACACCCATTAACATAGCTACTCCTGTTTCTTCTGGTTAAAATTTGTATCATACAACTTTTTTTTCCATCACTTTTCTTTCAACATGCCTGTGTCCTTATATTTGAAGGAAATTCTTTATAGACAACATGTAGATAGATCATGTTTTTAAACAATTCTGCTAATCTTTGTCATTTTTATAGGTACAAAATAAATATAGCAATTATATATGTTTCAACCTAATATATTAGTTTATTTAATCCTTAAAATAATATCCTCAAAATCCTCAAAATATGCCCATTTCCTAATGAGGGAAATTGAGACACAGAGAGGTAAAAGTAGGAGCTCCAGTGTCCCAATTGGTGAGTACACAGTACTTATAAGACAGAGAGATAAAAGTATTTGCTGAAGTTAACATATCCAGGAAGCAGTGGAACTGGACTTTGAGTCCAGCTGGACTCCCAACATTCGTGCTTGCACCCAGCATGCTTCACCAGCCTGAGCCAGCCAGCAAACAAGGTTACTTCACTATCAATCCTAGAGCTGAGTTTGGCAAAGACTGCACATATTCTAACAAGTACCCCTGCTCAGTGAGCTCCAGCCCCACTTGGGATTGTGAAATTCCAGTTTACTGTTTTGGAGTTTGGCTTGATAATGTTCACAGCCATACATATCAGTCACGACTGACTGCTGACAGGACTAGGTTCAAGCAGGCAGGGTGAATAGTGCTTTCCATAGGATCCCAGAGGGCCTGGACATGGTGGGGGGCAGGCCAAAATCACTGGCAGGCCACATGGCCAGAAGAGAATCCCCAGCCAATTAAAAAGGGAGGGCCAGACCTCAGCCTGAACAAACAGAGCAGCAGTGTCCAACTCAAGGGAAGCCCACCAAGATAAACACTGATCTCCTGCCTCCACCCTCACTGTGGATTTCTCCAAGAAAGAAGAGGGAGTGACCTGGATAGGGACATAGGGCAACACCTTGGGTCTGGTCCAAAGTAGACTTACAGACATGACCAGGCATCTCATGTGATTATAGCTCAAGCCTATCCTTTTGGCAGGAGTCACCTAAATGTTTCAAAAGGCACCCAAAATTAACCTTCCTCCCTTGAAATAAAGAAGCTTATAAGATGACTCAGAGTAGAGGTCTGGAGGTCTCTGCACACAACTCATGGCTCACTTCAGCTGTGAGCATTCCTGGGCTGTGAACAGACCAAATGTTCATGCTCCCTGCTAGACTGAGTGCTTACGTTCTGCCCAAATTCCTATGCTGGAACCTAAATCCCAATGGGACAGCATTTGGGAAGTGACTGACCTCAAGGGATCCAGAGAGCTCCCATTTACCTTCTACCATGTAAGAACATAGCAAGAAATCTCTGTGAACTAGGAAGCGGTCCTCGCCAGACACCAGATGGGCCGACACTTTGATCTAGGGCTCCCAGCCTCCAGAACTTTGTGAAATAAATGTCTGCTTTTATAAGTCACCCAGTCTGTATAGTGTTTTTTTTTTTTAGATGTTGATGACCATTATTTTATTCATTTATTTATATGTGAAGCTGAGAATCATCAACCTAGTGCTAGTGCAAGGAACCTAGTGCTTCACACAAGCTAGGCACACTAGGATACCACTGAGCCACAACCCCAGCCCTGTACACTTGTTTTAATAACCTGAACAGACTAAGTCACTATCCTAACCACTCATATCATCCACACGTTTTCTCCTGGAATTTGAGTGAGCCTGAGTGGCCTAATTCATGAGAGGACAAAACGATCTGATAAATGATCTCTCACCACAGAGAAGAGAAGACCATGGGACCATCATGGAGAAAAACAGACCGCAAAAGATGTTCAGTCAATTCACAATTTTAAGTTGTATAAATAAATCAATCAAATTTCAGGGAAAGATCATGTAGATGACACCTCAACCATGAATCTGTAGACACCTTTTGCCCGTGTGCCAAGGCTCAGCAAGTACACATGGAGCAAATTGATATGCAGCAATCAATTTTATAAAAGCTTAAAACCAGATCCAGGAAGGTTAAGACCATTTTCTCAAGGTCATCCAGCAAAATGGGAAGCAGAGCCCAGGCATAAGGTCTGGTTTCAATCTGAATCTCTTGGCCCAGACAGTGCTCTCTTCATTCTACCTCACTCCATCACAAAAACAAACAGATGTGGATGCTCACATTGGTAAGGTCATGGTACTCCTCCCAAGAAAAGAAGCCAGACTGACTTCCCTGGGGATAATCAACAAGTCCCTGTCTGAACTTGAGCTTTCTTAGAAATGTCTTGGCTCTATAATTTCAATTTTATAAAAATTGTGTGTTTATAGAAAATGACTAGAATGTGTTCAATTGATAGGACCATGAGCCAATCCTCTCCTCCCTGACCCCACCAAAAAACAAAAACAAAGAAAAACCTTGGTTATATTATTTTTACACTTTGTAAAATATTATTTTTATACTTTTGTAAAGGAGTCCATTTTCCTAAATACCATTCTAAATATCTCTGAGGCCATTGACCTGAAATGAAGCTTTCATCAAGAAAGAAACGAACTAGTGAGTGACACTCTTACTAAGAATAGGCCTTAGCACTCTTGGAACCATCCTGACAAAAATAAACCCAAGTTCTTGACTTAAAAATAAGATGTTGATCAGGATCTCTGAGAATTTGTGTGTTTGTCTCTTCATATTGAATTCCTTCAATACCTCTCAGGACCCTTGCCTTGATCCATTGGTCTCCAGGATTCTCAGATTTCACTGAGTTCACTTCACCAGCCCAAAGTGATCAGAGATAGATCAGTTTTTCTACCTCACCTGTCCTTTTTTTTTTTTTTACTGGAGATTGAACCCAGGGGCACTCGACTACTGAGCCACATCCCCAGCCCTATTTTGTATTTTATTTAGAGACAGGGTCTCACTGAGTTGCTTAGGGCCTCGATAAGTTGCTGAGGCTGGCTTTGAACTCGAGATCCTCCTGCCTCAGCCTCCCAAGTGCTGGGATTACAGGCGTGCGTCACCGCACTTGTCTTTGAACACAACCTACTCTGTCATCTGATGAACTTCTGTGAAAATTGTATGACAGTTTGAGGTCTTTATGGGGAGATATAAGATCACTTCTAAAAAGTTAGTTACCCTCTCCTTCAGGCTTTCTGGGCAGAAGAACACAGACTGCAGACTGCTCCCTAATTCCTCCGTGACTTGTTCTGTGACTTTGAACTCGTGTCTCCTCATTCAGGAAAGATGGGCTTGGATGAGATGATCGCCAAGGTTCCTCCCAGCTCTAACTTTCTATAAGCCTAAGTTTCTAATATTAAATCCCAGAGGACTGATTCACTTGAGAGAGGTTGACATCTGAGGGAAGACAGAACTTTAGCAAACTAATAATAATAATAGCTATTTTAATCAGTTTTTACTATCTGTCATATACATTTTACTGTTCTTGACACTCTATATACATTGCCTCATTTAATACAGCAACCCTATGAAAGAGAAATTATAATTATTATAATTTACACATAAGTATACATAAGTACACTAAGGCTCAATAAGTTACTTAGCCTCACCACAGTCTCACAATTAGTAGGGAAAATAACTCAGCTAGTTTGGTGTCAGAGCTACATTCTTAGCTGCTACTACATATGGAAAGATCTGTCCTGGCAGCTGAGCTCAGTGTCTCCCCAGCAAGTGATCTTTACTGACTTTTAAGTTTTACCACATTTACTTTCCCACTTGTCTACAAGTTGACCAAATTCATAATGATTTTAAGTTTGAAAATGTTTTAAAGTTAAAAAAAAATGTTTTAGAAAACAAATAATTTTGCTCAAGCCCCGGCTTATTTAGTAGAAGTAATATAACATGGAGAGGCAACAAAGAGTTGTATTTTGAGTAGCTATGAAAGCCAAAGTTTGAGGGAATGAATTCATATCCAGTAGGGGTAGGAATTTAAGACACAGGACACGCTGAGGCCCTGAAATCATTAAATGCCACAAATTTCATACCTCCTATTTGCTTGCTTCTGCATGATCCCCAAGGTTAAACACTGCTTGTTGCTAATCAGTTCCAAGATACCAAATAAAAAAGACATGTTCATGAATCACCTAGAGCTAGAAGACCTCTCTAGAATATCACTATTTGTTCAAGTAAGAAAGGATCTTCTCTCTCCTAGGGTTACCAAAATAATGAAAAATTCATCTGGAGAAGACATAAGGAGTAGGGAAAGATCACCTGATGCTTATCCATGAACAGAGAGCCTTGCAAATAAACAAGTTTTAAGACACATCAAGAAATAAAATATTGCCAGTCACAATGTCAAACACCTGTAATCCCAGTGGCTCAGGAGATAGAGGCAGGTGGATTTCAAATTCAAAGCCAGCCTCAGCAACTTAGTGAGGCCCTAAGCAAATCAGCGAGACCCCGTCTCTAAACAAAACACAAAAAAAGGGCTGGGGAGGTGGCTCAGTGGTTAAGTGCCCCTGTATTCCCCAGTACCAAAACTAAATAAATAAATAATAGTAATAATAAAATTAAATATTCATTGAATGCCTTGTTATTTGTTTAAGCTCATGATAGTAACTAACACAGAATTTGGAAAGAGCAAACCTTTCATGTATTTGAAAATTTCCACTCAGTAATACAGCAGCATTTGGAAGTGGCTCCCCTTATGATTAAAAGCATCCTGCCTGAATCCTTGGAGAAGAAAAGAAAAAAAAAATAGTTTGAGGGAAGGGGATTCTCTATCCTCGACCACCATGGGCCTGGATCTCAAGGGAAACTATTGTCATTTCTTGTATACTCCTGGGATCCAACTCACAGCATCGAGAGCTTGAGCGAATCCAAACTGGCCACATCTCCTGAATAATATTGGCTTTCATTAACAGCCTATGATCGGCCAGACCCCCTTGAGCACAGAGGAAACACTAGTTCCTTTTAACCAGATTATACCCCGTCATATCCCAAAGGAAGGACAGTGACTTTTCCATTTGTGCAAGAAATAGAAAGCTGGCATAGGGTGTCAGAGGAAATGGAAGGTTCCAGAGCACAAATGTTAAGAGCACAGGCTTTTGAGATCCAATTTTTCTCTCAACTATCTAGCTGCACAACTTGGCAAGTGACTTAACCTTAATGAACCTTGCTTCTGGCATTTGTAGAAAGTAGTTGATAATATTCATCTCCTAGGGTTTGTTTTTTTTTAAAGATTGCATATAATGTACTTGGCACTATGTACCTAGTACAGAGTAGGATCTTAATAAATAGCAATTGTTATTGCTATTGTTTCCAAAAGATTCAGGAGGCAATAATATTTTGCTTTTGAAGACTTTAAGTTTTATTCTTTAGTTTATTTAAAACATTGGCTGAGAATCTATTATGTGCCTGAATAAGTTAGACTTGGATGGAACGATACATGGCACACTTGCCCAACTTAAGAATTCACAGGGCTAGCAAGGGGGAGCATCATATAAACTAATAACATAGTGGTGTTACAAGTATATGGAGAAAGGGGTTGTGTGAACATGAGGAGGGAGCTATTAACAGCAGAGTCGGGAAGAAATTGCTAGGTCAATTTCTGCATATGACTTGGCACATGTGATCAGGAGTTAGGCATAAGGAGCACTACATGAACCTCTAGGCCACATAAAAAAGTGTTAGACAGTCTTTGCTCACTTGTACTCATGCACATATGCTTATTCCAAAACATGAACACACACTCTCTCCAGTGCCTGTATACACACACACACACACACACACACATTCCAATTCAAGTGCATACACACACACAGCACACATATTTTTCAATTCACTTTCCTACACACAGATGTACACATTTCAACTAGTGTACTTTCACTCACAAACCCCTCACATGCCTGCATGCACATATGCTCACACACACATTCAGCTTAATCAAGCTCACTTGCATATTTCAGTCACCACGGTGTGAGTGCATCTGTCTGTTTCTGCTTCTCTACCCTGATAAACCAGACCTAGGACTTCTCCCTGAGTTGCTGTAGCAATCTGAACACCCTTCCTATCTACACTTTCTGTTCCCTCAAGCTGTTACCTTTCCTGTCTGTGCTCATGGCTACAGTCTTGTTCTTACCAATCCATCCTCTGTTTAGCAGCAGAAGGGATATTTCTAAAATTCAAACAGTCACTTCCATGCTTAAAGAAAACTCCACTGACCACCTGTTCACTCCCTATTATCTATTCCAGCATGACAAACGAGGCCCCATGATATTGCCTCTTCCTTGACATGGCATCTCAAGCTCCTTCCTGCCTTTTGTATCTATCCATCAAACAGATATTAGTCACGTACCTACAATGTTCAAGTCTTTGGATTTGAGTTCCAATTTTAGGTCTCAACTATCTAACTATGCAACTCAGCAAGTCACTTAACAATAAAATGCCTTGCTTCTGTTATCTCTTTGAAACACATACTGTTTCAAAGAGATGGTTCCTTGAAAGCTTCAGGACGTTTGCAGGTCCCAAGGCTTTACTCATCAGTTTCTTTGACTGTTAAACTCACCTTGGACACTGATGTGACCACCACCATTCTGTTTCCACAGATCCTGCTTGATTTGTGAATGCCGTACCAGCACTTCCCTTCTTCTACTCTCTAGTTTTACATGCCCATCCCCAGTACCCTGTGATCTCCATATTATTCCACATCCTTAGCACCTGAACATGAGAATATTTTAGGAAGCACTTGCCGTGTAGGCAGTGTTCCTCCTCTGATTCCAGTCATGAAATACGATATGTGCTCTTTATTCCTCACAGTTAAGGTGCGCCTAGAGTGGAAGTTCTATATGAGGTTTTCCAACATTGATAGTAGCTTTATCAACAATAAAGACTATGTAATTAGCAAACAGTAAATAGTATTCATACAGTGCTCTGCTCTACTAGTAAATAGCAAAAGTGGGACTTGAACTCAAAGTTCTGATTGAATTGTGTGCTCAAAAGAACTGGAAAATCAGGCATGGTGACACATATCTGTAATCCCAACTACTCTGGAGGCTAAGAGAAGAGGATAACAAGTTTGAAACCAGTCTAGGCAATTTTGTGAGATCCTGTTTCAAAATAGAATATAAGGAAAGGGTTAGGTATATCATTCAGTAGTCGAGTACCCCTGGATTCAAACACACACAAACACACACACACACACACACAAACACACACACACAATAATAAATCAAGGAAAGTATTATGGAGGCTTTCAGATAACTAAAAATAGAAGCACCATATGATCCAGTATGCCAAGCCTGGGTATCTACCCAAAGGAAAGAAAATCAGCATGTTGATAGGACACCTGAACTCTCACATTCACTGCCACACAATAGCCAAGAAAGGAAAATTACCTAAATGTCCACAGAAGGATGGCTGAATAAAGAAAATGTCACACACACACACACACACACACACACACACAATATCATTTCGTCATAAAAAGCAATGAGATCCTGTCATTCGCAATAACATGGATAAAACTAGAAGACATTATGAAGTTAAGCACAGAAAGACAAATACTGCATGATCTCACATGCGGAAGCTTAAAAGCTGATTTCATAGATGTTGGGCATGGGACAATGGTCAGGAATGGGAGGCAACAGAGAAAGACTAGAAAATGGGTATCAAAACACAGATGGGAAAGTTAGTTTTAGCATTCGACAGCACAGCAGGGTGGTGATAGCTTACGACATTTATTATATATTTTATAAAGAACTAAAAGAGAGGAGTTTGAAGGTTTCCAATACAAGAAATTATAAATATCTGAGGATATAAAAATGCTAATTACCCTGATTTATCATACATTGTATATATGTATCAAATTATCACACTAAACCCTGCGAATACCTATGTAATTATTATACATTGATTAAGAAGAAAAAAATTAAGATTTTTAAAAACTGGTAAAAACAAGAGATTTTTTGTAAAATAGTAAAGTAAAATGTGTGGTCTGCTTTCCCCAAAACGTAAGTTTCACACTTCACCCTGTTTGTTGATACCTATTGTGTTAGTCCACTTTTCATGGCTGTGACCAAAATAACTAATAAGACAACAGAAAGGAGGAAAAGTTCATTTTGTCTGTTTCCTAGGTTCAGTCCAAAGTAGTCTCCTTCCCTGCTGGGTACTGCTGCTGAAGTAGAACATCATGGCAGAAGAGCAGGGGGAAGAGAAGCTGCTCAGCTCATAATAGCCAGGAAGCAGAGAGAGCAAGCAAGGTGCCAGGGACAAAAGCTGAACCCCAAAGTCATGCCCCCAGGGACTTACTTCCTCCAATTGCACCCTACCTGCCTACCGTTATCACCCAGTACAGTAGTCCTTTCAAAATATTAATTCATCAAACAAATTAATCCACTGATCAGATAGGACACAGCTCTCATAATCTAATCATTTGCTTTCGAGCATTCCTGCAATGTCTAAAGTGAGCTTTGGGGAAGATACCTCATCACCAAACTGTGATACCTGTGAAGGCAGCCTACTCCCACTCTGTGTTATTAACTCCTAAGAAGCAGAATTTCTGTCTTTCATTCATTCATTCCTCAGTTTACATTATTCAGTACAAAATATATTTCAGGTTCTGTGTTATGTGTTTCAGGCTATATGATCCCTTGTGCAGTAAGATCATGTGAATTGTGTTCCAGTGGAACACACAACATGCTGGGGAAGTAGATAAACAAGCAAGCTACAAGGCAGGCTGAGTTCCCTCAAGGGAATAACAGCACACAGTGACTGAGAAGGACAAGGACATCTGAGGATAGGAATGGTTTCCCTGACAAGGGGACAACTCAGAAGGGATGAGAAGTCATCAGGGAAAAGGTCAAGAGCAAGGGGCAATGTAGAGATGGCTGTTTCAGACTAATAAAAAAGTTTGCATTCAGGCTTTGTAGCTGAAAAGAGATTAACCTATTCAAGAAACCAAGGGATCAGAGTGACTTCATTGGAGATGACTTGGCATAGAAGACAGTACCACACTTAAAAAGAGTACCCCAAATTCCTATGTTGGAACTATAACTCCCAATGTTACTACATTTAGAGATAAGGTCTATAAGGAAGTAATTAAGACCTAATGAGCATAAAGGTGGTATTATGGTTTAGACATGTGGTATCCCCCAAAAGTCCAACTGTGAGACAATGTGAGAAAAGTTTGGTGGTAACATGATTGTGTATGAGAACCTTAACATAAACAATTGTGTTATGAGAACCTTATCAGTGCTTTAATTCCCTGATAAGGATAGGAATTAACTGGAAGTACACTGATAGGGTGTGTCTGGGTCACCTGGGATATGCCTTTGGGATTTATATTTTCTCATGATAAGAAGAGGGCACCCCCTTTCTCTCTCCACTTCCAGGTGAGATGTCCTAACATGCTTTCTTCCACATTCTTCCACCATGATGTTATACCTCCCCTCCAGCCCAGAGCAACAGTCAGCCATCTATGGACTGAGACCTCTTATTTTGTGAGCCCCCAAATAAACTATTCCTCCTTTAATTGTTCTTGTCAGGTCTTTCGGTCACAGCAGCAAAAAAATTTAACTAAAACAGAGGGGCCCTGGTATGATAGAACTAGTGTCCTTCTAACAAGAGATACCTAAGAACTTGCTTCCCCCGCTCCCCACCTACCTTGCTACATGAGAACACAATGAGAAGGTGGCTATCCAAAAGCCAGGAAGGGAGTCCTTACAAGACACCAAATCCTGTCAGAGGTTGAACTTGGACTTTATAGACTTTAAAACTGTGAGGAAATAAATTTTTGTTTTTTAAGCTTACACAGTCTGTGATATTTTGTTATAGCAGCCTTAGCATATATATCATGGTAAGAAGCTTGAGTTTTATTCAAATGATATCAATGAAAATATTTAAGAAAGGGAGTGGCCCAAACTAATTTATTTTTTATAACAATTGTTCTTGGTGGAAAAGCAATTGTTATAAAAATATTGGGGAAAAAGATGGAGAGAGGCAAACACTGGAGCTATGAAAGCAAGAAGCAGTTAGTATGGTGAGTAACTGACTGAGATGTTGGCAGCCTGAACTGAGGCATCAACACTAGAGAAAGAGGGAAGCAGACTTGCAATGTGTTCTGGAGATATGTTCTGTCAATAGGAGCCTTGGTAATGCCTCATATATAGAAAGAAGAATGGTCAATGACGATGTTGTTTGAATACCTGAATGGATGGTGTTGCCATTTACTGAGTTTGGGAATAATAGAAAAGCAAAGAATTCAAAGGAAAGCCAAATTCAGTTTTAAATACATCAAGCTTAAAATACCTATAAAAGTCACCCAAGTGGAAATATCAAGAATTTTGATGGTAGTCCAAATCTGAAGCTCAGAAAAGAAGCCTGGACTGGAGACATAAATTTGAGGGGCTAAGGCATATCCATAGCATTGAAAGCATGATATTAGTGCAATTAGAGAGAGTGTATGTGTACTATATAAAAAGAGAAGATAAAAAGGCCAGGACCCTTTCTAAGACTCTTTCTACTCTACCAAACCACTTCTTTGTGCTTCCATTTATAAATGGAAGCAAATAAATACATGTGTAGAATGTGTCTGATGAAATGGACATAGCATGATTCACGGGAAAAAACTCTGGCATTAGTCTGGTTTTGGTTTTTGTTTTAAGTAGAGTGCAATAGATGGCAGGGGGGAGTGCAGAATGGTCTGATTTATTGAGAGTTCTTATAGATTTTAGTTTGATCACAGTCTACACTGTTAAAATATAAAGCAATTTCTCTCTCTCTTCCTCCCTCCCTCCCACCCCTCCTCTCCTATCTCTTATAAAAAGATAATGATAGAGAGATAGATGATAAACAGCTGCCCATACAAAGTAAAAAATACAAAAATACAAACCTCATGAATCCAAAATGTCTCATCTGCTCATCTTTTAATAAGTCACAAGAGAAACAAAACCCAAAATTTCCCTAACATTAGTTCTTTCCTCTCTCATGACTCATTAAGCATTAATGCCACCTTAACATTTTTCAGTTAAGAGAATAAGGTTCTGTGAATTAAGGGCGTTCTTCCCTGCCCTCTATAGCTCCCTGGGGGGTCTAGCTGACATAAACTGACTCAGTCTATGGGGAACAAATGTAGAGTGATGTTCTCCTGTCCTTCCTGAATCAGGGTCCCTTCCGTGAAAACACCCACTGGCGACCCAAAACTGTCCTTTGAGAAAGTCTTTTCATGCACAAATTTTTCAAGCTAGATTAATTTTCCTTGAAAAGTAGGTTATGGTATCATTATTAGGCACTGATAAAATATATTTAAAACTGAAAAAAAGAAAGGTAGGTTATGGGAAAAAATACGAAAGTATATTTGAGGTGATTGCTATATATCCAAATTTAATGTCTTTATATCTAATTGCAGAACTAAAATGGGCTATTAGAGCCCATAATTAAAGAATTTATGTAATGATGAAATTATAGTGGGCTTTAATTTAGGAAAAATCCTAATTATACTCTGTGAAACTGAAGTGCCTGGAACTACCCCGTTTTGCTATTTTCATCACAGAAATCACTTGCATGAGCTCATCTCAGAGGTTGACCATGTCTCTCAACGGGTTCATTTCGTGGGGATAGAAAGGCCCTGAGAACATGCCCGCTGGTAACTTTTACTAAGACCAGTCAGTCCAGCCCACTCTCATGAGAATGACTGGTAAACTGGAGAAAAACAAATCAAAATCATCTCTCTGAATAGTGAGATGGAATGCTATTCTCTGAACAATTTTCAAAAAATAATCTTTCATCACACAATGAGTACAGATTTGCTTAAATCTTTTCATTTAGAAGCATCATAAAAACATTCAATTCATTAATAAATAAAAGAGTACATAAGGATCTATGTATGTATGGATGTATATATGTGTGCATATATGCACATATGTTAGTTTAGTATACATATGCATGTATATGTCTTATATATATAGTTTTAGAGGAATGCGAAGAAAGGCAAGTGTATCACATGTAATATAGTCCATGCAGATCCAGTCACTAGTTTGTGGACTGCTTTGCCAACAACAGAAATATCAGAAATAGAATGAGAGCTATAAAAGCAAAAAGGCAAGGTGTGAGAGGAAAAATGAGGATAGACAAGGAACTGGATATATCTATCTAGATGGACTGCTGATATGATGTGGACACTTTAATAAGCACAGCACATGTGTTGACTTATTTAATTCCCATCACACTCAGAGATGGAACAAATACTTTTATAGATGAAATAACCACAGTACAGGGTTGTCAATAGTTTGCCTAAGGTTACCCAAGTATTAAGTAGCAACTTCCCAGAAAATCAGCCATGATTGTTCAAGTAGTCTTGCAGGTAGTGGGAGAGATAGAAGACATCGTGGAGGTAGGGCTGTGTGACTTGTAGGTATGACAGAGATGATGAAGTTTTTGACCTGAATGACAATAAGGGTGACAAAATTATCAGAGGCAGAAAAGGGAAGGAAGAAAATAATGGAAGAGTTGAGTTCTTCACTCAGCCTTTGAAATGGTGTACCTTTGAAATGCCTGAGGGCTTCTGTGAGGAGGTGTCCATCAGGCAGCCAGAGGTTCAAGACATGAGCTTGAGTAAAGTGCCAGTCAAAAGACACTGGCCTGGGAGAGGTCTGTGAAGACAGGAGCCTGAAGCAGGATGCAGCCTGAGAAAGCCAAGGGAGTGGACAGATGAAAAGATGATCACAGAAGGGATGTGACTCCAAAGTAGGACAGGTATCAATAGTCACTTCTCCAGAGGTTTCCTTGACCCTAACCTAGTGTCATGATCTGAATGTGAAGTGTCCTCTAAAAATCTCATATGTTGAAAGCATGGCCCCCAATGCAGCAAGCTTCAGAGGTGGGTCTTTAAAGATTGAATGAGGAAAGCTGTAACCTCATCAGTGGCTTAATCCATTTGATGGATTAATCATGGGAATGGATTACTGAGTAGTAACTGTAGGCAAGTAGGATATAGCTAGAGAAAGCAGGCCACTGGGGCCACAGCCCTAGACTATATCTGTCCCTACCCTCTCCCCTCTCTCTTTCCTTCCTGGTTGCCATGAGCTGGAAAGCATCTTTTCTCTACCATGCCTTTCCACCATGATGTTCTGGCCACCTCAGGCCCAAAACATCAGTCAACTGACCATGGACTGAACCTCTGAAACCATGAGCCAGAAATAAACTTTTCCTCTTCTATGTTGCTCTTGTTAGGTATTCTAGTCACACTGACAAAAAGCTGATTACCATGCCTAGCTAATACCCCACTTCCTCTTCCATAAGCCACCTGCTTGGGAAATAGCAGCCCTCAGTAGATACTCACAGTATGATCGCTGCTGAAAGGACAGGGCTCACAGATCCGTCTTGTCCACTCCTGAATCCTAAATACCTCATTCCTGGCCTGACACTAAATAAACATGTCTGGAGTAATGAAGGAATGAGTAGAAGATTACAGAAACGAACTGATGAGAAGTTGGGACAAGGAACTCATTCCACATCCAGTGCTTTTTCTATCATGCCTTACTCCCTCCCCCACCACCTGAGACCTCTGCCCACTGTTTCTTAGGGGGCAGAACTCAGAGCTCAAGAATGAGCCCCCACACAATGCATTTCATGTTATAGACCATGTGTGTACAATGACAGGGCAGAGAAGCCAAGCCACAGTCACTTTTCCCTAACAGACCACACCTCTCATTTACTGTGAACCTCCTGGCACACAAATAAAAGATCAAATCCAGTATTTAAACCACCATAACAAGCACAAAATGTTTATAGGGGCCAAAGGAAAAAGCAATATCCCACCCTCTGGCTCGACAGAATTTGTACCAGAGTCAAAGCACTGAAATTTGTGTTCTGGCTCCCTCACAGACATAACCACTTGCTTCTGGCAAATCAGAGAGAAGCCCTTCCAGATCACATGAGCCTTTGAGTATCAGTGGACAACTGAAGCAGCCAAGGATTTGCACTTGGTTAAAGCAACTGGAGTCAGAAACATTAGCAAAGCTGAATTCAGTCAATATCTTCCCAAGTATTACAGTTTATATCAGCTAAATTGTTGACACCAAAGAGAAAACTAGAATGCAACAAATCATCAGTGTCATGGTTTGTCAAGGTGTCCACTTGAGTAGGCTATGCTCCCCATCATTCAGATCCTAATGCCGGTGTTGATGTGAAGGCATGTTGTAGATGTGATTGAAATCCATAATGGATGACTGTAAGTGAGGGAGATTATCAGTAACCTGAATCAACCTGATTTAATCAATTGCAAAGCCTTAAAAAGCAGAGGTGAGGCTTCCCTAAAAAAGAAATTCCATCCATAGTCAACGGCATTAGCCAAGGTCAAGAGTTTCAGCCTTCTCTTCTTGAAATCTTACAAATACTGAACATGCTGACCAACCCCACAATTGCCTAACCCAAGTCCTTGCAGCAAATCTCTTACCATACATCTGCTACTGGTTCTACTTCTAGGGTTGAACCAGATCAGGGGTGGCCTCTAAGCAGACATATCCATTCAGTAAACAATTATTGGTATTTTGATTTGTGTATATACTGTGTTATGATCAAATTTGGATAATCAACATATCTATTACAATTAAACATTTATCATTTCTTTGTGGTCATAACACTTATAATTCTTTCTTCAAGCTATTTTGAAATTTGTGACACTTTTCATTATAGTCTCCATACTGTGAAATGCAACACTGGAGTTATTTCTCCTGACATTGCACCAATCAACTCATCTCTCACCACCCTCCTCCCCATACAGTTTCCCATACATAGGTGAAATTATTATGTGTCAGTCAAAAATAAAATAAAAAATATAAACCAGTACTAATTAATGAGTTGCTTACTAGGTACCAGGTACTATTCTAGATGACAGAGATACAAAAGGGGGCAGTTACCTATGCCTTGTGATGAGTGAGTACCAGATTGCCTGCCTCATCTGGGGTGTCTTCTACCACAGCCTGAAGTCACAAACCTTCTGAAATGCATGTACAGTGCCTGAATTACACTTTCCCAGTTTTCCTATAGGGTTAACTCTGAAGGTAATAAGGAAATAGGATTCATTTGACAGAGGTAAAAATTTTAGTTTTTTATAAGATGGGGTGGAGCCTTCAAAAACAAGAAGTTTCTAAGCAGGGAAGTGAGGGATGGGTGGCAGAGAGCAGCCCTCAGGGAGAGGGATCAGGTAAGTAGCAATTGACTCATCTCTGTGTTGGTAGCAAAGGTGACAGGAAGTTCATCCCCGTGCTTCACTCAGGCTAGCCCCAGCTGACACACCTCAGGAGAGGAATCATGAAGTAAAATAGGAAATTTCTGTTACATTTTATATATATATTCATTCTCTGGGAGGCATTGAAAACACCAGACCAAATCAGATCAAAGCATGAAAGTGAACCAGAATGGTACTTCCTTCTCACTGAAAAACCCAGACAGTGGCATCAAGAGGACTTGGCAGTTCTGGCACTTGAGAGTTGTCCCTGCATAGTTCTGGTGCAGCTGACCATGATGGTCGTTCCTGGTAATACCCTTGGTGGGATGGAGCAGAGGAGGTGTGGCTGCCATGGAGACAGTGGTGGTGGGGCTCCAACCATAAGAGCAGACAGCACCACAGAAGCCAGAGCTGGAGCCAGGAAAGAGAAAGCAGGGTTTTCTGCTTATTATTGCAATTATTATTGCTAATTCAATTAACAGAAGCTGGTGGGAAGGGCAGCTTCTTCAAGGTAGGTGAGAAGCTAGTGCTTCTGGTCCACAGGGCTGACATTTCTGAATGTCAGCTGGAAGAAACTTTACTGCTATGGAAGAGAATGAAATGGTTTTCTCTAGCTGGAGATGCAGACAAAGTCGGAGAAATATTCTTTTTTGCTATAGTAGTATCACACTGTTTATCCATAGCAGTTTTTGTTTGTTTGTATGTTTGTTATGGGGGATTTAATTCAGGATACTTTACCACTGAGCTACATCCCCAACCCTTTTTTGTTTTTTTAATTTTTAATTTTGAGACTGGCCAAATAAGTTTCAGGCTGACTTTAAATGTGCAATCCTCCTCCTGAGTCACTAGGATTACAGGTGTATACCACTGTGCCCACCCATGGACAGCCCTCTTTAAATGGGCTAGTGGTTCCAACCAAAAGCAGAAAACAATGTAGAGCATTTCAAATCCAAGGAAGCAGAATTTTATTTCTAAGAAAAAAATTACTGCATAAAAAGGGATTAATACCTTTTCCTTGTACACAATGAGTACTTAATAAGTATTAGCTAATATTGTTGAATTATTAACTTATTAATGACATTTATTGATCATATAGTAATTTTGGATTAGTGATATCATAATTAAAATAATGTTATTATTATTATTGCTAATTCAATTAACAGAACCTACACAGCATGTTCACTAAAAGGTTAACATTCAAGTTTTAGAACTTGGCTGTGTTGTGTTTGAAAATGGGAGAAAGTATATTTGGCTTCCATTTACAACTCAACTTACTTAACATCCTAATGGTGTTCAGCAGTCTCTGTGTTCCCCAGTCTTTTTGGCAGCCTCACAGTTCAATCAATGGTCATGTGTCATGAAGTAAAAATCAGGATACTGAGTCTGACAAAGGACATTTTCCTATAGTTGGTGAGTTTGTTTGGAAAAATCTCTAAAAGTTATAGTGATGTAGTCAATTGCTTATATGGAGAATAAAATGTCAATGAAAGGAAAATTTAATTTCATAAAAATATTTTTTAGTCATTATCTTTTGAATATTTGAAATTAGGACTACCCTTAAAAACTCTGCATTTATTTTTCATCATGTCTGTGAACAGACTATAAGATATGCTTCCCAATGGACCTAAACTACATTTCTTTAGGTATTTAAATCAGGTCAGAAGTCTACACTCCCAATTCACAGCCAGATTCCTGCAAACAGGTAATACGGTTCTGCTTCATCTAAGATAAACCCCCACTGTTTAATAGTGTGGTGAGTTGCATTGTACCCCCACTGCAGAAAGATAAGCTAAAGCCCTAACCTCTGTTACCTGTGAATGGGAGCTTATTTGGAAATGGGATCTTTTCAGATGTTATCAAGTTAAGATGAGGAATCTGATTAAAGTTTTATCCAGTGGAATCTTCATGAGAAAAAAGAAGAGAAAGAGGTGGACATAGAGCCAGAGATAGACATAGGGAAGATGTCTATATGACCACAGAGGCCAAAACTGGAATGGTTGTAGGCACCATCGTAAGGGACAAGAGTCACAGCAGGGTGCTTTCCTAGAGCCTTCAGAGGGGGAGCGTGGCTCTGCTCATACCTTGAATTCGAATTCTTTGCCTCTGGATGAGACAACAAATTTCTGTTGTCTTAAGCATCCAGTGCTTGTCAATTCATCACAGCAGCCCTAAGAAATGAATAGAAAAGGTCAAATCCAGTATTCTTTCCATTTTCTATAGTATTTTATTTATTTTACTGTCTCTTGGAATATGTGTGGTTTGTGTATTTTAAAAAGAGCGTTAGAAATGACTTAATAAATAATATCCATCAAAATAATTTGCAAATTACTTAAGCTGTTGGTCATTATATGAAATCAAGATAGTTTTTCCAAACATGTGGCTCTGAGTACCTCTATTTGTACAGGGACGGAAGGGCATAAGGAGAGCAGCAAGCCAAAGAAGTAGGAGGAGTTGAGTTGGAAATATGCCTCTAAGTTTCTTAGCTCCTTTCAAAATGCATACCCCAACCAGGAGAATGTCCTTTTATGGTAATGGCTGTAAACACTTGGTCTGACGTTAAAGCACCGTAGAAGAACTCCATTGGCTAAATGTGAATTCAGTTTCAAATAACAAATTATTCTTTTTCTACAGAAGTATTTTCCCATAAAGCACAGGCTAAGGCCTGATAAGTGCTAACAGTCACATGACTAACCAGGACTTTTATATGTCAAAGCTTGGGTCTCCCCTGCCGCCATGACTTCACTTTCTGTGGCTTTACTATAACATTTATGAATGGATTTTTGCCTCACAGACTGTACTTTCCTGATTGGTATATGAAATATTACATTAAAAGATAATTTCTCTTGGGGCTGGGGATATAGCTTAGTTCATAGAGTGCTTGACTGTCAAGCACAAGGCCCTGTGTTCAATCCCTAGCACCGTCAAAAAAAAAAAATTTCTCTTGATTCTTGAATTTTTTAGAGTCCTCTTATAGTTTGTACCCAAGTGCCTCATTTTCTCACCCTAGTCCCAGTCATGTCTTCCTAAGATTTTCCTCCCAACTGTATCCATTAGTTGGCATTGTTTTAGTTAGTTAGAATTACTTTAAAAAAAAAAAAAAAAAAAAGCATTTTACTATTGATAAAATTTGCACATTAACAAGTGTGCATTTGTGGCCTGAGGTGACATTGTATTTAGAGTATCAAATTCCATCTCTCTCATACTTTTTTCTTGCTTCTACTCAGATACTAAGTACTTTGGAGGCAATTAAACCAGGCCAATAAAGAAAGTCTTGGGGAAAAAAAATATGGAAGTCAATTCAGAAGTTAGCATTAAAATCGCCATCAGTTTAGTTTGCATTTTTCCTGGCTAGCTCTCATTCCTGCCAGCTTCTCTCCCACGCTCTTGCTCACTGAGAAACGACACTTAGTCTCCAGCAACTCAGACAATTGATTGCATCTGTGAATTTTATTAACATAGCTGATATTTCCTGTAGATGATCAAGGAAGGTGCCAATTGAGGCCAATCCTAACCACACGCATACGGGCCCTCCCTAGACACTTCCCTTGGGAGAGGGGGACAGTGTCATTGCTGGGATTGCTGAGGTGTCCTTTGTCATTCCCCTGACCATTTATGCAATCCTCACCATTTAGATATCATATTGGGAACATTGCAAAGAGATGGTGGCTAATGGAAGAACAGCTCATCTTATGCTGGTCACTCACTCACCACTAGTATATTTCTTCCAAACAATAGCTTTTAAATGTATTTGGCCTTGAGTTTGAGTTCGTGTGTGTGTGTGTGTGTGTGTGTGTGTGTGTGTGTGTGTGTGTGGTGTTTGTTGTTGTTGTTATTGTTGCTGTTTGTTTGTTTTCTGTAATTTAAAGCACTTGCCTGCTCACTGATCCACCCTTCTCTGCCTGGTTGTAGATACTACCTCTCAACTCATGCTTTATTGCAGTGGAATAAAAGGGGCTCTGGAGTAGAATTCAAAGTCCTAGGAAATCTGAGCCCTACTACAATCTTGCTGTATGTGTCTGTGCGTGTGTTCCTGGCAGTTCACTTGTTCCCTTCACCCTCTGTTTTCTTCATCTGTAAAACAGAGTAACAATTTCTACCCTCCGTCTCATAGTGGTTATGAGTCAAGAAAACAATGCATCTTTCCATGATAAACAAAAGCTGAAAGATTTCACAAATAGAAAGCCTGCACTACAGACCATTCTCAGCAAAATATTTCATGAGGAGAAAGTGAGAAACAACAGTACAAGTCAGCAAAGGGAGGAACAACCCTAAAGGCAAGCCAGTCAAAGGAGAAAACAAATCAAGGCAAAACAAAAAATAAACCAAAATGACCAGGAATATAAATCATATCACAATAATAACCCTGAATGTTAATGGCCTAAACTCGTTAATCAAAAACATAGACTGGCAGATTGGATTAAAAGGAAAGATCCAACAATATGCTGACTTCAAGAGACTCACCTCATAGAAACAGACATCCACAGACTAAAGGTGAAAGGATGGGGAAAAACATACCATGCACACGGACTCTGTGGAAAAGCAGGGGTTTCCATCCTCATCTCAGATAAAGTGGACTCCAAACCCAAGTTAGTTAGGAGGGATAAAGAAGGACTTTTCATACTGATTCAGGGAGCCGTAAACCAGCAAGACACAATGATTTTAAATATTTATGCCCTAAACAATGGAGCATCTACGTACATCAAACAAACCCTTCTTAAAGAAAGAAACAATGCATGATAACATGCCTTGCTACTAAAGTAAGCGCTACACCAAAGCTTACAAATATATATGTAAAAGAAGTTTCATTACAATAATGTTTGTTATCACAAAATACTAGGAATGGGGACTGGTGGTAATACATAGTTTATTAAAACTGAATAATTCTGTCTTTATTCAAAAAGTAATCGACTTGGAAATCATAGATAGATACATACATAGATATGAATAGCTCCATTTTAAGAATGATGGTGGGTCTGGACTGTGGTTCAGTGGCTGAGTGCTTGCCTAGCACTGTGAGGCCCTGGGTTCCATCTTCAGCACATATAAAAAAATAAATAAACAAAATAAAGGTACTTTTTTAAAAAAGAATGATATCTATTAGGCTTATAGATATGCAACTTTGGGAAGATGTCAGGAAGGATAAGCATCAAACCTAAATGTTAAGAAAATAGCTAACTGAGGAATTAGAAGAGATGGCTAGGAAGGGAAATTTCACTTCTCATTTTATATCATTCTTAAGTGGTAAGTTTAGAGGTTAGTATTACTTAGCAATTTTACAAGTTTTTAATTTTTTAAGAAAATAAGCTGCAATTTGGGATGCTGAGGCAGGAGGATTCTGTTTGTGGCCAGCCTGGGCAACTGAGGGAGACCCTGCCTCAAAATAAAAAGGGCTGGAGATGCAACCCAGAAGCAGAGACCCGTGGGTTGAATCCCTACTACCAACAAAAAGAAGGAAGGAGTGCTACATAAAGGGCAGGCCTTTGGTTGCAATCATACCAGATGATTTTACATACCTTCTCCTTAAGGTATTCATGTTTAATCACTACCACCCCCTCCCCAACACACACACACACACACACACACACACACACACACACATACACACACACTTTTCAACAGCAGGGGGACTCCCATAGTGATGAAGGGACTTACTCAAGGTTACCTTACTAGTAAGTGAGAGCAATCATCCATCACCCAATACTCTTCCCATAGTTCATATTACCCCTTCTATCATCAAAGCTGCCTGTCCCTCCCTTATTCATTAATCTATTCCACAAATACTTACTGAACGCCTACCTATCCTGTGCTTAGCACCATAGTTGGTTCCAGAAAGAGCTGCAAAGGGTATAAGGCAAGATTTCTACACTAAGCAGTTCCAAGTCTCTTGTGCTATTTAGAAGAAACAGAAGGAGAAAGAATGCTTCATGGGTTGAGAGAAATACGGTAGCCAGTTGGGAACTGTCCCTCTGCCCTGGCTACTCTTGTCAGGGTGAGTCAGAAGGTAGCTTTGATCATCTCCTTCTAATGGTGCCCCTTGTGCTGGAACATGGCAAGATGCTCTTGGTGTTTTGGTATACGCTCAGTTTCCTCAACTCTTGTCATTGTTTTTGTCCAACATGGATATGAATGGTGAAGAGAAAGGAAGAAACCAATGTATTTGCAGAAATTTGAAGGGGCGAGAAGCCTTTAGTCATGTTAGGGATTATACAAGAAATATAGGGTTAAACTAATGGTTGGTAGAAGTTGAACCTACTCCCTGGTGGGTCCTATAAAGTTCATTATTTATATGCTGGTTATAAAAGAAAAAACATCCTCTGACTCAAAATAAAGAAACAGACTTGGCATGGGCCTGTGTATAGTTTTTCTTAAGAATATTGGAATAAATAGTCTATATATTCCTTTGCCCTTAGCGTCTGGGGCACAGATTGGGCTCTACTGAACCATAAAGCAAAGATTTAAGGAAGTATGCATCTTTATCTCCAGAGTTCACTTAACTATGTTCCCCCACCACCATGGAGTTGAATTATTATTCAAATAATATACCTGCTGTATCCCTGGCATATGCCATGGCTTTGATAAAAGGTAGTATGAGGGGACAAAGGAATCACACATACAGTCTCTGTTAACTGGAACCATAGGTGACAGGGTCAAGAGGGAAAGGAAAGATTAGCCAGGAAGTATGGAATTTGACAGGTAGAGAGGAAGGGAAGGACCACCTAAGCAGCTGTCACAACCTGAAATGAGGTGCAGACAGGTGAATGAGCACACCTAGGAGAGTAGGATACAAAGCTCACCAAACTTTAGAACTGCAAGGAACCTTGGCAACCACCTGTTACAAGTGTGCTGTCCAAAATTCAGAGTGCAAAATGACTTGCCAGGACCACACACAGTATCACCCTGATCATGCTGAAAGAGACTACTGTCTACAGTAGAGTTTAACACATGCCCTGTGAAAATATCCACAGGAACAAACAGAAGTTCAGAAATGGGTCACATACAAGAAATAGTGAGTATGAAAGGTTTTTTGTTTTGGTTTAGTTGGAGGCCCGTACTGGGGATTGAACTCAGGGGCACTCAACCACTGAGCCACATCCCCAGCCCTATTTTGTATTTTATTTAGAGACAGGGTCTCACTGAGTTGCTCAGTGCCTCACTTTTGGTGAGGTGGTCTTTGAACTAGTGATCCTCCTGCCTCAGCCTCCAGAGCTGCTGGGATTACAGGCGTGTGCCACTGCGCCAATCTAAAAGGGTTTTTGATTTGACTAGAAAATACATATAAAGAAATGAAGGGATTTGAATGGAAAAATACATTGGAAATTGACCTGAAAGACCTTGGGTATCAGTCTAAGGGATTTGGACCTTGTTTTCCATATACATTATAGAGAATTATTCCATATGTTTGAGTAGAGATCAAATAGCAAAACTGCAATTATTTGCCCTCAGGAACAAACTGATAAATGAAAATAATTTAAGTAGAAACAAGGAAAGATCTTCCTGAAAGTAAAAAATAAATAAATAAATAAATAAATAAATAAAAAACCTCAGAATTCCAAGGAAAGAAGTAAATTGATAACCTAGATTTTTCACATATTCTCTCTGAAAGGAACACATACTCCTTTATGATCTCTTCCCCTCTTAAAAAGCTACATGCCATCTTTTATTCCTTTTGCCGATGTAAGTATAATGTATACACATTTATGAAATCTCAATTATTAAAAAACAAAAATGTTCCCATAATCTCCTCATTAAAGCAAACAGTTAAGACTTTGGTATATTTTTATCTAAAGAATTTTTATTCATTTTTTACATAATTGATTTCATGCCTTTAGACAACTGTGATTAGTATTTTTATTTAATACGCCACCATAAATGTCATCTTGTGTTATTGAAAACTTCCAAAATCCATCATTTTAAAGACTTATGACCTACACATTTAATCATACCCTCAAAACTAGCCATTTAGATTGTCTCTTTTTTCAAATACTTAATGCTGCAATAATAGCTTTGTATATTAATTTTGTCCCTTTCAGAGTGCTTCCGTAGATTTATAAAAACAAAATTCCTAAATCAATTAGTATTGACATTTTAAAATCTCATTCATATATCTTATCTAGTTGATTTCCATCTTTGATCTTTTGAAAAAAATGTATGTATACAATTCTGGGGTTGGAAAGAATAAGAGTTTTTAATTGAAAGAAAGTAACTTCACCTTCTAACAGTTTTTCATTAATTAATAATTATTTCATATATGGAGCAAAGTCTCCATAAAATTAGTTTGTAGAGGGGAAAAATATTTAGATTAAATCTGTCTGCTCACTCCTTGAGCCTTTTTTGTATTTTCACTTTCTCTTATCTTCTCATCTGTACTACGTTCCTCTCCGTTTCCTCAGAACCTGCCCCCACCCCTGTGCTCTCCCAGCTTTTTGGACTCTTGGATATTATTAGGTCTGTGATTTATTAAGGGGGATTCCATTTTGCATTTCCTAGTACAGGGCCCAAGTCCTCATGCTGAGACTTCTGCAGCCTTGCCCAGGACTTTGGAAAGTACAGTTTTGCAACAGAAAGATTAATGGCGCCTTCCTGATCCTCATGGCCCGTGTGTTTCTCATTATCTCCCCTTGGATGCAATCATTGCCTTTTGTTCTGAAGCCACAGGAGGCTGATCTTTGCTCCTCCCAAAACTGGGCAATTTCTCTAGGGTTAACAATGGTGAGGAGGAAGCTGAGTCTCCAGTCTCTTGTTTTGCTCCCCTCCTCCCTATTCCACCTGGCATAGGTCTGCTTCAGCCTCCTTCACGGCCCACTTGCTCTTTTGTTGGACCTCCAAAGAAGTGTCCCCACCCTCAATTCCTTTCCCTTCCAATCCTCCTTATCTTCTACAGCAAAATCAAGTCTTCCTGGAGTAAAACTCATATTATCTTACAACTCTGCTCAAATATCTGTAGTAGTTCTTTGTTATCTACATGGGGAGAAGCATCCAAAATTTTGCAGTGAATCAACAAAGAAGAATAATATTATGGCATTGGCAGGTAAATGGATGGAATTGGAGAATATCATGCTCAGTGAAATAAGCCAAGTCCAAAAAACCAAAGGCCGAATGTTTTCACTGATAAGTGGATGATGATATATAATGGGGGGGGGTGAGAGAAGAATGGAGGAACTTCAGATTATGTAGAGGGAAATGAGAGGGAGGGGGGTATGAAAAATGGCCCAATGAGACAGACATCATTACCCTGTGTACATGTGTGATTATACGAATGATATAAAAAGAATGACAGAAACGAAAAGATTTACCCGATTGGTGTGCAATGAATCAAAACACAGTCTGTAAAAACAAAAAATAATTAAAAAAATAAATATCATGTGCTTTTACACCAACAAGCCGCAGCATTGAGCACTATGGGGTCTGTACAGGATCCATGTCATGTTTGATAGACAACTCTCATATTCAACACGCTTCAAACTCAACTCTTCTTTCCAAATGGGTGTTTTCAGTCTAACAGTTTTGCTGTTCACTTCCTCAAGAAAGGGCAGATACAAGCTAGGGATATGGAAAGATTGGAGGGACTGAAGATTTTGGCTTTGCAGAGCCCATCAAAATACAATTATTATTAGACAGATGGGAGAGAAGGGAGGGAAAAAGTTATGGGGTAGGAATGATAGTGGAGTAAAACACATTATTTCCTCATGTACATATATGATCAATGTGATCCTACAATAGGTATAATCAGAGAAATGAGAATTATACTCCATTTATGTATGATCTATCAAAATGTATAAATGCATTCTACTGTCATGTACAACAAATTAGAGCAAATAAAAAATTAATCAAAAAATTTAAAAAAGAAAATATAACACTCTGTCCAAAAAAAAAAAAAAAACGATTAACAATCAATAATGTCAAGAGAGAGCCTACAGAATGGGAGAAAATCTTTACCCCATGCACCTCAGATAGAGCATTAATCTCCAGAATATGTAAAGAAAAAAAATAACACCAAAAACCAAATAACCCAATTAAAGAATGGGCTAAGGAACTGAAGACACTTCACATAAGAAATACAATTAATCAACAATAAATATGTGAAAAAATGTTCAACATCTCTAGCAATTAGAGAAATCCAAATCAAAACTACACTTGAGATTCCATCTCACTCTGGCCAGAATGGCAATTATCAAGAATACAAGCAACAATAAATGTTGGTGAGGATGTGGGGAAAAAGGTACACTCATACATTGCTGGTGGGACTGCAAATTAGGGCAACCACTATGGAAAGCAGTATGGAGATTCCTAAGAACACTTGGAATGGACCTACCATTTGACCTAGTTATCCCACTCCTTGGTTTACACCCAAAGGACTTAAAATCCACATACTACAGTGACACAACCACATCAATGTTTATGGTAGCTCAATTCACAATAGCTAAACTGTGGAACCAAGCTAGATGTCCTTCAACAGAGAAATGGATGAAGAAACTGTGAGATATATATATACATATATATACGTATATATATGTATATATATATATATAGATATACACACACATATATATAATGGAATATTACTCAGCCTTAAAGAAGAATGAAATTATGGCATTTGCTGGTAAATGGATGGAACTAGAGACAGTCATGCTAAGCAAAATAAGCCAATCCCAAAGAACCAAAGTCTGAATGTTTTCTCTGATATGCGGATGCTAATTCACAATAAGAGAGAAGGGGTAGGGAAAAATAGGGGTACTTTGGATTAGACAGAGGGGAGTGAAAGAATGGGAGAGGGTGTGAGGGTATGGGGTTAGGAATGATAGTAGAATGAATCAGATATTATTACCCTATGTGCATATATGATTACACAACTGGAGTAACTACATCAAGTACAACTAGAAGAATGAGAAGTCATATTCCATTTATGTATGATGTGTCAAAATGCATTCTACTGTCATGTATAACCATTAGAACAAATTTAAAAATTTTTAAAAAGTTATTACATATTGGCTTTCTTAATAGTGCCTAGGAGAGTGAAGTTCAGAAGTTAATAAGATATGCCCCTACTGTTCTAAGCATATAATCTCATGGGTGAGACATAAAATCCCTGTCCAGTGTCAACTCATTCACCAAAAATGTGCCTTACAAGTCTCCAAATCTTCCCCTACAATCATTCAGTTTAGGAAAAGTGGACTAGGGCACTTCTGCATGCTTTCCTCATGTTCTTGTTGTCTTCTATTACATTAAAATCAATCCAGATATTAGAGCAACCACAATATCTTTGAGTACCTCATATTTACAGAACATTTTTCTGAACATTACCCGATTTAGCCCTCACAACAAATTCACAAAGCATATCTTTATCACCTTCATTTTACAGAAGAGAAAGCCATGCTTTAGGAAAGTTAAAGTACATAACCAGTACCTTTCAGTACAACTCACATATGTTTAATTTCTAATATGTGTCAGGAAGTAGGGGTAAAAATACATGAATAAGACTCTCTTCCATCAGTGAGTTTCCAATCTGGGGAGAAAGGCAGACACCTAAATTAATGAATTTTATATAAAATGGTATGAGGAATGAATATGCAAAGGTTGCTGCAAAAGCAGAGAGAAGGAAACATTCAATCAACCCAACGCACAGATTCGGGGAAAGTGGAATTGGGAGGCAAGAATCATGTTGACTGAATTAGATCTTGAATGAGGACTTAGTTAGCTCATGAATGGGGAAACTAGAATCTGAACAAGTGCCTCTGATTCTTCAGTTTATGTTTTCCCCACCCTCTCCTTACATGGTATATTTTTCAATGGATAATTGTGGAATTGATTACTTAAGTAATTAATGTGTTATACTTCCTCCAATAGAGGGAATGGCTGAAATATCAGCCCAAACAATAACTTTGGCTTGAAACCCCCATATTCTGACCAGCTGAGATATTGAGCTAAATGGACCTGAGGGAATTCCATGAGGGCCCCCAGCAACAGGAAAAGTAGTTCTTGGTATAGGGGTCCTAGTTCACTCTTACAATCTCTGAGTTAATTGGGGGTGAGATGGACTCTAGAATTGAGGAGAAAAGAAGACTCCCCACTTATATCTCCACCATTTTCTCAAAATACCCTGTTTGTGTCCTGTGCTATGCAGACAAAGAGGGGAAGGGAACTAAAACTAAAGCTCCTTGAGCTACAGCAAAGATTCCCATAGAATCCCACACTGATCGTCTTTGGCTTCAGATAACTCTGGATGAGGAAAAGGATCTCAATTCTTTTATACCCACCTCTTCTGAAATTTGGTTCTGAAAGCAAAGCCAGGATCTTTAACACTTGCAGCTCAGAGCAAAGTGCCTACATCCTTGTGAGACTGCATGGGGCCTGCCTCTCTTCTCCCATGACCTCCAGCTTCCTGTGTGTGGAACAGATGCCTCCATCCCAGCCCCTCTTCTGAATTTCCTGCTCCTTGACCCAAATCTTCTGTCTCTGTATGCTTGGCATACAAATGCTGCCATTCTTTTGGAGCTAGTGTGTGCCATTATTTCATAATTCAAAACCCTAAATAAGAGACAGGTGGTGGGATTATCCAGGGAAATGAAAAGAAGGACTCCAAGTCCACATCAACTCAATCTAGCTGTGCAGTGAAGAGTCCAGAAATGGGCTGGGACCAACAGTACCTTTTCAGGCTTAAAATGCAGATTATATCTGAGTCACACAAGTATTTTTACTTTTGGTCCCCAAAAATTTTCTATTCAGAATTTCCTCTTCTACTCTTTCCAATTCTTGAGGAAAGTCAAATTTACCTTGAACAACTAGTGGAATCAATTTGTGGACAAGGCAGACAGCTCAAAAAAATTGTAATCTTTTCTTCAAGGAGGGAGATATTAAATGGGTCTTGGAAAGTCACAGATTCTGTGGTTCCATTATTTAGATCAATTGAACTCAAGATTTTTCATTGTCCACCTGGGATTTATGATTTATGATCCAACTTCTCCTAGAATAGAGATGAATTAAGATGGGCTTACAAATTTTGCCACTGGGGCAAAAGATCATAGTTACTTTCTTATCTGTAAAAAATATTTAGGGTCCATCTCAAAAGTCAAAGTCTGCAAACTTTTTCCTATAAAGGTACAATCTTTGCCATAATTATTCAGTGCAGCCAACTCCATACCCTCCATATTTAAGACACCTTTTCTTTAACTAACCCAGAATCAAGTGCTCTCTTTCCTTTGACTATTTGTCACTCTTTTGACCCATGCTCACCTCTTTTGAGTATAGTCCACTTTTTCATTCCTTTTCTCTCCTTTTAGCTCCTGCCAAACATAGGCTGAGATTATCTCTTATTTACATATTTATTTTTGTACCCTTCAAACCTCTTCCTGGTTCTTTATATAGCATAAATGTTCAATAAATATCGTTCTAACCAAAGCATTTGAGAGGGTTCCAAGTAAAATACTATGCAAGTTGGATTGAGCGATGGCACCCAAAGCAGGTTTCACGTGACAGGGCTATATATAGTACATGTCTCAGATATTGAAATAATGGCTTTTGGAAATAGTTATTTAAGATCAGTAACAGAGAAAGAAAAGACCACAATGATAGTTTCTGAAAGGTAAAGCAGAATGATTCATAGATAAACAATGTTTGGGAATCTAATGTAATAGAGAGACTCTGCAATAACTTCTGATTAGTGGTCAGGCATAGCTATGAGTTTTTCATTCTGAAATGTTTTACCATGAAGGCTCTAAGTTAAGACCTCTTAGCTCTCCTGTATCAAGAGTCTATCATAGCAAGAAGGAAAGAACAAAGGAAAAGAAGGCAGGAGGTGGAGAGAAAAAAACAAGTTTCTAGGTAATCTGTGGAAAGAAGAGAAACTATAATATTAAACTTATCACCACAAGAAGGCTAAGGAGTAATGAAGAGTTCCCTAGATAATAAAAAGAAAGGAATGTATAATCCAGGAGTGTATGATCATTGTGACAGTGAGAAGAAACCTGGAGACTGTGAAAAAAAATTCTATATTACCCACTGCCCTTAGCCAATGATCACTTACCACTCACAGAAACTCACATATATTCATTATCTACTCAATTATTCATTCATTCAACAAGCATTCTTAAGCTCTGATGAAAATGGTAAAGTTTATGTCCAGTAGACGGGTTCTCACTGAGCATCTTCCATGTGTCAGACTCTGCTAGCATTGAAGATGCAGGCATGAAGGGATATGGTTTCTGATTTCAAGGAGCTTAAGCTTAGGAAGGTCTCGGATTCATGAAATAGCTATAGGTATAGATTCATAGATAGGATTTGAGCCTACCAAAAGTTGAACAAAAAAGTCCCATTCTGGACAAAATTCACCTATGGCAAACCACCTTGATAAGTGGGAATGCTTCCTGGTTTCCTAATAAAAAGTTTGCAATGCATCATGGCTCTGTTTCTGCCATGAGTCCCACTTTGATGTCATACTAATCTTCAGTATGTATCTCTGGGCTAGAAGATCTTGTACATTTACCGTATTATAGACTCTTGCCCTGTTATGCTGGTTTTGATGTTTCTATTAAGCAATGATTTACTGTAGGTCACTTCAAATTGTTGCTGGAAGAAAGCAACTTATAAAAAAAATTAATGAGGGCTGGGGATTTAGCTCAGTTGGTAGAGTGCTTGCCTCACAAGCACAAGGCCCTGGGTTCAATCCTCAACACCATGAAAAAAATGAGATTGTTAATATTAGAAAACACACAACATTCCAGGAACCCTAGATTCCAGTGGAACCTGTAAGGATGGAGAAATCCCAGCATGAAGCCAGATACCCTGGGTCGCTCAGAGTTGGGGAAGGCACCCCTAGCCAGCACACCCCAGGACTGGTCTCTAACTTGGGTCTGGTCACAACCAGACCTGTGGAAGTGGAAGGTGTTACCTGAAATTCAACATCAGATTTCCTATATAATCAAATACATTGTCTCTTCATTTGATGTTAGCTATAAGCACAAAACCCAAGCACTAAACCCCTGTGACACCAGCCAGAATAAATGAGGGCTTCAGTCTGCTGCCTCTGCCTTCAATCACATGGGGTGACAGAGCTTCAGCAACTGGCCCTACTTACATCAATGAGTGCAGCACATTCTCAGGGGAGCAGGATCCTCAAAACAACCGGACTCTGCTTCTCTTCAATTTTTCAACTTTGTTAAAATAATTCAAGCCACACACCTTGGAACTTTTTAGAGCATTGAACCCCAGACCACCTGCAGATCTCCTTCATGGAAGTGGAAAAAAGAAAAAGCAGTATTTTATTGCAAATTTTGCTGCATTTGCATTTCTTTCCTCCTTGGCATCCCCCTCCACCACTACACAATGAAGCTTCCAAGCACATGAGACACTGAGGGAAACAGTCATGTCCCAGAGAATCTCAAAGGGATTTTGTTTATGCCTCCTGGTATTTACTATTTTACAAATTAAAACAAAATAAGAATTTTGAATTTATTATATGTTAATTCTTAAATGACAAGTATTATGTTAACTCAAGTAATAGTTTTTTGTGGGAAAAAACACTTCAAAGAAAATAAGTGAGAGAAGAGTGACACTTGTTTTGGGAAATCTCTTAAATGTCTGGGTTCATCAATGCAGTTGGATTATATTTGCTTCTGGATTTAATTTGTTGCAATATCACATGTCATTTAACCTCTGGAAACCTCTACCATATACTCATAGAAGAATGAGAATGAAAAAAGCAAAAACGACTTATTGTTATGAAAATAATTTTGATCTTCTGTATCTCTCAAAAAGGCTCAAGAATTTCCAGGGATCCCAGACAACATCTCCTATAATTGAAAAGTAAATCTCACATTCACCTCAGAATATCATCCCTTGCTTCAGAAGGCAACTAGTTATCTGTTACCTGAGTATTTTTCTACAAATAGTCTACATGTATATAAAAACTATGGATTATATAGACTTTTAATCTCAAAAAATCAACATATGCATTTCGCCTTGGTTTTTCTGCTATACATGCTGGGAATAGTTCCATTCCCGTCTACATAGTTGTCTCATTCCTTTCCACTGTTCTAGTTCATTCCACTGAACAGACATAACTATGTTTAACTCTATGTGGTGCCACAGTGTTCAGCAGTGTTGCTAAATGCCTCTCTACATTGCCAGTTTCTTAATGGGAATCAAGTGGCCACATATCTTTAAACAGCTTTCCTCTGGCTTTTAGTTTCCTGATCAGACATGCAGCTGATTGCTTCCAAATTTAAGAAAACAGCCCAATCGTTACTATATACCTGTACCTTTATATTTGGGACTTACTTCACTACTTCAGAAAAATGAGTATTAACAATGTCTGAGCTTATGGGTAGAGGAATGTTTACAAACATTAATCTCTCTTGAAATATACTCTATCATTAATGTCACATCATCATGAGGGAAAAAAGAGGGGTCCAAGGATTCTCAAACAGTTTTTCTTGTTTGTTTTACTAAACAAACTTACTAAACAACTTTATTATTTTTTTCAAATGTTGGTGCTTTTATTTTATTGGTACATTTTAATTGTATATAACAGTAAGATACATTATGCCATATTTGTACAAGCACAGAGCATAATTTGATCAGTCTCCTTTCCCAGTTCCTTCCCCTTCCTTCCCCTCCTCCCCCACCTGATCTACTTGCTGTACTCTATTGATCTCCCTTCTATCGTCATCATCATTTTAATTAGTGCATTATCATTTTGCATATAAGCAGGACTCATTGTGACATATTTGTATATGAACATAGCATGTACTTCCCTATGCCCTCCCCTCTTCCCTCCCTCTCAATACCTTTCCTCCTCTCTATTAACTTCCTTCTAGCTTCCTAAGATACCCCTTTCTTTAATTCCTTTTTTCTCTCTCACTAGTTTCCACTTATGAGAGAGAACATTTGACCCTTGATTTCTCCTAGCATGATGTTATGAAAGCCATTTTCCTACAGGTGGCAAAATACTGATCCTATTGGTTTATAAGTTTCCTAACATAGAAATAGTGAAAGAAAAACCCACCAATACAGCTAATTTGGTCCAATCACATTGAAAGTCTCAAATGCTGACCACTAGACAGACCATCTGGGTTCAATTCCTCACTCTGAGATTTACTAGCTGTAGAGTATCCAGAGGTGGATGAGCTTCTATTTACTTGTACAATAGAGATAATTATACCTATCTTATAAACTTATTGATAATAATAATTATGATTAAGTATAAAATCTTCCTACCATGTAGTAAATGCTCAGTGCTCAGTAGTTGTTAGCCCCCTCCCTTAATTGTTCTATGAACAGAAATGAGCTGTGGGACTAATCAGATGGCCTGAACTAAGCTGGTTTTTCAGGAGACCTTGATGGTAAAGTTTAGAAACAGGAAACTAGGGATGTGACCCAGAATATTTTTCCAATCAAAGGAAATTTCTTTTTAAATTTTTTTATTTTTTAAATTTACTTATTTTTATAACATAAAGACATAAAAATTGTACATATTAACAGGGTACCATGTAATGTTTACATGCATGTATATATATTTTTAAATTTTTTCATACATGTATATAGGGTGAGAATGTCTGTCTCATTCTACTGTCCTTCCTATCCCCACTATCCCACCCTTCCCCTCTCTCCCCTTTGCATAATCCAAAGTTCCTTCATTCTTCCCTACCTATCCCTCACTATGGATCAGCATCCACTTATCAGTGAAAACATTCAGCCTTTGGTTTTGGGGAATTGGCTTATTTCACTTAGCATGATATTCTCTAGTTCCATCCATTTACCTACAAATGCCGTAATTTCATTCTTCCTTAAGGCTGAGTAATATTCCATTGTTTCACTTTGTGTTTAAAACTAAATTCAAAAAAGACCAGAATAGAAGATAGAATCATAGGTAATTTTTCTGTATTTTGGAATTTTCTGTAGTTTTCAAATTTACTACAATAACAATGTGTTCCCTTTTAAAAGTACCCATAAAATGGAATGGATTCAAACTAAAAAGCTTTCAGCAAAGAAAACAATAACATGAAGAGAGCGCCTACAGAATGGAAAAAAATCTTTACCACACACACCTCAGATGGAGCACTAATCTCCAGGATATATAAAGAACTCAGAAAACTTAACACCCCCCCAAAAAACAAATAACCCAATCAATAAAAAGAAATTTCTTAAAGTGCTTATTATCTCTCTGATTCAAAATGAGATGCACAAGTCTGCTTTCTTCTCTTCTGCCTGACCAGACCAGGAGAATGGGCACCAGCAGTCCCGGTGTTTCTGTTTTAACTTTCTGGTATGCCTCTGAAATTATCCTGGTGCGGTTTGCACGTATAGGCACAGAGAACCCAAAGAAAATCCACCCTGATTTGAGTGGGACTCTTAGGGAGGATGATTCACTTTTGAACCATCTCAGGAGTAGAACCAGCACCTGCAGTAATTGCAGGACAGATGTATTATTGCTTCCATTTACGAATGAGGAAACCAAAGTTCAGAGTTGCTGACTAAATTCCCCAGCACAGCACAGCTAGCAAAGGCAGTCAGAGTTCCAAACCAAGTCTGTCTAACAACAAAGCCCGTGTTTCCAGCCACTCAGCATTTGATGTTCTAACTAGAGAGAATGTCACCCTCCTATGACAGAGGCCAACAAGCTTCAGAGAGATGGCAAGAGTTCATAAGAGACACAAAGTACCCTTAGCTGTTTTTAACTGATGGATTTGCTAACCCAATATTATGATTAAAAATAAAAATTCTTAAGAAAATCACTCACAAAGTAGATACAAAAGAAAGGATGGAAAAATATAAAAACCAAGATTTAATTAGCTTGGGATTGTTATTATTTATTTTATTTAAATTTAATCTATATTTTATTAGTAGATTAATGGTTAATTAAGGTTAGCATATTATTTTAACTTATATACTTGTTTAGATTAAGAGCTTCATAATTTAATGTTGATTCATCCAAGGAAGTTTCTGAGCTCCTATTATATAATACGTATTATAGGTAATATAAAGATGAAGAAAACAATGTCCTCTGGCCTCAAAGAACATATAATTGACACCTGCTGTAGCTCCGGTCACTCCCTAGGTCCTCAGTCTCTCTCCAGCACTTCTTTGAACTTCATTTGCATACTGTGTCTCAGCCCTCACTGTGGTTGTGTGTGTACAGAACATAAACAGACTTTTTTCTTGTCATCATTCCCTAAATGATGTAGTGCAACAACTGTTTACAAAGAATGCACATTTCATTAGGTAGTCTAGAGATGTTTTAAGGTATAGGAGAGGATGTGCATAAGTTTGTATGCAAATACTGTCATTTTATATAAGGTATTTGAACATCTGCAGATTTGAGTTTTTAGACCAGCCCCCACGGGCACCGAGGGATGACGGTGTATAGTCAACTTCTAAGCAGCAAAACCAGGACTAGGTAGATTAAGTGACCCCTGAGAATTAGGAACTGGAATAGTTTCCCATGTGCCACGTGACATGGTTAAATTCAGAGAAGCCTGAGAACAAACTACGAACTTCTTTTATCTCTGTTCCATCAGTCTCGTACTGCGACTGCGCCCAAACGTATGATCACCTAAGGGGCTCAGACCACATCTTATTCATCTTCTTGTTACTGACCCCCAGCCTCTTCCTGCTTCCACCACCAATTATTATGGAGTAGAAAAATCACAGATCATTGTCCCCTTTTGAACATTCACATTATCTCAGACTTTCATGGTTGAAAGAAACTTAAGAGTTTATCTAGTATTAGTTAAAACTTCTGAGGAAACTGAGGCTGAGAGGGTTCATTCACTTAGTAGTCTCCAGTTAGTAGTAGATTCCAGACCCAAATCCCAGACTCCTGTTTCTTCCCATTACACTACCAACCTTAGTACAAGGAACTTACTTTTTTTTTTTTTTTTTTTTGAAACCAGGGATTGAACTCAGGGACACTCAGCCACTGAGCCACATCCCCAGCCCTATTTTGTATTTTATTTAGAGACAGGGTCTCACTGAGTTGCTTAGGGCCTCGCTAAGTTGCTGGCTTTGAAGTCGCGATCCTCCTGACTCAGCCTCCCAAGTGGCTTGGATTACAGGCATGCACCACCTCACCTGGCTAGTACAAGGAACTTATTTTTAAGATAAACTCTCTAGTCCCTAATTTCTCCAAATATATGCTGTGCATCCCTCCTCCCTCAAGGTGCTCCTCCTAAAAGGAATCCCATGGTCTGATGTGTTTGTAGAGCGCTGCAGGTTGACCCTATCTTGGACAGTTGACATGTTTATTACCACGTGAAACACTCTGGGAGTCCTGAGGTAAAGGAATCTGTTTAATTCCCTAATAATATTTTCCAAACTACTTGACCACAGAGCTCTGGCTCTTACCCCACTCCTGTTATCCATCGAAAACCCACAAGTTTCCAAGGATTGGCCCAATAGCAAGATTCCCTTGGCAGGTCCCAAGCAGAAGTGCTCCTACTCAGTAGTCCTTACTTGGGGACCAGGTGGGAGAGCCACAGGAGATGAGAAAGGAAAGAGAAACAACAAATTGTCCCCATTTGTTCCAAAGTCATTTATTTGCTCGGCCAGCAGCAGAAGGTAAGACGGCCATGAGACACTTAGACATGGGGTCCTGATCACAGTCTCTCAGCACTCATCTTTGGCCAGAGGTTCTTGTGGGAAGATTACTTTGAAGGTTCTCATATACTGCACATCAACCTATGTGTGAGTGTCCCTCTGCTTCTGCCCAGCATTGGTATTGATGCTATCTTGTCAGTGTCCTTCCACATTTCCTCTAGTTTTTTCTTTCACATTTCACCATTCTGGTCTAAAACCTATCATTCTATGTCCAGACCTCAGAAAACAGCTTTCTAATGAATCTCCCAATTCAATTCCTTCTCCCCGGCAATTTACCTGACATGCTGCTGTCACATTACTCTTAAAACAAGACTGCATCTGCTTTCAGATGAAGGAATGGTCAAAACTCTACAACACCCAAAGCTCTCATGGATGTCATAAAACACATCTGTACAGAGCAACGCTATCCATGCTCCCTGAGGCAAGTTTCCTACCATTCTGGGCTCATCTTCCACTATTAACTGAGCCAGCCATAGCAGTCTGACTACCAAGACTCTTCTCCACTTTTCTTTGCTCCCTGCCTATCCAATTCCTTCCAGTTCTTACCTTCCAGCATCCACTGCTAGTCCCCTGATCATACAAATACTTCCATGCACTCCTACACTTGCAGAAAGAGAGCAATTATCTCCACATTTATATGCTCTGCTCTTTTACTGTTTCCTGAATTTTCTATCTCATAATAAACTCAAGAAGGGAAAAGACTATACCTTATTAAGGGCAGGGGTACTGAGTAAGTACTCTAAAAAAATCTTGCTGAATAAAAGGATCCACATTAACCTCAGACCTACAAGTTATGCAGAAAACTGCAAGTCTACAAAACTTGAAGTCAAAAATAGGGAAACTAACATCTTCTGGGCCTCAAAGGCACTTAAATCCTTCTAGTTCAATTAACTTTTACAAAAAGGGGGGAAGATTTTTTCTATTATATCCTGGAAGACCCAGAATATTTCCACTTTTTTCTTATAGACAGAGGTATGCTTTCTGTCACCTTCTCATAGACGGCTCCCTGCCACGCTTGACCTCTAGAAGTAAGAGTTTAGACCCTGTACATTAAGTGATATTTAAACACGTATCTCTAAACTTTCCAAGGGTCTAGTCAAAACTGTATTCATTCCAAGAATACATTCTCTTCTGACAATTTCTCATTCTTTCATTCATTCTTTCAATTATTCAATGAAGATCTACTGAGCAGTCTTTAAGATACAAGGATAGACTTTTAATAACCATGGTTCTTCAGGCATGCACAGATATAGTTTAATCAAATGTGATCAGAGGAGGACCTACAACAGAATCAACTGAGGAAGGCTGCTAAAATGAGTGGGTCTCCTGGACCCTGTTTATAAGATTTCTTATTCGGTAAATCTGGAGTGAAGCATAGGACCTGCCTTTCTTTAAAAAAATATTCCAGATGATTCTGAAGCACACTGGAATTTGAGTCCCACTGGCACAGTGGAAAAGACAAACATATAAAAGAATAATTATAGAACAGTTCAGCTTATTAGCAATAAAGGAGAGATCCACAACATAGAATGGAGACACGTGGAGAGTAATGAAGAAGTGGGTAAAAATTCACCTGTTGCAATGAAAAAGATGTAAGTTAAAATTCTGACACTGTCACTTGCCATGTGATTGACCATTTCTTTTTTTCTTTTTTTTTTTTTTTGCAGTGCTGGGGTTTGAACCTAGGGACTTGTGCTTGAGAGGCAGGCACTCTACCAATTGAGCTATATCCCCAGCCCATGATTGACCATTTCTTAAGGTCACATGTACTCATTTGCAAAACACAGAAACTATCCACTTCATGCAATTATTTCAAGGTTTCAGTGATCATATATGAAGTGCTTATAACCATTACTCCGAAGCCATCATGATTTTCATTAATCAAATCTAAAGGAAAAATCCCAATGACATTCTTCATAGAACTAGAAAAAGCAATCATGAAATTCATTTGGAAAAATAAGAGACCCAAAATAGTCAAAGCAATCCTTAGCAGGAAGAGTGAAACAGGAGGCCTCACAATTCCAGACCTCAAACTATACTACAGAGCTATTGTAATAAAAACAGCATGGTATTGGCACCAAAACAGACATGTAGACCAATGGTACAGAATAGAAGACACAGAGACAAACCCACAGAAATACAGTTATCTCATACTAGACAAAGGTGCCAAAAACATTCACTGGAGAAAAGGTATTCTAGTTAACAAATGGTGCTGGGAAAAATGGAAAGCCACATGTAACAAAATGAAATTAAACCTTTATTTCTCACTCTGCATGAAACTCAACTCAAAGTGCATCAAAGTCTTAGGCACTAGAACAGAGACCAGGCAACTACTAGAAGAAAAAGTAGGCCCACATCTTTACCATGTCAGCCTGGATCTGACTTCCTCAATAAGACCCCTAAAGAGTAAGAAGTTAAATCCAGAATCAATAAATGGGATAGACTCAAACTAAAACGCTTCTCAGAAAAAGAAACAATCAATAATGTGAAAAGAGAGCCTACAGATGGGGAGAAAATCTTTACCACATGCACCTCGGAGAAAGCATTAATCTCTAGGATATATAAAGAGCTCAAAATGTAACACCAAAAAACAAATAACTCAATCAATAAATGGGCTAAGGAACTGAACAGACACTTCACAGAAGATATATAATCAAACAACAAACATGAAAAAATGTTCAACATCTCTAGCAATTAGAAAAATGCAAATCAAAACTACTGTAAGCTTTCATCTCACTCTAATCAGAAAGGCAATTATCAAGAATACAAGCAAAAATAAATGTTGGCAAGGATGTGGAGAAAAAGGTACCCTCATACATTGCTGGTGGGAATGCAAAATAGCGCAACCATTATGGAAAACAGCATGGGGATTCTGCAGAAAACTTGGAATAGAACCACCATTTGACCCAGTAATCCTACTCCCCAGTTTATACCCAAAGGACTTAAAATCAGCACACTACAATGACACAGCCACATCAATGTTTATAGCAATTCAACTCACAATAGCTAAACTATGGAACCAACCTAGGTGCCCTTCAACAAATGAATGGATAAAGAAAATGTGGATTATATATATATATATATACATATATATATAGAGAGAGAGAGAGAGAGAATAATGAATCTTTTTAAAAATTTTTTATTAATTTTTTATTTATTTTTAGTTGTACACGATAAATGTTTTCTCTGATATGCAGATGTTAATTCGCCATATGGAGAGGGGGCTATAGATTACTTTAGAGCATACAGTAGAGAGTTACTTTGTATTAGATAGAGGGGCGTGAAGGGAGGAGAAGGGGTATGGGGGTAGGAAGGATAGTAGAGTGAAACAGACATTATTAGCTCATGTACATGTATGACTGCATGACCAATGTGATCCTACAACATGTACAATCAGAAAAATGAGAAATTACACTCCATTTATGTATGATCTATCAAAATGTATAAGCACATTCTACTGTCATGTACAACTAATTAGAACAAATAAAAAATTAATAAAAATTTTTTAAAAAGATTCATTGGACATGGTATGTAGTCACCATGACTTAGCTATGACAAGAAAAAAATCCAAAGGAAAAGAACAGATCAGAAGTTTTTCTGAAAAGTCTCCAAATTTAGCCTTTGCACAGTGTGTCTCAAAGTATAAATGCAGTCTTGTAGGCCACAAGATTTCAACTAGGAACGTAACCACCATATGACCCAGTTATCTCACTCCTTGGTATGTATCCAAAAGACCTAAAATCAGCATATTACAGGGATGCAGCTACATCAATGTCTATAGCAGTGCAATTCACAATAGCCAAGTTGTGGAACCAAGCCAGATACCTGTCAACAAACAAATGGATAAGGTAAATATGATATATATACATAATGAAGTTTTATTCAGCCATAAAGAAGAATGAAATTATGGCATTTGCTGATAAATGGATGGAACTGAAGAACAATCATGCTAAGTGAAATAAACTAAACCCAGAATGTCAAGGGTTGAATGTCGTCACATATGCAGAAGCTAGCCCCAAATAAGAGGAGGAAAGCAGAGAGAAAATCCCAAGAAAATAGAATAGAGTTTTCTAGAATTTTTTAAACTTTGTATCTTAGATTCTATAATGTGACAACCAAGTACCAACATACAGTTTCAGGGCCCGACTCTTCATTTGTGTTTACAATTGTACAAATGCTAAATGAAACTCATATCAAGACAAGAACCAATCTAGAAACAGAAAGCTGGGAAAACTGAGTCGTTGTGTGGTGTGGGGCAGTTTATCTCTTCAGCCGTGGCAATCGATGCTGTCTTCATCTCGTGCTGTGAGCAGATACATGACTGGGAATCTGACTTTACATACCAACAAGTTAGAGTTTATAAGAAAAAACTCTTAAGCATATAAATACGCAAAGCAGAATGGTTCTGTCCCTGTTTTTACCTGTAAGGACTGATCTCACATAGGACTGATCTCACTATCTCCACAGTGCTGACCTGATCTTCAGGTGAACCCAGAAAGTCTTCAGGTGAGACCTCATGAGCACTGACATTCGATGGCTGCCTGCTGGAGAGTCTTGCTCGAATGCTGGCATTCCTCAACCAATGAGCCCTTGAGATCATTGAGAATAAACTGTTCCACATACTCACTTCAATGGGCATTCTCTAAATGGCATTGATGTATTTAAATAGCAGACCCAGATTAAATAACACTGGACCCCGAGGATACATGTTCCACTCTAAATTCCACACTTGTGCTTAACTTCAACAAAACTACATCGTCTGTCACACTAAAATAGCATTTTAATTTAATCATGATTAGGCTTATAGTTATACCTGACTTCATTTATAAGTTTGCTTTGGCTTTATAGTAGCATAAGAATATGAGCATAAGAAGTATATGCAATGTCTTGTTTTAGGTTGCACACACACAAGTGTGTGTGTGTGTGTGTGTGTGTGTGTGTGTTACTGGGAACAAGCCCATGGCCTTGTGCATACTAGGCAACCACTCCATGACTGAGTTACATCCCAAACCCCAAGTTTGTATGTATTTTTAATTGCATATTGATCATTTAAGGAACTGAAAAAATTTTCTCTATAAAATAGGTCCTCATATTATTCAGGTGTGAGTAATACCAGATTTGACAATCCCAAGGAAAGATTCCTTGGAAACTATATCTACTCTTCCATCAATAACTCTGTCCCTCAAAAAGGCCTATGTCTTCACAGAAGAAGATATATAATTGATTGACAAATATATGAAAAAATGTTCAATATCTCTAACAATTAAAGAAACGCAAATCAAAGCTAAGATTTTATCTCAATCCAGTCAGAATGGCAATTATCAAGAACACTAGAAACAGTAAGCGTTGGCAAGGATGTGGAGAAAAAGGAACACTCATACATTGCTGGTGGGATTGCAAATTGGTACAACCACTCTGGGAAGCAGTATTGAGAACCTTAGAAAACTTGGAATGGAACCACCATTTGACCCAGCTTTCCCACTCCTTAGTTTATACCCAAAGGACTTAAAACCAGCATATTACAGTGACATAGCAGCTCAATTCACAATTGCTAAACTATGGAACCAACCTAGATGCCCTTTAATAGATGAATGGATATAGAAACTGTGGCATATAAACAGAATGAAATATTACTCAACCTTAAAGAAGAATGAAGCTATGGCATTTGTAGGTAAATGGATGGAACTAGAGAATACCATCCTAAGCGAAATAAGCCAATCCCCCAAATCCAAAGGCCAAATGTTTTCTGATATATGGATGCCAATCCATAACGCAGTGTAGGGGGCCAAGGGAAGAATGGAGGAACTTTTGATTGGGCAGAGAGGAGTGTAGGGAGGAGGAGGGGAATGGGGATGGGAAAGTTAGTAGAATGAGACTGACATTATTAACCTTTGTGCATATAAGATTACATGAATGGTGTGACTCTGCATCATGTATAACCAGAGAAATAAAAAGTTGTGCTCCATTGGTGTACAATGAGTTGAAATGCATTGTTCTGTCATGTATAACTAATTGGAACAAAGGAAACAAAAAGAAAAAAGAAAAATCTATTCACCCAGGGATAAGCAGCAAAAAAATCTGCTACATCAGCAACTTGTGACCAAAACTGTCCCTGTGCACATCAGGTCCATACACACTCTAGCGATTGCTTTGAGATCTTTCTATTCCAATGCACCCTACATCACCACTGACAAAGCCATTATTATGGTTATCTCAACACCCTGCTCAATACTGTTTCAGTAATGATTGATCGAAAAATGTCTTAGAAAAACTGTTTGCTCTAAACAGGATACTAGGCAGCAGTTAATTTGCGTACTATAAGATGCTATATTTTTAATTAGGAATTTATTGTGAAGCTTTTTTTTTAATGAAGGAGATTTGTAGGAAAAGAGACCAAGAACACTCAGTGGGGTAGGAAGGAGGTAATAGGCAAATACTTCCATCATCAGAAACCTGAGCACACCCATAGGTAAGGACATGATCCAGGGAAAGACTCGAGCTCTGCCCATATTACAGTGACATAGCAGCTCAATTCACAAGAGCTAAGCTATGGAACCAACCTAGATGCCCTTCAACAGATGAATGGATAAAGAAAATGTAGTGTATATACACAATGGAATATTACTTGGCCATAAAGAAGAATGAAATTATGGAATGTGCTGGCAAATGGATGGAACTAGAGACTATCATGCTCAGTGGAATAAGACAATCCCCAAAATACCAAAGGCTGAATGTTCTCCCTGATGTGTAGATTCTAACACAATAAGGGGTTAGGGGAGAATAGACAGATATTCACTGGATTAGACAAAGGGAAATGAAGGGATGGGAGGTAAGCATGGCAATAGGGAAGACAGTAAATGAATTAGACATAACTTTCCTATATTCATATGTGAATACCTGACCAATTAAACTCCACATCACGTACAACCATAAGAATGGGATCCTAATTAGAATGAATCATACTCCATGTATGTATAATATGTCATAATACACTCTCCTGTCATATATGTCTAAAAAGACCGAATTTTAAAATTACAAAAAAAAAAAGAACTGGGGATTCCTATAAGTGATATCTTGGATAGATAGAAAAACGGAAACTTTGCCTATTTTTTAACCAGTTGTCTTTTTTACTGTTGAGTTTTAAGAGCTCTTTATATTTTAGTTACCAGTCCTTTATCTGATATGTCTTTTGCAAACATCTTTTCCCACTCTGTGCCTTATATTCTAATTCTCTTGACATTGCCTTTTACAGAGAAGTTTTTAATTTAATGAAATTATCAATTACTTCCCTCATAGATGGTGCTCTTAGCATTTTACTTCGAAGTCCTCACCATGCTGAAGATGACCCAGCTTTTCTCCTATGTTGTCTTCTGAGTTTTATGGCTTTGCACTGACATTTGGGTCTGTGATAGACTTTGAACTGACTCTTGTGAAGGATGTCGGGTCTGTGCCTGGATTCCTTGCATTTCCAGGTGGAGATCAAGTAGCCCCAGCACCATTTGTTAAAAAGACCACTTTTTCTTCATCGTATTGCTTTTACTCTCTTGGCAGAAACCAGTCAGCTATATTTACATGGATCTATTTCTGGGCTCTACGTTCTGTTCCACTGATCTGTTTATTCTTTTGCCAGCAGTGCTCCCCCTTGATCATCGTGCTTTACAGTAAGACTTGAAGTCAAGTGGGGCCAGGCCTCCAACTGCTTCTTCTTTCAATATTGAGTTGGCTATTCCAGGTTTTTTGACTCTCCCTAATCAGTTTGTCAATATCCAAAAAACAACTTCCTAGGATTTTCTTTTTTAATTTTTACAGACTTCATTTTGATTCATTGTACACAAATGGGATACAACTTTTCATTTCTATGGTTGTGCATGAGGTAGATTAATACCATACATGTACATAGGGTAATGATGTCTGTCTCATTCCACCATTTTTCATATCCCCACTCCCTCCCCCTCTCATTTCCGTCTTCATAATCTAAAGTTCCTCCATTCTTCTCTCACTCCCCACCCCCGCAACCCGATTACATATCATTATCCACTTATCAGGGAAATCCCAAAAAAACAAACTTCCTAGGATTTGGTTGGAATTTTCATTTGTTTTTAATTTCCTTTTTTTTTTTATTTTAGCATTATCTCAATTTAAAAATCTACATAATGTACATGTTCTAAAATCAGAATTCTGAGGAAAAGTTAACTTGAGTTATTCTTGAGTGAATTTAACTCCCACCCTCTCTCTCTTTCTCACTCTTTCATTCTGCCCACTGCCCCTCTCCCTCTTAGAGCAATGTGTTTCCCTGAATCTCAAGGAGGTAGGTCCTAAGGGACAAGTGCCAACAGCCTTTGTAACTTTCACCAGTCCTCTAAGTATCATGTGCTTCCAGGAAGTTACAGTGCTGCAAGGCATTTTGCTGTGGCTCCCATGGGCTACTGAAGGGTGATCTTCTTAAACAAAGCCCAAACTGTAATTCACTTTACATTTGGTGAGCAATGCAAGTGGCATGTATTGGTGTGGTGGGGGATCACAGGGACACACGCACATGCATATGCAGACGTACACATACCTGCACTTTACCTTACCATGGGGATGTGGGGAGGATTTCTAATTCTTGAATTAAGACAAAATGATAATCATAATTATGATGATAATGAGGAATATTTTGGCAACAAACACAATGATGATGATAAAAAATATAATCCCCATAAAGAAGATGGGACTGTTGGTGATGACTTCATATCTTGTTTGCCTGTATGGATTCTCCTTTATTAATTTAATAATATTTGATGTACTTTTGAAGTTTTCACTCATCGCTGCTACGTGTCTATTTTTTCCCAAGTTCCTAAGGACATAGATCATGACTTTTACTTCTAGAGCTTTCATTTCCATTTTTTAATATACTTAGCAGGTATTTGTTGGCTGACTACTACAATTGTGGAAAGCCCTGGCACTGAACTAGTGCACAGCAAGTTTTTTATTAAGGGAGAAACATCAAACTATAGACATAGAACTTATAAATAATTTAAGAAGCAGAAATATGATTTATTCTTTTCTACTTCCATAATAGCTAGTTGAGAACATATGATTGATGTTTAACAAAAAGTCATTGATAAATATATTTACTGTAGTATTCTACAGTAAAATGTTATTATTAGAAAAATGGTACAAAGGGTAGAGGGAACATAACAGAATTCTGATTATGTTCTCAATTTTTCTATAAGGCCAAAGGTATTCTGAAATATAAAGTATATTAATTTATTTTTAATTTTTTTTGGTACCAGGGATTAAGTCAGGGATTTTAACCACTGAGTCACATCCGAGCCCTTTTTATTTTTTTATTTTGAGACAGGTCTCACTAAGTTGCTCAGAGCCTCACTAAATTGCTAAGGCTAGCTTTGTACTCACAATCCTCCTTCCTCAGCCTCCAGAGCCACAGGGATTACAGGCATGCACCACTGCACCCAGCTATTTTTAAAATATTTTTAATGAACAACTTTATTTAATTTTGGGATTTTATTCTAATCCTACTTAAGTTTCCTAAGTCTCTTAATTTAAAAGAGAAATTATGAAAATTAAAATACAAAATTTGGGATCTTATTCTTTTGTACCATACCTAGCTCCATTGACAATCACCATACAAGAACTAGTTCTAAATTATTTTTAAATTACAGCTCAGAGAACTTTAAAAAGCAAAATATTATTAAGTCAATCCTGAATACTAATTTTCCCATTCAAGTTTTGTCCAAATTCTTGTTACACCCCACAGAACTAAAGTAATGACAGTCTGAAGAAATGAAGGGTCTTCTATATCACCACAACCAAGAAGAATGCCTGGCAGAGAGCACACAAAGACTATTTGCTGAGGAATTAATAGATCCTTACAGCAAAGACAAAATCATGACAGTGTTCCAGGATGCTATGAAATTCATACTGGGTGAAGAACACACCTTGTATAATATGTCTAAATTCACTCTATTGTCATGAGTATCTAAAAAGAATAAAAAAGCCGGGTGTGGTGGCGCACGCCTGTAATCCCAGCACTTGGGAGGCTGAGGCAGGAGGATCGCAAGTTCAAAGCCAGCCTCAGCAACTTAGCGAGGCCCTAAGCAACTCAGTGAGACTTTGTCTCTAAATAAAATACAAAATAGGGCTGGGGATGTGGCTCAGTGGTGGAGTGCCCCTGGGCTCAATCCCCAGTACCAAAAAAAGAAAAAAGAAAAGAAACTAAAAAGAATAAAAAAATTTTTAAAAACCTGTAAAAAAGAACACACCCTGTGACATTTCTAAAATCAACACCACTTGGAGAAAAAAAAAAAGATTAATGAGAAGATATTTTTCTTAGACCTGAGAGTTTGCAGTTTTTATTGTTTTATGTTTTCTGACTTCATAGTATCAAAAGTTTAAAAAGAAAAATTTCCCAAAGCACTACATTACTCACTCTTAATCCATCTCCCATCTCAATTTATTGTGGGCCTGATCTACTCAGATCCTAACCACGATCTTGCATTACAATAAAGCTTGCTGGATTACCTACCTGTGGGATGTGTCCAGAAGGCATCCCACCTACTGTTTGTGCTTTCCACTTTCATATACCTTATACCTGATCTGAGTCTAAGAGAGGTAGATGAGGAAACTGTGGCCCAATGAGGATAAAAGACTCCTCTGGTAAAAAAAAAAAAAATCTAGAAAATGATGGCATTGGAACCAAAGTCTCACTGTGTTCTTTGCACTACATTATGCCTATAAAATTTTATTTATCACATAACCTCCCCCTCTCCCACGAACTACAAAGCAGCATTAGCCTCTGAAAAATAGCTCCAAAAGCTTCTCAAAGATTTTTCCGAGCGTTGGGCATGATAGTACATCCCCATAATCCCAGTGCCTCAGGAAGCTGAGGAAGGAGGATCCCAAGTTCACAGCCAGCCTCAGCAAATTAGTGAGAACCTATCTCAAAATAAAAAGTAAAAAAGGTCTAGGGATACAGCTCAGTGTTAAAGCAGCCTGGGGTTCAATCTCCAATACAAATACATGTATTTCTTCCTTTGAGGTCTCTCCAGTCACAAAACCCCAGCTTGCCCCAGCACACTGAGCATGTGAACCCATTACTGACAGTGCCCAGCGGAATCCAGGTGTTTGTGAGTAAGTCTAAACCTGTATTCAGGAATTTCTGTGTCTCTGCATTGCTCTTCCAGGCCAGTGACACTTGGTTTAGCCCAAAGCTGACCTTCCTCAGTGCTTAGAGGCCAAGTGAAATTCCAGCTAATATATACATAATTTGACAAATGTGCCATGATACTCTATTACTTAGAGAACTAGCAGAAATTTGAAAATATCAAATAGTTCTTTGTAAAACATTAAGGATAGAGAGTAAAAATTAGAGAGGAAATCAAAATAAGAGATTTTCAGTCAAATCATGCATAATGCAGGTTTGATCATAACATATTCAAATGTATGCATATATAATTAAAAGAATGGGAAGAATTTGAAGAAACCATCAACTTAGCCATTAGTGGGTGTTGTAGTCAATATTCCTAAACACAGGTATCCAACCATCTTAGTTCCTTTGTTAACCTGTTTAAAATACCATGTCAGTGTCTTATACTAGTAGGTAAGCAACAAATGCTCATTGAACAAAATTAAATTAAATAGAACAGAATTGAATTGCCAAAGGCAACACACTTGCAGATTCATCAGCAGAGATACTTACCTCCTGATTCACTGTATAATCAACTAGAAAATATTTTGAAGTACCAACTCCTGTTCCTCATCCTTAAATATTTTAATTTAATGTGTCTGAAAATCTCAGGATTGACCTGGTATTCCAAATATACTGGTGATCACTCTTCATTGAGAATGGCTGCTGAATTCAATGCAGCTCTGGGATGCCCAGGGGTGTTGGACACATGTCTGGACTGAGTAGTCATTGTTGGGAATGAGATGATTGATTCACATGTTGCAGTTTCAAAAAGGGCCAAGAGGTGTAAAGAACCCTCTGGGCCTGTGTTGCAGACAGGCAGGTCACCCTGTATGTTAGTGCACAAGACATCAGCATGTCAGTGCGGGTCCCTTTTACAGGGTGTTTGTTTTCTGGATGCCTGTGAAGTGTGTGTTTGGGTTGTATATTTGAGGTGTAGGTGATATAAAGTCCCTGAAAGTTGATTTTGTAAAGGAGTTTGGGAAAGATGTCTGAGAGTCAAGACTAATTTAAAATGGTGTGACATCAATATATGGGGGGCCAGATTAATTTCATTCGAGCATCTATTAAAAATTCAATCACATGGTAAAGCTGAACTAAATTGCTTACATGTGACAGAAAATTGACATGGCCTCAAGTTGAGGAAGTGACTATGTGAGTTCACAAAGAGGTTGAGGGAAAAGGTAGGTATGAGACTCCATTGGATTGATGCTTTCACTCTACTTGGACATGAAGACTCAAAATTTCTAAGCAAAACAATGTGGAAGCTTCTTCCTCATTCCCTTACCTTTGAGGTTTTAAAGCAAACAGATTTTAACCAGAAACTGAGGTAGGGCCTCTGCTGCAGGCTGGCCCTCCACTCCTCCCCCAGGAGTAGCTGCCACCTTCTGACCGTAGGTTCAGAACAGGGGACGGACGTAAAGGATGAGGAAAGACACACCTGCCAGTACCAAGAAAATCCTAGGTCTAGCATCTCAGCTAGACATGAAGGTTCTCAAATGTCTTTCTCCCTTGAGGACAAAGTGGAAGACCGGTCCTGGCCAAAACCTTTCTTGTTCAACAGATCCAGGGGATGCCCAGTGTGTCATCCTCCTCTACTTTGGGTGAGGAATCACAGACAAACCCTACCAGCAGAGGAAAGTCCCAGAGAGGAAGAACCCAGGAATATTTCCACTGAGGAGTGATTGCTTCCATTCAAAGAAGATGGGCACCCATTTCAGAGTTTCACACATGGCCAAATTCAAGTCTCCCCCTCCCCCAGCCTGCCACCAACTCCTTCACATTACATTCTGGTGTTCGGTAACCACAGTCATGAAAGTCGATATGGTTAAGCCATTACAGCCTTCGGAATGCATTCATGTCTAATGCCTCTTAAAAATAATAATATTGCAAGGTATTATTGTTCCCAGGTAATAAATACAGAAGACAAAGTGCAGAAAGGTAAAACAACTTTGCCAAGTAGTAAAAAGTAGAGCCAGAATTTAACCTGAGTCTTCTGACTCTAAATCCCAGGTTTTTTGCATAACAAAGGTTAAGTATATATCAACTGCCTAGAAATTAACCCACATCTGATATCCAGATAAATTCTCATCCATGTGCAGAAGTAAGATCCAAGAAGGGATTCGAACAGCTCCCCCAGCCTGACACATTTACCTCCTGGTCACTGAACGAAACAGGGAATTTGACTCCAAAAGTAACCAACTTACTAGTGTGGGGGAGGGGGAGGGAGTTATCGCTGAACAGTGATCAGAGCACAGGATTTAGTCAGACTTACATGAGTTTCAAACATATCAATTCCATCTCCTCTGAGCAACTCATTTCACTTCCCTCAGCCTAAATATGCTTATTTATAATATAGAAATAATGCCTTACAGAACTGTGAAGATTCAAATAATGTGCTTTAAGCTCTGAGCATGGGGCTTGGCACATACATAATAAGTAATCAAATATTAGCTTTCTTTTATTTTTCATACACAACCACATATAACCGTAGAAACCATTAAGTCCTCTGTACTGCCGATAACTAACATCCTTGTGATAACTTGTTCATGAAACAGACTCTATTGTCTAACCAGAATAAATCTTAAAAAGAAACATGGAAGTAGAGGTATGGAGTGGAACAAGTACTGGCTTAGTAACAGTGAGAACCTCAATTTAATTTTTAGCTCCACTGCCAAATGCGCTTTGAGACCCACAACAGGCCAGTACCCCTTCCATTCATTTTTGACATCTGTGAAATGAGGGGATCAAATGAGATTGCAAAGGCCTTGTTCAAGTCTCTTGTTCCTCCAAGGAAAGGAAAGGATGTGGAAGGCAAACCGTCGTTGGCAAAATGGTGCTGAACCCCCTACAGAGCAGTGTGAATTCTCGCCTCAAATGGCTGGCCTGAGAGTTTAAGCCACACAGAAAAAACTCTCTTTCCCTTTGGATGAGACTCTGGAACCTTGGCCAGGACTCAAAGGTCCCAACTGAAAACAGCTTCGAGTCATTGGATAACAAAGGGAAAGGCACCCTGCGCCAGCAAGAAGAGTCTGGGAAGCTGTATTTCATTGTCAACCAACTGAAAATCTCACCACACAGCCGGCCTCCAGCCCAGCCACCCCAAGTCTCAAGGTGAAGCCAGCCCTCATCCAAAGTTGCCTTTCTCACAATCAAATCAGCAATTGCCCTGTAACACAGAAAGTGCTTGCTATGCTCTCCCCAAAACTCAGAACCCTCGAGCAGCATTCTAAGTGCCTAAAACCCCAGCTCCTCTGCTCTGCTTTCTCTATCCTGAACCTAGCTCTGTAATCGGCCTGTCTTGCCTGCCAACAATTTCAACTCTGCTAACACTGTTTATTGTATCTTGCAGCTGCCATGGATTCATTTACTTTGCTTCGACCTTCTTTGGTTATTAACACTCTTTAATCTTCTCTGCACAACACAAATCCAGACCCCCACCCCCGCAAAAAAAAAAAAAAAAAAAAAACATGGTATCTGACATTCTGAGGCTGTGAGCCCCACTCCCCACCCTTTCTTGCCGCACTTGAGACTCCCCCGGAGTCTTTTAAAACTTTTCCTGAGACACCAACAGAAGTATATTAAGAGCTTTCGTTTTCGAAAAAGAGAAAAAAAATTAACAAAAAAGACCAAATACAACTTACTTTCATCCAGGGGCGCACAGTTTGGAAAGAAGAAAACAGAGTTGTAATCCACTGCGATCCCCCAACCCAAAAAGAAGAATTTGTTGTGAAATGCTTCTTTTTCCACTTTGCCGGTGAAGGAGCCCGGTGGTAGGCATACATCCACAGGCTGATGCAAGATGCCTTTGAGAGAAACCTCACATTCTGAGGATTCCTGGGAAAGCGCCAGGGATCCCAGCATCCAATATATTGCACATTTGGTTTCAATTAGAAAGGGGGTTGGGGAGGGAAGAAGGAAATTCACCAATCAGAGCTGTTTTCTGTTTAGAGACTATTTCTTTTGACCCAAGGGACCATGGCAAAGCTATAATTTACAGCAAAACCCATTCATAGAAGAAAAAATATGTATAACCATAGGGCAGACTTAAAGTCATAGCTCCTTTCTGCCTTATCCCCACCTGCATCCATCCCCAAGCCCTCCACCTCCATCTAAGACTAGGTCCTCATCCTGTGACCCCCACACACACCTCATTTTTCTTACTTGAGTTGAACTTATTTGGCCTCAGTAACCTCAGAGCCTGACTTCAGATGCTGAGTTGTCTGAAGAGTCTTAATAGTTTATCTCTGTACTGTCCTTTCTCTTTGTAAAATAACTTCAGTTCGAGATTGGAGTCTCTTCCAATTGAAGCTTCCAGAACAGTTGGGTCACATATATGGAACTGATCTTTAGTGTTTTTACCATAAGTGCTTGAAGCTGAGCCCTCCTCAAAAGATTAGATTTAATCCCCACTGCCTCCTTTACCAAAAAATTTGGACGATTCCAATGTCCATGATTTCTATTTTTTTTTTTTTTTCCACTCAATTGGCTGCTGCTGCCCAGGGTCTGTTGTGTCCTGGATTCTTGCTGCTAAATGAAAACACAAGTGTTTACAAGGACTTTCTAAATTATTTTGTAAACTTTTTTTTTTCCTTTTCTGTGGTCAGGGCCAGAGATCATGTGAAAGTGGCATGTAGGCAACAGGGGAGGAATCCTTGCTCAGCTGGCCAAATGATAGCTAATAGTCCTCTCCATCCATCCCGACTACAGTCTTAAGCTTCAAAGCCTGGATCATTACCGAGCAAGCACAGAACGTGGAGGTCCTGATTCTCTGTGAGTGTAGGGAGTGCAGGGCAAGCAGGGATTTGAGGGAAGGAGATCCTCTGAGGAAGGTAGATGGCAAAAGAGAGATTAAGAGGCCTTCACCTACCTTTGATAATCACCTCCTAGGAAAGGGACCTCCTTCTTCTGGGGAGATATCACCAACTTTTCTCTCCTTGTACTTGACATGTGATTGTACAGCCTCCAAGATGAGCAGGAAGAGAGGTGGGGCCACCAAGACAAAGAAGGAGGGGGCATCCCCATAGTAAGTTTGGAGCATGAAATGCTTCATAAGGGGAACTACCAAGCAAAGAAACCTTCAATTGAGATGATATTGGCCAAATTATTTTTCATTGTGTACATGTGCAAATAAGTAACAACAAATCTCACCATTATGTGTAAGTATAATGCACCAATGCAAAAAATACCAATTGAGGTAGCCATGAAATTAAAATCCAAACTGTCAATGTTAAGTCTCTAAAAGGCTCAGACCAGCACCAAACTGAGAGTCAGAACACAGCTCTAATATCTGTGCTTCACAGTTGGAAAAGGATAATGGAGAGACGGTTCAAACGACAGCCACAGAGACAATGTAGAAAACAAGACTAAGGGAAAAAAAAACAAAACTAGAACTAGAGTTGTTTTACAGAGAGAAAGGACAGTACAGAGATAAACTATTAAGACTCTTCAAACAACTCACAGCATCTGAAGTCAGGTCTGAGGTTACTGGGGCCAAAATGTTCAGCTCAATTCAATAAATATATATTGAGCATTTATCAGGAACTTTACTGGGTGCCTGCCAAAAAACATCTACAAACATCTGGCTATGGAAATAGTCCTAGAGTTCTCAGACACACCAGCCTGTAGGGGTTTGCTTCTTTGGCATCACTGTAAAGAATGCACTGTTAGGATAAACCGTGATTTCACAGATTTGATGAATTACAAGTCAAACATAAAAAAGAGTATAATAGCTTCATGAAGTCAGAAACTAACAGAGGACAGGCACCCATAGGTGAGTGCCCTCAGACACCAGTACCTAAGGTGGCTCTGCTCCACAGGCACAAACTGTGTTCTGTTTGTGTAACTCAGATTCCAGCTTGAGCCAGGAATGTTGATTTCAAACCCCGCCCACCTGGGTTTGTCTAAGAAAGAATGGGCAGTCCTTTGTGAGTCTGTATACAGACCAAAGAGACTGCTGGGGAAGAATTCACTGAACAAAGAAATAACTGAAGCCGGGCATGGTGGCGCACACCTGTAATCCAAGCGACTCGGGAGGCTGAGTCAGGAGGACCGGGGAGTTCAAAGTCAGCCTCAGCAACTTAGCGAGGCCCTAAGCAACTCAGTGAGACCCTGTCTCTAAATAAAATACAAAATAGGGCTGGGGATGTGGCTCAGTGGCCAAGTGTCCCTGAGTTCAATCCCCGGTTCCAAAAAAAAAAAAAAAAAAGAAAGAAAGAAATAACTGAGAGGTAAAATATGGTCCAAGTGCAACTGGGCTTTGTCAAGGGTGAGGAGTAGCTCAAAGAAAAACACGAAGTCACTGGACACAGTGCCTATGTCTATAATCCCAGAAACTCAGGAGACTGAGGCAGGAGGAATGCAAATTTGAGGTCAGTCTCAACAAACTAGTGAGACCCTGTCTCAAAATAACAAAGGACTTGAGATGTGGTAGTTCAGTGTTAGAGCAACCCTGGGTCAACTGAAAGAAAGAAGGAGGGGAAGAGAAGTAGGAAGAAAGGGAGGGAGAAAAAAGAAAAGAAAGAGAGGGAGGGAGAGAAAAGAAAAGAAAGAGAAAGAAAAGAGGAAAGGAGGGAGGAAATAAGGAAGGAGATGGAAGGAAGGAGATGGAAGGAAAGAAGGAAGGAAGGAAGGAAGGAAGGAAGGAAGGAAGGAAGGAAGGAAGGAAGGAAGGAAAGGAGGGAGGGAGGAAACCATATCTATTGCTCAAAATATTATACCTGTCACTCAAAGTACCATCTCTATTATTCAAGGAATGGCAGGACTCGAGCCTCAGTTTTCAGGGACAGCTCTGGTTGGGTGGGGAAGGGATACCTCTTCAGCCTTGACAAGTCATTGCTGTAGGAAACCAGATTTGGGAAGAAAGAAGATGGCAAACGCTACTTCAAAGTTGAAAGAGCCAATTCATGGAACACAAAGAAGAAATTTCCTGAGGATTCTTAAAACTATTTGATGGAGTTTTGAGTAAGGCTGGAATTCCTAATATTGTGGGAACAGATGTGGAGAAATACTATTTTATTACTCTTTTGTGAACAAATTTTACCCCCTGGTTGGCTCGACTTGGGAAACATGAGTCATTGCAATCAGAATTATTTATGTTCCACAGAAGGTAATACATCCTAGTTATGAGCACAGTTTTACACTGAAAATGAATAACTGAGAAACAAAACAGAATTCCAGTACTAGGATTTTACTAAAAATAGACATAAATATCTGGAATGTTCAAGATGCAGTGTTAATTAGAAGTAAGGAAATGTGCAAGATGACTTTTCAAGATCTTTTCTTGTCTGCAGCCCATGGTTCAAGTAAATACAAGTGTTGAGAACTGAAGTTAAGTATAATATTTCTATCTCTAAATAGCTCATACCTTTGTGATGCTTTAGGAAATAAAAAGAACATTGGAAGTAAGAAGAATTTAATTAATTTAGTTTAAGAACCACACATACTGTAAAATGACATGAGTATTTAGAGAAACCAAATCTACATGGTACTTTTAGGGTTCAACAGAAATTAGCAACCTGATCTAGTTTTATCTCCTCCCTCTCCTTCCTTCACTTCTCTCTTATCCTATTTTCTCTACTTCTGCCTTCGTGCTTTCATTTCTCCTCCAACATTGTCTCTCTCTTTTTTCTCTTCTGCATACTCCTGCACATCTTGCTTTAACCTATTTCTTTTCAGCAAACCAGCTCTTTTGGCTTCTTTTCATACATTCCTAAAAGTTATCTTAAAATGGTACCTTAACTCTAAAATTTATCTCCTTGGTCCAAGTGAGCATGAGAAAATGACTAGTTATTAAAGCCCAGTTCCTGAATCTTGGTTCAAATAATTTTATTAATTAATCAAATGTGCTTCATTTATTTACCCTCTGACCCTTAACTGTAGGGAGCAATGGGTCAGATAATATGAATATGTCCCCAAGGGTCCACGCTCATAGATAAGTCATTTCTCAGAAGATAGGTGTCATTTATTAGAAAAAGTCCCACAACTGTAACCAATAATTATGGCAAATAATTAATAAAGCCTGACAATCACTGGATCTTAAAGAAATTATGCCTCATTGACACAAATTCAGAGAACATTGTATGCAGTAGAATCATATTGTGCATACATTTAATATAAGTACCAATTTTAGAACCTAACTCTTAAAATGAGATTCCTTGTTATTGGCTAATACATCCACAATAGACAAATCCATTGACATATATAAAGGCATAAGGTCTTAATATTTTATTCAGTGTGGAAGAAATCTTATAGACAACAGAAATACCAGTTTTCTTAAAAGTAGAATAATCTGAACATCCAAATAGCTGCATATAGACTTTATTTGGTTCATTCTGAGTTTAGCTCATGATTCCTGATCTTAGTGTGCTTAAGAATTATCCCATGGAAGCCAGGTGGAATAGTACACACCTGTAACCCCAGCAACTTGAGAGGCTGAGGCAGGAAGATTGTGAGTTTGAGGACAGCCTTGGCAACTTAGACCTTATCTCGAAATTTAAAAAATATCAATAAAAAGAGCTGGGGATGTACCTCAGTGCAGATCGCCTCTAGGTTCAATCCTTAGTACAAATATAAATATATTACATATATATTTATAAATATAAATATACAAATATTATATAATATGTGTATTTTTATTTCTACGTATTTATATATTTTCTATAAATATATAGATACATACATATGAAAGGAACAAGGCTGCAGCCATTTCTCCCCTGATTCTGCCCCCCTCTCCACACACCATTTTACAATCTAGATTGTTAACTTTCTCATCAGTCATTGGGCCGATTAGCCCACGAGCTTCCATTACTTAAGGGTAGTTCCCCTGCTATTAGTGCTCTTTCTCCCTCTTGCCTTAAGGGCAGACACTCTGTTTGTCTGCTTAATCAAATCTCTTGTGTGAGTTCCCACATCTGGAGTGGTTTTCTGGGTGCTTTTATTGGTTCCGTGACTCAGATGGGCTCTTCTACTGCCATTTAAGCAGGTGGAATCCCATTTGATGCCCCAGACCCCAGACACTGGTCTCACCTTCCATTTGCCTGGACGCTGTCCTCCACATCCAGATACCGGCCTCATTCAGTAAGTGACTCCTCCCCTGGCTTTTGGTTAAACGACCTGTGAGACCTGGGAAGTGACCGTTGAGCACCCCTGAGGCTCTCTGCAGGTTGGGGGAACCCTCAGCCATGGTTCTTGCAGCTACGGCTGAATCCCTACACTGATTGCTGGGGGAGAGCTCCGGGCTGAAGGGGGACTCTTTCCTGAGAGGCAGGGAAAGTTCCAGGCTGATAGGGGACTCTTTCCCAAGAGGACTGCCTCTTGTGAGACCTACTTCTGGTCCTGGTTCTTTGTACAACATTTTTGTCTCTATGAACGCCCCAGCACCCGCACACAGGCACACTACAGGCTTAGCCTCAACACTTACCTAGCAGGGGTGAGAACCCCCCTTGGTAATCTGTCCTTCACTCGGTGATTCCTAGGGGCTGAGGGACGCCTAGTCTCTATATTCACCAATTCCTCTCTCGTAATGGGCAGCTCACTCTGTCTCCACCCATGCTCCCCTGGGTTGCCTCTTAGTTAATTTAGAGTCCCTCCACCTCACCCTGGACCTCAAACCAAGCAGCACTTCAAATCCCAACATTCTTAGGGATTTTTTAACTTCTGAGAGTGCTCAGGGAAATGGAAAGAGATTTCCTTACATTCAAGCTTTCTCTTTCTTGTGCACTAAACCTGATCTTTGCTCTTCCTGCAAACCTGAACACCTCCTTTTGGCTTCTTCTCCCCCTCTTAATCCCTCCTCCTCCTCCTCCAACTTTGACCCAGCTAATGAACCACCCCATATCATACCCTGTGGCAGAGGCCCCTCTGGTCCCTGCTCCTCCATCTCCTTTCCCTGCTCTGTTTCTGCTTCTGACCCCACCCCTGCCCAGCCAACCCAGTCCTCCCACCATGCAGTTCTGTGCACATGTTTTAGCTCCCCTACGGGAGGTGGCTAGTGCGGAGGGAGTGATCAAAGTCCATGTTCCTTTCTCACTTTCTGATCTTTCCCAGATAGAAAAGTGGCTGGGCTCCTTCACTTTCAGCTCCATGAAATTTATGAAGGAATTTCAGTATCTTACTCAGTCTTATGACCTTACTTGGCATGATATTCATATGATCATGTCCCACACCTTGCCACTGAGGAGTACAGGAGAGTCTGAGAATAGGTGCACAGCTATGCAGTTGAGGTTCATCATTCGACCTCGACCCATCCCATTGGCATTGAAGCAGGACCAGATAGGGAGCCCCACTGGGACTATAACATGGGGACATGGGGATCTGGCCTTTGGACTAGTTCCAAACTTGTGTCCTTACAGACCTCTGAAAGGTCACCATTAAAAAACATGATGAACTTTAGGAAGTAATACAGGACAAAACTGAAAACCCATCTGCCTTTCTGAGTTGCTTTACAGAGGCCATGCTCAAATATACTAACCAGGACCTTGAAACTCCAGAGAGATGACAGCTACTCATGACATTTTTTTTTTCCCCAAAGCTACCTGGACATATAGGCTAAATTGAGGTGCCAGAGGTTCTAGCAGTGGCATTCATGGTGTATAATGGAAGGGAAGAAAAAAATACAAAACCTAAAATACCTGATACTAGCCAAAGCCTTTCAATCAGCTAGACCTGCCCAGTTGGCCACTTCTATGGGCACCCTAGCTCCCAGAAGACCTCCAGGCCCATGCTTTAAGTGTGGAAAAGAGGGCCGCTGAGCCTGCTCCAATCCCCAGGAGCATGCAGTTCCTTGTCCAAAATGCCATCAACCAGGACGTTGAGCAGTGGATTGCCCTGTTGCTCAGAGAAGTGCCAGGTCACCCTCACCCTCTTCCACCAGTGACTTACTGGGATTGGCAGTGGATGACTGAAGGGGTCCAGGACTTCTACACCCAATGACCATCACCCCTCAAGAACCCCAGGTGACCTTGATGGTGGCAGACAGGCAGCTCTCTTTCCTTATGGATACTGGAGCCACCTTTTCAGTGCTGCGGGAGTTTTAGGGACCCACTTTTCCTGCCAAATCCTCTATTGCCAGGGTAGAGAGAAAGCCATACCACCCCTTCCAAACCCCTCCAATAAGTTGCCATATCTGACAAATCTGCTTCACTCATTCCTTTTTGATAATTCCTATGTGTCCCATTTCCCTCCTGGGAAGGGACATTCTAACCAAATTGGATACCTGTATTTACTTTTCATCCACCATGCACCTCCACCAAGACTCCTCTGCTATTCCTCTTCTCACAACCTTGCAGGAACACACAACCCAACCTGAGTCTCCACATCCTCTTCCTTCCTTCCTTCCTTCCTTCCTTCCTTCCTTCCTTCCTTCCTTCCTTGTTGACCTCAAGGTTTGGGACACCCACACACCCTCTGTAGCTACATGCTTGTCTGTACTCATTCACCTGAAGGACCCAACATCCTACCCAGTCCAGGTCCAATATCCTCTTCCCCAAAGGGCTTCAACCAGTCATCCAGGATTTAAGGCAGAAAGGCTTCCTGTGCCCCACCAACTTACCTTATAATGCTCCCATCCTGGCTGTTAAAAAGCCTAATGGATCTTACCATTTAGTGCAAGATCTCCACATCATCTACTTGGCCGTTGTCCCCATCTACCCATTGTGCCCAATCCGTACACCTTAATTTCCTCTATCTCTTCCTCCACCACATATTTCTCTGCGTTGGATTTGAAGGATGCCTTTTTCACTGTCCCTCTTCATCCTGACTCCCAGGATCTCTTTGCTTTCACTTGAACTGATCCTCTCTCTCAAGTTTCCTTCTCAGCTGACCTGGACAGTTCTCCCAAGAGATTTCAGGACAGCCCTCACCACTTTGGTTACGGTCTCATGATCGTGCTTCTCTTACTTTTGTTTCCTCCTCTCTCTTACAGTATATTGATAATCTTCTTCTATGTAGTCCCTCTCTCAAGGACTCCCAAGGAGACACTACTAAGCTTCTAAATTTTCTAGCTGATAGAGTGTATAGTGTCTCTCCAGCAAAGGTACAGCTTTCCCAACCTCACATTAAATCATTCCTTGCTTTGGAGTGCCTACCTCCTTCCAGTCAGATAATGGACCTGAATTCATCTCCCAAGTTTCCCAACAATTTGGCAAAGCTCTTGGAGTCTCCTGGCATTTCTATATTCCCTTTCACCCAAAATCGTCCGGTAAAGTAGAACAAATAAACCAAACTCTTAAAAATGTCTTAACCAAACTTTCTTTAGAACTTCACCTTGAGTGGGTTAAACTCCTGCCTCTTGCTCTTCTGAATCTTAGATTGCTCCCAAAGAAATATGCCAATATCTCCCCTTCTGAGCTGATGTACAGTTGTCCCATCCTTCCCCCAAGGTTATTGCCCTTTCCTTCCCCTCTTCCTTCTCATATATCCATTCCTCTCCTAAACCACAATCTGCCATTCGTCCTGTCTGCCATTTTCCTAACTATCAGATTTTTTCCCCAATAGATGTGTCCAACTTATATTACAGGACTATCAGGACCTTATAAAGGATGAATCAGAGCCTGGCTACAAGTGCACTCCCTAGGAAAACTATCCAGTCCCCAATGCCCCCCACTACAATGACATCTCCCTCCCCTGAATCAGTTCTACACCCATGTCCGCAAGAAGCAGTCACTGAAGATGGATCTTAACCCATATCTTCTTATGAAAACAAAACGGGGGGAATGAAAGGAACAAGGCTGCAGCCATTTCTTCCCCTGATTCTGCCCTCTTCCCCACACACCATTTTATAACCTACATTATTAACTTTCTCGTCAGTCATTGGTCCAATTAGCCCATGGGATTCCATTACTTAAGGGTAACTCCCTGCTATTCGTGCTCTTTCTCGCTCTCACCCTTAAGGGCAGACACTCTGTTCATCTGTTTAATTAAATCTCATATATATATATATATATATATATATATATATATATATATATATATATTCTATGAATTTGTCCCACCAAAGCACCAGTACTATCTCTTTGAATGACTTAAAGGTTTTTAAAAGACAATTTTAACCCTAAGATCTGGGTTCTAACCCTGCATGCTACCAGATTTTCTCCTGTGACAGAGTTTAGTCAAAGATGATGGAAGTTCCAACCCCTATTGAGGGGAATCACTTTGAATGAGTCTTTAGCCTTTCCAGCAATAAAATGAGAGGCAATATGAACTGAACTCACAGGCTTGTGAAGATCTGATAAGGTTCAGAAAAGACAATTTAATGAGTGCCTACTATGTGCCAAACATTCTTCTAAAAATTTTACATTTATTACCTTATTTAATGCTGACAAGAGTTTTCTGGAGTGGGTACTATTATCTCCTGGTGTCCAGATGAGAAAACTTATGCACAGAGAAGTGAACATGTACATGTTGGAGCTAGAATACATATGTGTGCACACGTATGCTTTGCTGACAGTAAAGTTATGTGTTTATGTGGTGAATAGGAGAGATTTCAGATCAAATAGGACGTCATTAATTCTTAGTTTTCCTGTGGATTGAAGTCTTCCTATCCATATGGAAAATCATCTGTCATTTCTGTTCCCATTCTTTTTGCACCAGAAGCCCATCATTGACTCTGTCATTGCTTCCTAGCACTTCCACCAGAACAAAAAAATGTGAATTTAAAAAACCTTCAAAACAGTCTCCCTAGTGACTCTTCCCTGGATGAGCTAGAAAGTCAGGTAAAGAGGAAGTTGAGGCTAATGGTTGAAAGTGGGATTCCTATTTGCCTTTGTTTTTAACAATGCCACGTGCAGTGCTTCACGGCTCCAGGAGCGCTCTCACAGACATGACCTCATCTTGTGCTAGACAGCCCCAATATGTACTCAGGGTGGATATTAATATCCTCATCCTACAAATAAGGAAAAGGAAGCTCAGGGAAGTCATGGCTTGCTGGCTTTATTTACTCATAAATGACTGAATCTGAGTTTAAGTCCAGTTCTTGTGATTCCCAGTGATCCTCTTGCCCTTTTGGCATCAACGACAAACCTCAGAGTCTCTAGACTTTTCACTCAGTTCCAGTGAACAGGTTATCTGGTCTTCCTGCCTGCTGTAAGGTTCTTTTCTTCTGTTTTCATTGTGAAGAAAGAATGACACTTCCTTGTATAGGCAGAAATTCTGAAAAGTCGGATAAAAAAAAAAAGCCCCCAAATCTCAGAATTTTGACTCAGGATCCCCAAAGAGAGTGAGGGATGCAAAAGTATTTGTTGACACAACTTATTTTACACCATTGTTCTAATAATGTAACCCTTATCCAGGCTACGAAGTGAAAACCTGCACTCTCCTTAGATTTTTAAGAATTAACTTTTAAATGTCTCCAGGGAGCAGCATCTCTCAATAGCCTGAGTGTTTATCAGCAGTCGGCATCAAAAGTTCTGCTTTATATCTATCTTGAATCTCCCCTGCTGCCACTGGTACCTGATCTCAAGCAAAAACAACTCTGTTAGTTAAACTACCTTTCAGTTTCTCACATACCAATACTTCAGAGAAGAATGGAGTTGTAGCAATAGCATTATTTTCCATGCTCAGGCCCAGTCTGGAGCAATCATCTTATACGTAATGACAACCCTCCCTATGAAACTTCTGGGCTGGGATTTTCCCAGAATCTGTGGGGAAGAAAAAAAAAGCATACTTCCCACTAACTGTCCTATTAGGGATTCAAGAACTTCAGAAGATCAATAATTTACTTGAACCTTATTTTAGGAATTCACCCTACTTTTTCTCATCCATTTGGGAGGAGCTGGGATGACTGAGAGGATAATATCTGTGAGTGTTTCTAAATGTTCAAAATCATTTGTCCTCAAAAACAACTCACTTTAGAGACTTTGCACAATGGCCTATCATTCTGCCCTTAATGTGTAACTCCATCCCATTGCCCCGAGTTACACCATAAACACCACTTCCCTGTTTCTAATACACAACATATTTCACAGCAGAAAAGAATTTATAGCACCAATGTTATTTTTCCACATACAAGTCCAATGTGGACTGTCCAGCAACATTCAAATTGCCTTTCAAGATAGAGGCCAGACTCTGATTCTGGACTTCTGGGAAGGCTCAGATGTTAGTCTTATGGTTAAAATTGGTGTTTTCCAAGGTCCTTCACATCCCAGACAGAAACCCAGTTGCACAAAATCCTTTCAGTGTGAACATTTAAGAAATTTGAGGACAACAAAATAAATAGGAAAACAAATAGGTAAGGCATTCTAGACCAATCAGAGGTTAGGGGAGAGGCTTGAGGGGAATGGAGTCTGGAGATGATCACCCCATGGACTGTCAGCCACCTTGGAGAGCACAGACCAAGGCCCACAAGTTCCCATTCTTTGCTTAGCCCATCGGGAGCCTATTTCTTCAATCGAATGAAGAGTAGAGGGAGAACTAATCTCTTTTTTTTTTTTTTCATGAGAAATCGGGAATATACTTGAAAGATCTGGCAGAGGTGAATGAAGAGATGGATCTTGAGACTACATCCCCCCACATTCTAAGCTGGGACTCTTAGATTCTCACCAGCAGACTGTCTCATCCCCCTCCCTGCCATCTTAGGATCAATTCACACCTGAGGTGGGAGGATCTGTACATAATGGCTAGTCTGTCTGGGATTAAAGACCTACATCTGGTCTTGGCCCCAATTCCAAGTTTCATCAGCATCACTAAAGTCAAGTTTGTAGATGCTTGTCTTCTCTGTCCACAGCGACCTCACTACTACCCACTCCCCTACAGGAGTGGATTATAAGAATTCAGGCTTGTATTAGGTGGCCTCTTCTTCCTTGACCATAATTGTGAAGGAATCAGGGATAACACACCTAATCTAACCTAATCTAAGCTGTTCTTTCAATTTTATATTATAAAATTTGAAAAAAGAGCAAGGAATTGCAAGTCCCGTTTGACTAGTTGATTGGAAAGGGAAGGTCTTAACCCTGAAACCACAGGTGGGAATATTTTCTATAATACATGGACTGTGGAAGTCAAGAAATTTGGCCCCCAGTGAAAAGAATGAGGTCAACACACAGAAAAATGTAAATCCAAGTGAGAATCCTAACATTTTTCTAGTTCCTAGTTCTGAGCTCTCTCTACTCTTGGATCCATACAACACTCTACATTCTTATAATATATTCCTATTTCCTCAGTTAGAATTTCTGCTCAGTCAGCTCTCCAACAGCTGTGTGACCAATTCTTTATACAAAATCCTGTCAAAATACCTAATATGGGATGCTTTTCTGACTGAAACTTTACTAATATAGTAGAGCTCAGAGCACCTGTGGGTGTCAAGTGGGCTTCTGTAACTTGAAATCAACATCTTTCAAGTCTGTGCAGGTGTTTCTTCTAGTAAATGAACTAACACTTCCACAGTAATAGAAAGTAGGTATCATTATTCCAATTATGAAAGACCAGTTAAGGGATTTGTATTGGCATTGCCAGAAACTGTGGCTACAAGTTCACCAAATACTTACTTGCCTGGAGCAATACCTTCCTCTTGGGATTGGTGCTCTGAGCTCTACTTCTATATTAGTAAAGTTTCAGTCAGAAAAGCATCCCACATTAGGTATTTCGACAGGATTTTGTATGAAGAATTGGTCACACGGCTGTTGGAGAGCTGACTGAGCAGAAATTCTAATGCAGAAAGTAGATGGGGGGAAAAAAGTGGAGTAGTTGGACTTAGGAGCTGGAAGGAAGGGACACCATAAAAATGAAGCTGAGATCCATGAGACCGTCCATGATATGGTTTCTTCTAGTACCACTGAAGAGACAGGGTGACAGTTCTGGAAAAGTGAAAAGCTGGTAGCCATAACAAACTGCCATGGTAGTATGAACCACCATTGCAAGGACAAGGGCATTTCTGGAGCAATGACACTGAGGTCAAGAAAGAGAAAATGACCCTCTCTTCCCTTTCTTCCCTTTCCTCCTTCCTTTCAATCTCCATCTCCTACCTTCTGTTGGCAAAACCTGAAAGGAAGCCTGTTGGTAAATGAATCCCTGAATGTCATTTGTAAAATCCCAGCTTTGACATGACAGCACAGGGCATAGAAATATGGATCTAGAGCTGAGAGCCAATAGGCACATTGCCATCACTCTATTTGTTGAACACATTCTCTACGCTCATTACCAACCCGTAACCTAGATTTCCACCTACATGCATCCTCCTTCCTCCACATTATATAGTTTATTTCTGTATACCTACTAAAATGTAAGCATTATTTATTTTGCTTACCACTGTATCCCTAAGCACCTACAACTATTCTCAGGGACTCATAAAATACTTGTTGAATGTGGAAGGAAGAGGAAAATAGGGAAAATGCAGGAAGGTAGGGAAATAGGGAGGTAGGGAGGAAGGGAAGGGAAGGGAAGGAAGAAAAGCCAGACCAAGATAAGATCTATCTGAGAGCTGGAAATAGCTGTGCCCTAAACAAAGAAGACAGGAGGACAGAGAGAACACTTCTTGCCTGGTCTGAAGTCGTCTCTGAGGTCCAGTTGGAGTTCTTAATGCCATTCTGAAGTGAGAAATAAAATGACAAGGGGTTGTGGGAATGCAAGAGGTCAAGGGCTTCCAGGTCTTTTATTCTTCTTATTCCAGCCAATAAGCTGAAGGAGCCACAGCTAGTACAGCAGCAAGTGTCCACCTCTCAGAATAGAAAGGTCCTGGTGTTGAGAGATGAAGCTTGACGTGCAGGTGGTAGTGTGAGAACAGCGAGGCCTCAGACTGTGGGTAGCATGGGGTCTGTGGGACTTGGCAGGCAGCAAGGCTTTCTGACAGCCTAGCCCAGGCTCAGAGAATTGTTCCTTATCCTAAGGACAAGGTATACTTCCATAGGGAGAAAGAGTATGATTTTCACGTTGTGTTAGTCAGCTTCTCATCACTGTGGCCAAAATACCTGACAAGAACAACTTCAAGGAGGAAAGATTTATTTTTGCTCAGAGTTTGCCAGACTTGGAGAAGAGGTACAATTTGGAATTTCAGGCAGAGAGAACCAAGAAAACAACAATAGCAAGACCACAAAGTGAAAACCAACTTTTAGAGGCAAAACATGAACACCAAACACTGGGCAAACCACAGTTCGAGTCAAAATAAATGATGAGGAAACCCCCAAACACTGGTACCCTGTGTGTAACTGAAATAGAGAATAGAAAAAGGCATTTAGAGTGACAAAGAAGAGTAAACAAGGAACAGGTATCTACCTGTGGTCCAAGAACATAGCAAAAGGGTGTAGAAAAGAAATTCTGAGCTAAATGGTATGGTCATTAAAGATGATAGGAAGGAGGAGCCAACTTGCTAGCTCTTGAGAAAGAGCCTGCAATCCAAGTGACTCAGGAGGCTGAGTCAGGAGGATCGCGAGTTCAAAGCCAGCTTCAGCAACTTAGCAAGGCCCTAAGCAACTCAGTGAGACCCTGTCTCTAAATAAAATACAAAATAGGGATGTGGCTCAGTGATGGAGTATCCCTGGGTTCAATCCCCACTACCAAAAAAAAAAAAACAAAAAACAAAACAAAACAAAAGGAAAGCAGGAACAGTGAACAAGGAACAATATTCTGTACAATTTTACAGTGAAAGGCAATGAATAAAAAGGTAGTAGCTTGAAACTATATTAAAGTGAAACAAAGGACTCTTACATGCAAATTGGCATACTGCAGTGGTTCAGAACATGATTCTGGAAACTGGTCACTTAATTTTGAATCCTAGTTCAGCTACTTGCCATCAGGGTGATTATGAGCAAGTTGTTTAACCTCTCCGTGTCTCATTTCCTTGATACAAACCCTGAGTGATTGCTGTGAGGATTAAATGTACTTTTCAATTTAAAGCAGTTAAAATTAGTATCTGCTTCATATGGCACCCCATAAATGTTAACTAGAACACAGAATATAGAAGACAGAATATATACACACGTATTGTATACAAACATATTTAATGTGTGTTAAATATATAGAGAAATATATGGAAAGAACATAACTATCAGGAAATTAGGGAAAGTAAAACACACTGGATAATTAAGGTTTATATTTCACTATCAGAAAGATTTCTGCTTGAGCCACAGAAAAATATGAATTAAGAGCAACAGGTCTTGAAGCTCATTGAGCCCAACCACTCCCCTACCCCAAATCATGTACTCTCTGTCTCATACTATAGAGAAAGAAATTGGAACTAGAAAAAGTAAGTGGCATTGGGGTTGCTCTGGTTAATAACTAGGCAGGATGAGAATCCAATCATCTCTATTTTATTTTTTTTCTTTTTCCCCCCTGGGAACTCAAACTCTGGGTCTTGCATGTGCCAGGCAAGCACTTTCACAGAGCTCCACCCCCAGCCCACAGAACCCAGGTATACTGTTTCCCAGTCTAGTATACAACAATCATCTCAAAGAAAATGCTGTACAGAGAACCTGCCTCTGATTTACAACCAGGTTAAAAAAAAAAAAAATGAGAGGGAGACCCAGAGAAGTTAAGGGGCAAAGGTTGCTGAGGAGCAACTGCACTGAACTGGGTGCCTATCTCTGTCTTGTTTCTCCAGCATTTTTATTCCTACTCTAGAATTAGTTTAAAAAACCATTTCACTAAAAACAACCCACAAGCATTCAACTCTGAAACACAATATTATATGATCATAACCATCTCCAAAATGTACATTTGAGAATAATGAAGAATTCTGTGCTTCAAAGAAAAATTTAAAAGTAGAAAAAGTAACCACATCAAAAACCTTCTGTGGAACGTAAAAATAAAACCAAAATATTTTGTAAGCTTTTAATTTTCTGCTTTCAAGTTTTATCAAATGGTGTAATTTTGGTTCATCCTATTTTGTACTAAACAGTCTCTATTGTATATGGGAAGCCAGATGAGAATGCTGTGGTCAGAGATGGACATATATCATTCTCAGATACACTAGACAAAATTTGGTTACTCAATAGGTCAGACTATGTTTCTGATTAAACAATGTGCTGGTTAAATATAAGACTTAAACCAGCAACAGATTACCAGTGGTTTGCTATTGTTCGGTTCTTCACAAAGGAGCAATTATTTGAAAAACCAGTAATGGAGGAAAGAAAGGAAGCCTGTTTTTAGAATAATATGAAAGAACTTAATTTGTACTTTTCAGAAGGAAAGAAGAATCAAATTAAAATGAAGTTGGTGCTCTGGGTTCAGGGACCTAAATGGGTCCAATATTGAAAAAAGAAAAAAATATTATGGAAATGCAAAACTACCATCATAATTTCAATTGCACATTTGAAAAAATAAGGGGAAAATGTCTAAAATAGAATCTTTATTTGGCCTGTCAACTGAAAATTGATATTTTCATTATGCTTTCAGTCAAGGATTGATTTTTAAATACTAGGTAGACTTCTGTCCCAGAAGTTGATCTGCTTTTCCTCCATAGACTCTTCTGAAGAGTATGCACATAAAGAAAGAAGTAATATGTCAGATCTTTAAAAGACAGCAGAAACTGGGGCCTCTGGGTCTCATCTCTTACACTCTTATTCATTCTACTCAATCAAGTAACTCAAAGAATTGGGGTTCTTAGCCATTGGTCTCATTATTTCAATGTGAACTATGAAAATTTGATGCCTCTCTTTGTCCACCAATAAAAATAAAACCCTGTAATGACAATGACTTTGTTTACAGAATTGTCAAGACAGAAAAACATTTGTATCTCCTAAATTATCTTCAAAATCAAAGTCACAGTCCAGCCACACTGAATTCTCCACTAAATTTTCCGTTAGTACCAAAGACACCTACAGTCTAGTGGAAACAGAATGAATTGTCTGTGGATAAAATGATACTTGCTTCAAAATCATTGAGTCATGAGGATAGTGAATGATTCAGATGAAAGAAGATCAGTAAAAAATTGATCATTTTAAAATTTGGATGAGCATTACACAAACATATGTAAATTTATAATACTATTTTCTCTAGTTTCATGTTTTTCACAATAAAAAGTTTTCAAGCCGGGCGTGGTGGCACACTCCTGTAATCCCAGCACTTGGGAGGCTGAGGCAGGAGGATTGCGAGTTCAAAGCCAGCCTCAGCAACTTAGCAAGGCCCTAAGCAACTCATTAAGACCCTGTCTCTAAATAAAATAAAATACAAAATAGGGCTGGGGATGTGGCTCAGTGGTCAAGTGCCCCTGAGTTCAATCCCCAGTACCAAAAACAAAACAAAACAAAATTTTCAGTTAATTAATTCTAATTCTAAAATGACTACTAGAAAAAGAGGAGGAAGTACCAAGATACATACCCTTTATTGGGCATATCAGTGTGAGGTTTCTTATCTACCAGGGCTTCTCTGTGGAATGATGTTTGTCTCATTCCATTATCTTTCCTTCCCTGCCCCCTCCCCACCCCTCATTTTCCTCTTTACAATCCATCCTTTCTCCATTCTTCCCTTACCTCCCCCTACCCCTGCTATGTGTCATCAACCACTTATCAGAGAAATCATTCGGCCTTTGGTTTTCTGGGATTGGCTTATTTCACTTAACGTGATATTCTCCAACTCCATCCATTTACCTGCAAATGCCATAATTTTATTATTCTTTATGGCTGAATAATATTCCATTGTGTATATATACCACAGTTTCTTTATCCATTCATCTGTTGAAGGGCATCTAGGTTGGTTTTACAATCTAGCTATTGTGAATTGAGCTGCTATAAACATTGACGTGGCTGCATCACTGTAGTATGCTAATTTTAAGTCCTTTGGGTATAGGCCAAGAAGTGGGATAGCTGGGTCAAATGGTGATTGCCTGAAGATTCTTGAAGAAAATTGAGAATGAAAACAAAGAAAGAGGCAGATGCAATTTCAAAAAGAAAAACATACTAAATTCCAAGCAGTAGGTGGAATTGGTAGGGCATGATAGAAAAGATATCATGCTGGCTTCTCTTGCCAGAAAGAAAGGCATAAGCAAAAAGCAAAAAAAAAAAAAAAAAGAAAGAAAGAAAGAAAGAAAAAAAAAGAAAACAGCTATAAATTATGAAAAATGTTCCTTCATACAATGAAATAAAAATACTTATTTAAATAATTAAATGGTTTTTTAATCTATCAAATTATCACAAACTTATTTATAATAGCCAGTAAGATTAAGGTTTGGTGAAATAATTTATATTGCAAATGTAATTAAGGGTAAGTACCCTGAGATGGGGAGATGATTTTTAGTTGTTCCGGTGGTTCCAATCTGATCACATGAGTCCTTAAAAGTATAGTGTTCCTTGGCTGGGTCAGAGAGATGAGATGACTGATGACAGAAGAATAAGTCTGGAGGTGGTAGCATGAGAAAGATTCAGCCCCCAGGTGGTTCTGAAAAGTAGGAGCCATATGCAAGGGCCAGAGAGAGGTCTCTGGGAGTTAAGGTGTCCCCAGGGGACAGTCAGCAAGGGAACAGGGACCTCAGTCCTACAACCCCCTAGAACTCAGCTCTGCTCTCTGGATGACCAATAAAGTGGCTTCTATCCACTATAGGAAAGAACCAGTGCTGCCAACAACCCAATTCTAGCCGAGTGAGACCTGAACTAAACTTTTGACCTGCAGAAATATTAGATTTTAATTTGTGTAATTTAAACCACTAAGTTTGTGGTCATTTGTTAGCTCAGTAATTGAAAACTAATACCGGTAGGAGAACAATACAAAAATACATAATCAGAACTTTAAGAATATTTATATCTTTAATCAAAGAATTCTCCTTCTGGGAATCCACACTCAGAAAATAATCATAAATATGGAAAACCTCTAATTTTTTTTTTTAAATTTATATATTTATTTTTGGTTCAATGTATACAAATGGAGTACAACTATCATTTTTCTGGTTGTCTACAAAGTAGAATCACACCATTTGCATATTCATACATATATATATAGTATAATGATGTTTGTCACATTCTATTATCTTTCCTTCCCCACCCGCCTCCCCTTACTTTCCTCTATACAATCCATCCCTTCTCCATTCTTCCCCTACTTCCCCCCTTCCCCCGTTGCCTGCCATCAACTACTTATCAGAGAAATCATTCGGCCTTTGGTTTTTTGGGATTGGCTTATCTTACTTAACATGATACTCTCCAACTCCATCCATTTACCTGTCGATGTCATAATTTTATTATTCTTTATGGCTGAATAATATTCCATTGTGTATATATACCATAGTTTCTTTATCCATTCATCTATTGAAGGGCATCTAGGTTGGTTCCACAATCTCGCTATAGTGAATTGGGCTGCTATAAACATTGATGTGGCTGCATCACTATAGTATGCAGACTTTAAATCCTTTGGGTATAGGCCAAGGAGTGGGATAGCTGGGTCAAATGGTGGTTCCATTCCAAGTTTTCTAAGGAACCTCCATACTGCTTTCCAGAGTGGCTGCACCAATTTGTAACCCCATCAGCAATGTATGAGTGTACCTTTTTCCCACATCCTCGTTAACACATATTGTTGCTTGTATTCTTGATAATAGACATTCTAATTGGGGTGAGATGGTATCTTAGGGTAGTTTTAATTTGCATTTCTCTTATTAAGAGATGTTGAACATTTTTTCATAAATCCGTTGATTGTTTGTAGATCCTCTTCTGTGAAGTGTCTGTTCATTTCCTTAGCCCATTTATTGATTGGGTTATTAGTGTTCTTGCTGTAAAGATTTTTGAGTACCTTGTAGATTCTGGAGATTAGTGCTCTATCTGAAATGTGTGTGGCAAAGATTTTCTCCCACTCTGTAGGTACTCTCTTCACATTGCTGATTGTTAAACCTCTTATTAAAAATATTTACCACAGAATTATTTATAGCAGAAAAAGCTGGAAGAAAAAAATTAGTGTCCAACACTAAGTGAGAGATTAACAAACCCACCTGAAGAAATATTATCAGCCAATAAAAATTAGGTTTACAAATATTAAATAACTGTTGAGGAAGGTTTATGCTATAGTGCTATTTAAAGATTTTTAATGTAGGGGTTGGGGTTGTGACTCAGTGATAGAGTGCTTGCCTAGCATGTGTGAGACACTGGGTTTGGTTCTTGGCACCACATAAAAATAAAGTAAAGATATTGTGTCTATCTACAACTAGAAATATTTTTTAAAAAGATTTTTAATGCAGAAAAAAATACTTAAGAGAAAAAGACACAAAAACTGTAAAAGCAACTGCATTCAAGAAAAGATGACTTCAAATATGCTTTCTTCTTTGCATTTCTGAGTTCCTCTTAATAAGCTTGTGATTTTCATCTGTTGGGCTGAGGCAAAAGACCATGGTTATAGATGACATTAGTATCTCTCAGGTGGCTAGATAGGTGGGCTTTCACTCAACCCCATGTAACTTGGACCTGGTTTTATAGAAATGATTTAGGCAGCTCCCTCCTTAGTTTAAACTGACAGAAAACTTTAGGTATTCCATAAACAGAGAGACAGGGGAAAAGTGCTTGGCTTGCTAAATCCTAATAAAATGCATTAATTTATTTGGTGCAAAATTAAAGGTTATTGAGCTGCTATAGATCACAATAGCTAGACTGTGGAACCAACCTAGATGCCCTTCAACAGATGCATGGATAAAGAAGATGTGGTATATATACACAATGGAATATTACTCAGCCATAAAGAATAATAATATTATGGCATTTGCAGATAAATGAATGGAATTGGAGATTATCATGCTAAATGAAATAAGCCAATCCCAAAAAAACAAAGGCCGAATGTTTTCTCTGATAAGTGGATGATGATATAGAATCTGGATGGGGGTGGGTGGGGGGTGAGAGAGGAATGGAGAATCTTTAGATTATGTAGAGAGAAATGAGAGGGGGAGAGGGTGGGAGTATGAAAAATGGTGGAATGAGACAGACATCATTACCCTATGTACATGTGTGATTAACAAGAATGATGTGAATGTACGTCATGCACAACCATGGAAATGAATAGAATATGTGTACAATGAATCAAAATGAAGTCTATAAAAATAAAAAATAAAATAAAATAAAATTTAAAAAAATAATATATATACAGGAAAAAAATTAAAAGGTTATTGAAGATAAAGACCAAGTTTATTTTCTTTTTCATTTTATTGTCATCAACTAGCACATAACCTGGCACAAAATAGGTGCTCCAATAAGCATTAGTGGAGGCATGACTATACTTCTTCAAGATTCACTTGTTGGCCCAAACATATTGGCCCAAATTAACTTGGTCATTAATACCTAAGGGACATGGAAAGATCAACATATGCTCATGTGTACATTTCAAACCAATAGAAAAATTATTTGCTTTATGTATTATGTATTTGCTTTATGTAAATTACAGATGGTCCACATCTGTAATCCCAGCAACTCAGAAGGCTAAGAATTGCAAATTCATTGCCAGACTCAGCAACTTAGTGAGGCCCTAACCAACTTAGCAAGAACCTAAAATTAAAAATTAAAACTAAAAAGGGCTGGGCATGTGGCTCAGTGGTAAAGCATCCTGGGCTAATTCCCTAGTACCACCCCCCAAAATAAATCAGTCGAGAGAACAGGCATAAAAGATATACAAACTGCCTCCATATAAATTATAGAAGTAACTTTCTTTCTATTATATTTTAAAACATTTTTATTTTGATAAACTTGTTTGGGAATAATTTTTGGTGTATAAAAGTTGTGAAGAGTTGGGCGCGGTGGCTCACACCTGTAATCACAGTGGCTTGGGAGGCTGAGGCAGGAGGATCACGAGTTCAAAGCCAGTCTCATCAAACAGCGAGGCAATAAGCAACTCAGTGAGACCCTGTCTCTAAATAAAATAGGGCTAAGGATGAGGCTCAGCCGTCAAGTGTCCCTGAGTTCAATCCCCAGAAGCAAAAAAAAAAAAAAAAAAAACATGTTGCAAAGATAGTGCAGCGTCTTCCCGAATAAGGGCATCCCTTATTCAGTTTCCCCCATCAACCATGACACTAGGGTATTATTATTAACTAATTTCCAGACATTTTGGACTTCACTAGTTTTTCCATTAATGTCCTCTTTCTATCACAGCATATAATTTAGGGTACCACTCTACATTTAGTTGTCACCACCTCCAGTCTTCTCTGGTATGTGACAATTTCTTAGTCTTTCCTTGTTTTTTATGATTTTTGACAGTCTTCAGAAGTTTTGCCAACTATTCTGTAGAATTGCCGAGTTTGTCTGATGTTTTCCTCATGATTACACTGAAGTTACAGGTTTTTTGAAAGAATTCCACAGAAGTGAATTTGTTCTTCTGTTGCAGATCAGGTAACAGATGATATCCACAGGCTGTCACTGGTGATGTTAAATGGCATTACTTGGTTGAGGTAGTGTTTGCAAGTTATCTCTTCTGTAAAGTAACTAGTTTCCCCTTCTTTAATCTTTGGAAGTGAGTCACTAAATCTAGCTCACCCTCAATGGTAATTAAATCCACCTTCTAGAAAAGAATATCTACATATTGTACTTGGAAATCTTAGAGACAGATTTTTCTATTTATATCAATGCAAACTCATGTATAGTTATTTCAGACTTATAATCCAATGCTGCATTATTTATTTTGCTACTCAACTTATTCCAGATAATGAGCACTTTCAAGTTGACTCTATGTCCTGTTGACATGGTTTATCTTTTTGTTTGGGTTTTTATTTGTGTATTGTTAGGGTTTAGAAATGAGATGTCGCCAAAAGCTCTTGTTAATTAACTTGATTGTGATGAACATTTCACAAAGTATATTTATGGCCAAACATTGTTTTATACCATGTATATATGAATTGCATATGTATTATGTATTACTGATATCCCAATAATGCTATATGTTTTAAAAACCTAAGAGCCTACACAGGACTTCCTCCAGGTGAAGTGGGAAATAGTATCCTGGAAACAGTTAGGACTGAGAAACTCCACCCATCTTAGAAGGCAGGGATGAGTCACAGGGTTGAAAAGGGAGAATGGTTGAAAAATCTGTTTGGGACACACAGAAAACTTAAACTCTCCTCCATAATCCAAGGTCTCCAAATTCTACCTGCTCTGCCATGGGAGAAACAAGGTTTACTCTCAGGGAAATTTAAACAGACAGACTGGACTCCAGAGCATCTGGCAGGAAATAGAGAAGGCACAGATTTGAAAACAGTGTTTTGATTTGCATTTCTCTAATTGCTAGAGATAATGAACATTTTTTCATATATTTGTTGATCGATTGTATACTTTCTTCTGTGAAGTGTCTGTTCAGTTCCTTAGCCCATTTGTTGATTGGGTTATTTATGTTTTGGGTGTTAAGCTTTTTGAGCTCTTTATATATCCTAGAGATTAATGCTTTATCTGAAGTACATGTGGTAAAGATTTTCTCCCCATCTGTAGGCTCTCCCTTTACATAATTGATGGATTATTTCTTTTGCTGAGAAGAAGCTTTTTAGTTTGAGTCCATCCCATTTATTGATTCTTGATTTGACTTCTTGCTCTTTAGGGGTCTTGTTAAGGAAGTCAGAGCCTAGGCTGACGTGGTGAAGATTTGGGCCTATTTTCCTTCTAGTACTCCTATAGTTTCTGTTCTAGTGCCTAAGTCTGTGATGCATTTTGAGTTGAGTTTCATGCAGAGTGAGAGATAAAGGTTTAATTTTATTTTGTTATGTGTAACTTTCCATTTTTCAGCACTATTTGTTGACTAGGCTGTCTTTTCTCCAGTGAATGTTTTTGGCACTCATGTCTAGTATGAGAGAACTGTATTTGTGTGGGTTTGTCTCTGTGTCTTCTATTCTGTACCATTGGTCTACATGTCTGGTTTGGTGCCAACACCATGCTGTTTTTATTATGATAGCTCTGTGGTATACTCACTCCAGTCAGAATGGCAATTATCAAGAATCCAAGCAACAATAAATGTTGGCAAGGATGTGGGGGAAAAGGTACACTCATAAATTGCTGATGGGAATGCAAAATGATGCAACCATTATGGAAAGCAGTATGGAGATTCCTCAGGAAACTTGGAATGGAACCACCATTTGACCCAATTATTCCAATCCTTAGTTTATATCCAAAGGACTTAAAATCAGCATACTATAGTGATGCAGCCACATCAATGTTCACAGCAGCTCAACTCACAATAGCTAAACTATGAACCAAACTAGGTGCCCTTCAACTGATGTATGGATAAAGAAAATGTGGTGTGTATGTGTGAGTGTGTGTGTGTGTGTGTGTTTATGTGTGTGTATAGATGGACTACTACTCAGCTTTAAAGAAGAATGAATTATAGCATTTGCTGGTAAATGGACGGAGTTGGAGAATATCATGCTAAGTGAAATAAGCCAAACCATTAAAGGGGTGGGGTAGGAAAGAATAGAGTTACTTGATATTAGGTAGAGGGGACTGAAGGGAGGGGGAGAAGCATGGGGGAAGGAATGATAGTAGAGTAAAACAGACATTGCATGACTGATGTGATACTACAATATGTACAATCAGAAAAATGAGAAATTATATTCCATTTATGTATGATCTATCAAAATGTATAAAGGCATCCTACCGTCATGTGCAACTAATTAGAACAAATAAAAAATTAATAAAAGAGTGACTCTAATAAAGTTTTATCTTTGTAAAAAAAAAAGAAAACGTGTTTGGTGCAGGGTGTACATCCCAACCCAAGTAAATTGCCAGCTGTATTTCTTCAAGACCTTACAGTTAAGCTCATAGAGATATAGCCTCACTGTGAGCATAATTTTCCACTTCTCTCTTTAGAGAAGTATATGTAAATCAATATGTTTTAAAATAAGTTTATTATTATATATAAATAAATATCAGAGGAAAACTTCTAACATGAAATAGACTAACATAAAGAAATGAAAAAACTTAGAGAAAACAAATAATGCATAAAACAGGCAAATCTTAGAAAGTTTGTTAGAAAGTTCGGGGATGGCACTGTGCATACCACAGAAAGAGGGTGGTATAAAACAAGGGCCATAATTGATTAAGGATACCTACTAGAAGTTAAATTGACATTATAAACAAGATAAAAAGCTGGAGGGGAAAGGGTGTTTGAGAATAAATAAAAGGAAATTCCTCAGCAAACAGAAGAAAAAGAAAAGAAAAGCATTGTGGAAAATGTTGGAAATCAGATGGTTAATTCTGCAGGTCTAACATCTCATAGGAATTCCAGAAAAGGGTAGCAAGGAAAATTTTAAAAGAAATAGTACATAAAATTTCCCCAAAGTGAAAGACATGAATCTCAACTTTAAAAGCGTTCTCAAGAACCCAGTAAAATTAGTGAAAATGACTCACATCAATTAATTTTATCATGAAATTAGAACAACTCAGATAAAAGATCTTCAAAGCTTAAAGAAAAGTAACACATAGGGAGATCCCTGCTGAAAATTGGTATATATCAAATTTCTCAAAAGTAACCTTGAAGTTAAAAGGCAATAAATCAGTGCCTTCAAATCCTGAAGAAAAATATTTTTGAATATGAAATCATGAACACCCAAACTACCAAGTTTGACAGTAAATAAAAATATCTTTAAGTATACAAGAATTCAAATGATTTATCTGTCATGCATCCTTTCTTAGACGTTACTGCAGTGTGTTCTTCATCATTGCAAGAGAGCTAATGAAGAAGACAATGGAATCAAGGAACCCCACATAGATAAGGAGCAAAAGGAAGGATATAGTTTATACACCATGTAACAGGTTTAAAGAGTATCCATTCAAGTGGGAAGATAGGGAAAAATGGAAGGGAGATGTTATGATTTGGATATGAGATCCCGACCCCACAAATTTCCTACATTAATGCAGGATGTTTATAGGTGAAATGATTGTATTGTGAGAGCTGTAACCTAATCAGTCTATCCTAGTTTGAATGGACTGACTGGGTGGGCAGGTGTGTGTGGCTGGAGAAGGCGGGTCCCTGAGGGTGTGCCCTGTCTGGGTGTTTTTTCCCGGTGGACCTTGCCTCTTCTCCCTCTCTGCTTCCCTGACTACAAGGAAGTAAGCAGCTTTCCCTCTCCAGGCTCAGTTTCAGAGGTTTCAATCCTTAGTAGCTGGGCCCCATCACTTTGGGCCTGTAGTGGGGCAGAACATCAATTGCAGGGAGCATGTGATAGAGCAAAGCTGCTTGCTCCATGGGAGCTGGTAAGCAGAGAGAGAGAAACCAGTCAGGGTTCCAACATCCCGCTCAAGTGACATGACTTCTGTCTGCTAGGTCCCACAGCCTAGTTTCCCCCATCTCCTAGCAGAACTGTTAGGTAGTAGTTAGCAATGAACAGTGAAATACATGGCAAGGTCACAAGTGTTCTTTAAATGACTTCAGATTCTTTTTTAAACTACTTTCAAAGTGCCTGAGGAAATAAAGAGTTGTAGTTAAATTGTAGAAAATAAACAGAAGCAAAGAAGATAATGGGAAAATAGGTAAAAAGAAAAGGATTAATGGGATTAACTTTTTCTTTTTTTTAGTTCATTGTACACAAATGGAGTACAACTATCATTTTTCTGGTTGTACACAAAGTAGAATCATACAATTTGCCTATTCATACACATACATAGGGTAAAGATGTTTGGGTCCATTGAGGTTGAACTAGGCGATAGGTATCTCCATTTGTTTGGGAAGGAAGATTCCTTTTGCAGCACAGTGGCTCTTAGATAATTTCTGACTGGCCACTAACCCCAAAGTCCACATTAACATGGGATTGACTTGCAGGTGAAACCCCCCTAAATATGATGGCCACCATGACAGTTCTGGAGAGAGCAATTAAGGTCAAAAACTCCGCTGCCCCATGTGAAGGAGGAGTTAAACACCTGGTTGGTGAATGTTGCTGAAGATGGACCTCAGTTCTCCTGGTAAACATCAAACAGTAATAAATTCGGAGACACCCTTGTCCCCTTCGTCACTCTCTGCTCACAGATGGGCCACTCTCTCTCTTTTGAGAGTGCTCTCTGCTTGAGCCTTACTTTGCTTTTACTTTAATTTTACCTCCCTTTCATTTTACTTCCACCCGTAATAAAGTTACATTGCTTTCGGTGTCTGACTTTAAATTTTCTTTCATGGGAACACAAGAAGAGGTTTAGAGTTCCAGCTCCCTGCTTTCCTCTGACAGAACCACAGGCTGGTGATCAAGCCTTCAACACACAGTCTTTGGGGACATTTAAGATCCAAACTATAACAACACCAAAGGAAAAGTGGTTACTTCTGGGGAGCAGGACTTGAGGAAGGTTGAGCTAGGGTGGGACAGAAGATCAGTATTTTTTGAATGTAAGTCTTTTATTATCATTTGTTTTGAAACGGAAGAGGTAGCATGTTAAAGTAAACGTTGAGTACCTTGTGAGTTTACCACACCTTTTCTTTTTGTGACGCCAGGGATCAAACCCAGGGTCTTGTGCATTTGTTAGATGCTCTACTACTGAGTTACACTCCCTGCCCATAACTTTATCTTTTTTTTTTTTTTTTTTCCAGTGCTGGGGATCGAACCCAGGGCCTTGTGCTTGGGAGGCAGGCACTCTACCTACTGAGCTATATCCCCAGCCCTTAAATCAAATCTTGAAAGGATATTTTTAAAAAGTAATTTACCCAATTTCCATAATGCATGCTAGTAGAACTATTGCCCAGTCCTTGGCTCTACACATTCTCTTCTTCCTCCATAGTCTCTGCCATTTTATCCACATCTGGAGTTTTAATTACTTCCAGTGCACTGATGACTCCCAAATTATAACTCCAGTTTGGGCCTAGAACCTAGTCTGAATTTTGTCATTAACTAGAGTATAACCTTGAGGGAATCACCGCATTTTGGCCCACAGCTCTCTCGGTAAAACCAAGTCCTCAGACTAGGCACTCATCTCCTGCATATAGGAGCAGTGACAACAGAGGCACATTTGTGTGGGTTAAGCTGTGGTTGATTAGAGGTGGGCAGTGGGCTTCTAGGACGCTCATGCTGACATTCACATCTACACATTCTAGAGCCTCTGGTTCCCAGGTTCTCCTAAGGCCGAGAAGTAATTCCTGAGCATTTGAATATATTGCCCTCTACTGCTCAGAAATAACCCTACTGGAAAGGGTGACCATGGCCAGCCAGGACAAAGCCCCAGGGCGGGAGGCAGCTGACTCAGGAAATAGTGAAAATCAAGTCATAAAACCCTCAGAAAATAAGTGAAAATCAAGTCATAAAAACCTGCTGAACCAAATACATTCTGCTCCGTCACTTAAGATATTACTAACATCAAGTTTTGCTTACATTAGTCCCCACAACAGCATGGCAGATTAGGCTAGGTAGGACAAGCAACAGAGCCAAGAGATGCTGCTACACTCTAGAGGATTCCAGACAGTTACAGAAACATGTCCCTTGAAATGTCATTGTTGGAAGGCCAAAAGAATTTGGATTAGAAGGATGAAGCAAAAATGACTAATAACTAATAAATGTTAATCAAAAGAAGTACTAAGAGGGTTTAATTGTTTCCATTTGAACATTCTTGTCTCTGATTGAAAATAGGCCAGTAAGCAAAGAAGATAGTTTAAGGTCTTTTCTCTGCAGGGTTAGTTCTAACTTCTACCCGCAACCCAAGATAAACTGTAGGTTGCAATTGTTTTTGTCTCATCAAAAAAAGCAAGTTATCAAGATATGTCTTCCATTTCCCAACAGCTTAATAAACGAGGTTGAATAGAATTTAGCATTTTCAGGCCTTTTCTATACTATGACTGTCTGACTGGTGCTGAATTCATTCCACAAAAATGCACTGCCTTTCAGTATGTCATCTATGAACATAGATGGACATGTGCTGAGAACATAATAAAGGGAGGAGAAAGAGCATGAGAAAAATTTTTCCACTAAAACAATTAAACATGCCTAAATATAGCACAATTTTACTTTCAAATGTTGGTTATTCCCAGAACTGCTCTTTGCTGTTCCCTGCAAACACACACACACACACACACACACACACACACACACACACTCTTTTCCATAAATAATGAGGAAGAATGTAGCCGAGGCACAGCGTGAAAAAGTCCAGTGGTCCATTTTCAGAATACAATATTTGGCCTTAAATGTAAAATTACTGGGGTTATAAGATAAACAGTGAGAGGGGAAATAGAGCAGAGTGGTTACCAGCAGTTAACTCACACATAGCACAATAGCCTACAGAGGTGACAGGTTCAAAGTCCATGCACCTGAATAGCCCCTTGACAAACAGGAAGTGGAGAAAGGGGTTGCCTTGACCAAGAGAGACAGAAATCTGTCTGTTCAGAAATAGTGACTTAGATAAAGAAGAAATAACTCTTCACACAACAAAACACACTCACCCTAGGAAGATTTCCCCACCACAAGAGAACAAAGGGAAGTAGAAACAATTAAAGGTGCATTTCTTTAAACAACCCAATTGAAGACAGTAAAACCTAGATGACATCCAGGAAGACTGCACCCAATGGTACTCAGCCAGTGAGAAACCAGGGAGAGGACCTTGCACACTAAGGGATAAAATACTAATTGTCACTGCTTGGGTGTGCCTGACCACCAGACACTGGATCTTGCAAAGCCATCATTAAAGTCTCACTTCCACAGCACCTAAGTGTCTTCCCAGGCCATTCTTTGGGTTTGGGCATGTGAGAGTGTTTCTCACACTCAGGAAAACTGAAATTGGCTTTGGGTGGGTATGTTTCCCACACTCAGGAAAACTGCAATTGGTTTTGGGCTGGCATGGCATAATCTTGTCATGTGATTCCCCTTATTTCACACTAACGTGAGTATGGCCTTGTCTGCAGCCATCTGACCCTGACCATCATCTCTGTTCTTGTGCCTTTACTCCAGAGAGACTGCAGGCTGAACCTGTCTTTTACCAATCTGCACTTCCCTGGAACTGCTGATTATGAAGTCCACTAAAATAATTGCTCTCTCTTCCTTATTAATGTTCTATCATTCCTCTTCAACTATGAAATAGATTGAATTTGCCTCCCCCTCCCATCTGAAATTGAGTTTGGCTTCCTCCTACAGAGAAATGAAGCTGAAGGACTGCATCCCCCTACCCTGACAGGCACCAAAGGAGCCAGAAAGCAGAGAATGGAGATGGGAAATCAACCCCCAGTCCCAGTCTTAGTTAATAAAGGTTAACTAAATCTACAAATGTATATCATCTGGCTTTTGTTTCTATCAATTGTAACTGTTTCTGTGGGGCTGGTGATAAGGAGCAATCTAGTTGTCTTTCCCAGGTTTTATCAAGCTGCATGAAATTCATTTTTTGTTTTGTTTTCTTTTGACTATATTTATGTGAGAGGCAATTGAATCCAACCAACTGGGATCCAGGCAAGGTTAACAACTCTAATTGCTTAAAATTTGTAAAGCAAAATGCCTTTACTTTTTCAAAAGCTCTAATTCCTACACATGGCATTTCCAGGATGCTGTTGGTATTAGACAAAGGTGTGGCAGTAGCTGGTCGTGGTGGCACACGCCTATAATCCCAGCGGCTCAGGAGGCTGAGTCAAGAGGATCCCGAGTTCAAAGCCAGCCTCAGCAATTTAGCAAGGCCCTAAGCAACTCAGTGAGACCCTGTCTCTAAATAAAATACAAAATAGGGCTGGGGATGTGGCTCAGTGACCGAGTGCCCCTGGGTTCAATCCCTGGTTCAAAAAAAAAAAAGGTGTGGCAGGAAGTAGGGATTTCAGAGCCAAACAGATTTGGATTTTAATCCTCAATCTGCCATTTACTAGTTATGAAATCTCAGATCAGCATTTACATACCCTCATGTCCAATGAATTATTTTATAATATATTTAAAAACTTCAAAATGCAATGGGAGTAAGATTTTTTTCCCTTCTTTACTGAGGTATATCTTCAAAGAGTAAAAAGAACAAATCTTAAGTGTTCAGCTTGATCAGAGTTTTTGCAAATATCTCTTACCACTGTTGTTCAAAAATTGGAATATTTATGGTAAGAGGTTCCTCAATCAATTGCTATTTCTTTCACAAGACTTTACTGTTTTGACCTTCTCCACCATGGATTCATTTTTCCAGTTCTTAATCATTATATATTTGGAATAATAAAATGTGTACTCTTTGGGATCTGGCTTCTTTCTCCCAACATTACTGCTAGGTGATATATTTATGTTTAACTTTTAAAGAAACTGCCAAACTGGCTATATTGTTTTTGTTTTGGCATCAGCAAATTTTGAGAGTGTCACATCCTTGCCAATTTTCAGTCTGGTCAATCTTTTAGATTCTACACATTCTAATAGATGTGTCATGTTATCTCAACATCAAGGTTTTAATTTGTTTTCCTAGAGATGTTCGGTATCTTTGTGTGTGCTCATTTGCTATCAGTTTATTGTCTTTATCAAAGTCCCTATTTAAATCATTTTTCTATGTTTAAAATTAACTTTTTCTTATTATTGGGTTTCAAGGGTTCTTTATCAAATACATGATTAGTAAATAATTTCTAATAATCTCTGACTTGTTTTCCATTAAGTGTCTAGCAAGCAACCATGTCTAAATTTTGATAAAGTTCTATTTGTCCTTTTTTTTCTTTTATGAATAGTGCTTTTGGTGGTGTAGCTAAAAAAAGATTATTCTAACCACAGGTCACTGAGACTCTTTTTCATCTAGAAGTTTTATAGTTTTTTTTAAATGACAATAATCAAAATTTTAATATCTAACACACATAATCACAATACTCAAAAGCTGATATTAGGTATAAACATATTCTGAACATAATTATTCCCTCCCTTTTAGCTTTTACATTTAGGTCTATGATCCAATTCAAATTAGTTTTTATATATGGTGCAAGTATATTTAAAAAAGTTTGCTTTTTTTGCTAATGGATATCTAATTGTTGCACCATCATTTGCTGAAAAGACTTTTTTTCTTCCACTGAAATGCCTCCATACCTTTTCTGACAATTGATAATGTAGGTGTGGGTCTGTTTCTAAACTTTATTCTGTCTTATTTATATATCTGGCTTAATTACTACAATTTTAAAAGTCTCAAATTCAGATACTATAAATCCCCCAACTTTGGTGTTTTTTTTTTTTTTCCAAATTTACATTTCTCTATGCACTTTAGAATCGTCTTGTTAATGCCTCTGATAAAGTCTGCTGGGATGTTGATTGAAATTAAGTAGAATATATAAAGCAATTTGATGAGATTTGACATCTTAACAACATAAATATTCCCATTTGCTTCTGTAATTTCACTCAGCAGTGTTTTCAGGAAATAGGTTTATCACATATTGGTCAGAATTGTCCATAAGTACTTCATGTTTTAACTTTATAAAAATTCCAATGCCTTGTTCTCTGTTGGCAGGATTTAGAAAGCTATTTTGTTATTTTGATCTTGTATCCCACAACTTTCCTAAAATTATTAGTTCTAATAACTTATGTAAATACTATAGGGTTTGTCAGGTAGCTGATCATGTTTTCTATGAATAGATAGGTCTAACTTCCTTTCCAATTTGGATACCTTTTATATGCTTTTCTTGCCTTACTGCACTGGGTAGAACTTCTATGCAACACTGAATAGGAGTGACAAGAATGAAAGTACTGCCTCCCTTGTCCCTGATTTTAGGGGCAAAACAGTCTTTCATCACAAAGTGTGATATTAACTATAGGTTTTGTGCCAGGTGCAATGATGCATGCCTGTAATCTCAGCAAATAGGAGGCCGAGGCAGGAGGATCACGAGTTCAAGATCAGCCTAGAAAACTTAGTAAGATTCTGTCTTAAAATGAAAAGGGCTGGTGATAATAGTTCTGTCAAAGAAAAGAAAGTACCTTTTGAATACATGACCTTTGTCCCTTCTATCTCTAATGAGGACTGTTGACTTTGTAAAGTGCATTTTTTTGCATCCATACTTTATATTCTTTAGTTTATCAATATGGTGAATTGTTTTAAAATGGAAAAAGCATAATGAAGACCATGTTTCTCTTTTTAAGAGAAGCCAACTTATCCTGCCCTGGAACACTGATATTCCTGATTCAGACTCAGAATGGGACTTAATAGCACTGTCTCTCTTGGCTCTCCAGGCTTTGGTTTTGGAATAAAACTACACCACTGACTCCTGGGTCTTCCACCTGCAGACGGAAAATCATGGAACTTAACCTCCATAACTATGTGAACCAATTCCTCATGATAAATCTTTCTATATCTATCTATCTATCATCTATCTATCTATCTATCTATCTATCATCTATCTATCTATCTATCTATCTAAACTCTATTATATACCATTAATCTAATGAATCTATTTTCTATTGGCTGTTTCTCTGGAGAACCCTAATACAATTAAGTGTGTGTGTGTGTGTTTGCAGTACTGAGGATTAAAGCCAACGGTGCTCTACTGCTCAACTATATCCCCAACACTTTTAACTTTTTGAGAAAGGATTAAACTTGCAGTCCTTCTGCCTCAGCTCAAGTCACTGACATTACGGGCATGCACCACCATTGCCTGTCTCTACAGTGGAATTCTTAAGGGAGTTCTGCTACCAAACTCCAGTTTGGAAAAAGCACCTTTGTTTTACTCTTACTGAGTCCTTACATCTTAGTACTAAATTTTCTTTCCATAACTTCCCATTGTGTTTTCTCTTTAGCTAGAATGCAAACTTAGTAAGGAGTTGACTATGTATTATATTCTTTATCCCCTGATGGTTCTGGACATATGGGAGGTACTCAGACCATATTGGCTGCCTCATTTATTCATCACTTTCCATTATGTTCTTTCTAAATTGGGGCAAAAGAGGCAAACAGATTGGAAAACATCTCTCTCAGACAGTAGAAAAACAGATTTTGAAGCCAAAAGAATGATTTGTATTCTAAACAGATTATGCATTTTTCCTTGCCTCTTCTTGCCTGGATGACTAAAATTCAACTGTACAATGATACATACTCAAGAGTGAATGTTAGAATAGCACACTAGGGCTAGACATCAAATCACGTATCACTAAACCCCTCTAAAACTTCTGGAACAGGAGTAGGGATTTAAAAACAGTGTATTTGGTTCACCTTCCAGTAGATGTCACTGAACACACCATTGGCTTAGATGTTCATTTGTGCTATCAGTAAAATCAACACATAGTAGGTGTGATCTGACCAGTTCAAAATGACTATTACTTCTCACATAAATTCTACACTATTGTCAAATGATTCCAATTCATATTTTTATAAATGTTATCCAATTCTGTATTTCCTCAATTAGAACAATTATTTTAAAAATACTCCTAAAAAGATATATATAGTGCTACCTCCTTACAATTTCATGGCTTGGAAGCTTAGACTCTGCCCTTAATTTATCCAATGTTCTCCAGTCATTGCTCCTCTCCAATAAAAAGGCTAGCATAATCCCATGCTTTCATTTCTCCCTTTCCCTAGCATTTCCCTATCCATTTGGAGCTCATTCTAATAAGAACTCAACTTGCACGAACCTTTTTGAAAAATAGAATGGATAACAATTGCAAAATTGGACTGTTTTTAAAATAAAACTGCAAATATGGAAAATGTACTATGCAGGCCTTACTATAAGAATAAAAAAAAAGATTTCAATGTCATGCCTTTTTTTGCCAGTACTGGGGACTGAACCCAGGGGTGCTTTACCACTGAGCAACATCCCCAGTCCCCAGCCATTTTAAATCATATTTGGAGACAGGATCTGGTTAAGTTGCCCAGGCTGGCCTTGAAATTGCAAGCCTTCGGCCTCAGCCGCTGAAGTTGCTGGGATTACATTCATACACCACCACACCTAGCTAATATGTGTTCTAAAAAACAACAACAAAAAAAGATCATTAAAGACTTACTTACACATGACATCCCATTTTACAAAAACTTGTTAGTGGAAAATAAAATTAATTTATCTCGATATAATTTCTAGAATCTTTCATGTATCTAGATGTTAATTTTTATGCTTTTGGTCAATTCACAAATGTTACATAAAATACACATATAAACTTCAACAGTTTTATGCAAACTGCATTTTAGATACATAGAACCTTACTAATGACTGTCACGTCAAATTGGGTGGCTGCAGGGGGAGGGAGCCAGGTCACCTAGCAACACACTGTGCCAGAAGTGACCAACCAGGCAGACCTGCTGACCCTGATGTCCACCTTGGGTCCACCTTTTCCTGGGCAGGACCCCTGACCCCTTTCCTCTGTATAAAAACCCTGAGCAGACAAAGCCACGTGCGATTTCTTCTGGCTCTCCCACCCCGACTTTCACCCCGGGGGGCTGGAGATTTCGCCCGAGACAGACTCCAATAAATCTCAAGCCACTACTTTTGTCTGACTCTGGTGAACTCGCCTGGTGAGCTTACTCCTTTTGGCCACCTGCCACCTTTGCGAGCTTTACATTTGGTGTCAGAAACCCGGGAGAGAGCTCGGACCTCTAATGAGGTCCACTCTCTCCTCCAAAAGAACCAGTTGCTTTATCTGGGCCAACAGAACTGGGGTAAGTGGTCTTTTTTCTACCGTCTTCCAGTCACTCTCCCATTACCTGTCTGTCCCTAAGTCGCGCGCACCACAGACCCCCTGCCATTTGGGCACGGAAGCCTGGGAGACGTCCCAGACTCCGCTAGCCCCCCCCCCGCCCCCGTTTTCTCTGTTCTGGACCCTGATCCATGGCTGGTCCATTCCGTTTTTCGGGTAAACCACGACCAGAGGAGGACGCTTGTCAGGTTCGTGTTCACTCCTGGAGTAAACTGGAAGGCTATAGGAAATGCTGACCTTTTGGCTGCTGCTACCGAAATTTCACTAAATGGCCATCAGAAGAAATAACCAATTTATCACGCCGCTAAACAGACACGTGGAGCCTTGGTTTTATTGAAATCTGTGTCCGCCTTCCCATCTCTCCTTTTTCTGTCCACTTCCCTGCCTAAAACCTCCCTGCTTTCTTTTCCTTCACGTTTTCGGACCCACCGGAAATGCTCTCTCCTCCCGACCCTCGGCTTCCGCAGAAACGCAGCGGCGACTGCGTGTCCATCAACTGCACGCCCGCCCCTTCCCCCTGCCACCTCCTCTGACTCCTCCTCTGTCTCCTCCCTCTCTCCACCCACTCTGCCGGCCTGCGCTGGACTAGATATTGCCCGCCAACGCCGCAGCAGCCACGGGATCAGCGCTACAGAGAAGCACTCTCCCCTGGTGTGCTATCCCTGGCCCGCTGGCTCACCACCGCCGCAACAGCCGAGCCCTGCCTACACCCAATGAGCCAGGTGCGGCGGCGATAGAGCCACCGCTTCTCCGTGCCCCCCCCCCGCCAAACCCCGCCCACAGGGCCCGGCCTCTGAACACTCTCCTGTGAGCTGCTACCCTTTAGCCTTTACCCATTCATATCCACAGGTGCTGAAAGTGCCTTATGCTGAAACCTGATGGATGCTGCAAAGCCGCTTATGCAGGGCTTAGACAGAATCACCACCGCCTCATTCCAAATATGCTTTCTTAATTCCTCACTCACTCTCATCTTTCTCTACTGACTCCTCTACTTATATTAAGTGAGGGAAATTACCCAAAATCCAGATAGAAGTCCAGTTTTATTCCAACTGCCTTACCAAGGCCCACAAACCCCTATCCGAAATCTGGTAAAAATGGCCTTTAAATTCTGCAATGCCCAAGAGGCAGGCTTATTTACAGAAAAAGGTAACACTCTAGTTCAGTCCCTGGTAGTTAACCTGTGGCCTGCTGCTCCAGCAAGAACTCCAAAGGAGGACCAGCTGTCCTCTCCACCAGGGGCAAGTCATAGCCCCAACCAAGTTGTGTCCACCTGCAACCAAGCAGGACACTGGAAGAGTGACTACCCTATGACTGGCCCCTCCCTAGCACCTCTACGCAGGGGTGTGACCAGCCAGGTGGTCCTTTCCCAACAACTGCTGGGATTCTAAGATTGAAGAAGCCTGGACTTGAGGATCGCTGAGCCCAGGGCATGCTCCAGGGTAACCTTATGGACACAGGAGGTACCTATTCTGTTTTGCCTGCCCACTCTGGGCCTTTATTTCCTTCCCAGGTTTCGGTTATGGGAATTGATGGAAACCCTCCTTGCCAAACAGAACAGCTAAGTAAGCCTGTGCCCTGGAGGCACATTCTTTCACACACTCTTTCCTGGTTATTCCTTCCTGTCCAGTCCCCCTCCTAGGCAGAGATGTTCTCCAACTTCTGGGAGCCACCCTGTCTTGACAGCTGGCAGTGAACAGTTTTTCCAGGTGAAAACTGGCAGAATGATTTCACCCATATGCTCAGACGCAAGAAAGCTCCCTTACTTACTTACCTTGGTTGATACTTTTTCAGGCTGAATGGAAACCTTCCCCACCCCCAGGGAAACTGCTGACATTGCCTGCTGTCCTCATTGAGCAGTTGTTCCCAGATTCAGACTTCCTGCATCCATCCAGTCAGATGAGAGTCCAGCCTTCACCTCTCAGACTCTTCAACTAGTCTCCAGAAGCCTCAACATCACCTGAAGACTCCATATCCCCTACCCACCCCAATCCTCTATGGTAAAGTTTACACAGGGACAACAGCCAACGTCCTGAGGCTTCACTTAGAATCTAAAAGTTTATATTCAGATGATTCTTCAGGCTCACCTATCCATCAAAGAGCAGGAAATGGAGATCCAACCCCATATGGATGCAGCTACTCAGTCTAATGCTAATCCTTCCTCAGGTCTTACTCTGATACATCAAGGTCTTCAACTTCTCAATCTCTCCAGAGTTAATAACATCTCAGATTGTTTTATTTGTGCAGGTTTGGACTGGACCCCACTAACAGCCATTCCCATGAGTATCCCCCTTAATTCTTCCTCGAAGCCTCACAGGACCCCTATTCACCTTTAGAGAGAGTCCCCCTTATTACAGCTCCTCAGAGAACTTTGCGTACTGTTACACTTCCTCTAACTCAGCACCTTGCAACTAAGCCATGCAGGTCTCTTCTCCCACGTTTGCTCCTCCAGGATTCTTCTTCTGATGTAATGGTACTCTAACGAAGAATTAGATCCCAATATGCCCTTCGCTTTCTGTGTGCCCCCCTCTTTATTTCCTCAAGTGACTCTGTACAGCGAAGCTGAATTAATCTGGCCTGTTCAAACCCCGGTATCCCTACAGGGACAAATAACATCTGTTGCCCAAGTTTCCTTACAGAACCACCAAGCGCTAGACTTCTGACAGTGAACAAAGGAGGAACATGCCTATTCCTAGAGGAGGAATACTACTAGTGCATCAATGAAACCAGACTGAGAACCTGGACTCATTGAGAAAACTCTCCTGCATCTGAATTTGCCCAGAGCTGCATGAGTGTGGTTGCCAGAATGCCATACAACCAAATGCTCCTGCACCCTGACAGCCGCCTCCCCACCGACCCAGAACCCGAAATCATTTTTTTTCCCACGATGCCCCCAAGCATGCAGGAAGTAGCCAGACAGACTCCGGCGCCCTATATCACCAAAAAGGTTGGAATGTCAGGTTGAATTGGGCAGCTGCAGGGGGAGGGAGCAAAGTCACCTGGCAACACAGTGCCAGAAGTGACCAATGAGGCAGACCTGCTGACCCTGACGTCCACCTTGGGTCCACCTTTTCCTGGGCAGGACCCCTGAACCCTTTCCCCTGTATAAAAACCCTGAGCAGCCAAAGCCACGTGCAATTTCTTCTGGCTCTCCCACCCCGACTTTCACCCCGGGGGGCTGGAGATTTCACCAGGGACACAGACTCCAATAAATCTCAAGCCACTACTTTTGTCTGACTCTGGTGAACCCGCCTGGTGAGCTTACTCCTTTTGGCCACCCGCCGCCTTTGTGAGCTTTACAATGACCAGTGATCTCTGGTCTATAGTTAAAAAATCACCTTTGTCTCTTTTTTAAATATTTTTTAGTTGTCAATGGACATTTATTTATTTACATGTGGTGCTGAGAATTAAACCCAGTGCCTCACACATGCTAGGCAAGTGCTCTACCACTGAGCCACAACCCCAGCCCCTCTTTTTTCCCCCAAATTCTCTAGCTGGAGCAAAACAAACAGTAGTGATTAATTTGCCTGAGGAAATCCAGAAACTATCTTTTGAATTTCATAAGTGCCACAAAATATTTGGCAAAATAAAGAGTAAACAAATTATTTAGAACAATTTATTTATTGCTGAAGGCTATCCTGTCCCTTGTGTGATGTTTAGCCACATCCCTGGTCTCTACTCATTAGATGCCAGTAGTATCATCCCATCCTCTCAGCTGTGACACCCAAAAATGTCCCGCAATATTGCTCCGTGCCCCCTTGGGATGGAGGGGATTATCTCTGGTTGAGAGGTATTATATGGTGATAGAAGACAAAATCCAGAGTTAGATAAACTCTATGATCCCACAATGTCAGAGAAGTGTCAATTTGCTTTAATGTGTTATCTCAGTTTCTCCCAAGTTTCATGTTTTCCTGAGAAAATAATTTCCTCAAGGTACAAATAACACTTCAGAAACAAGAAGATAAGTTTATTTTACTGTTCAATTATTTTCTTAAAAAAGTTTAATGCTTGATAAAATAAAACAAACTTTTAGTACCATAAAAACCTTCTGACATGTACATGACATATTATTACTATGTACAACTTTGAAAACAAATGCTTTCAGCTCCAAGTAAAGTGATGTTGAACATCCTGACTATAGGTAAGCTATAGGACATTTTCTGGATGGTCAATGTTTTCCTTGGCTGGAAGAAAATCATATACTTGAAAAATATAAATAAGACCTTCGGTGAGTTGAGAATAATAAAAACACTATCTGAAATCCAGTCATCTTGATCTTGAGAAGTTTATAGTAGTTTCAACAGTTCAACAAGCAAAATGAAATCCTGTGAATGTTCAAACTTCAGTCTTCCAGGAGAGGTGCTGCAGGTTCACAGCTGGTCTATCAAAAATAAAAGCTATTTCCTATTGTGGTGGAACTTGGTAGATGGTTCATATACCATTTTTCACCAGCTCATGGACTCCATTCTCATCAATGATTAAAGGTGCATGGAACTCTTTATCTGCCACATAACTTTCTATTCCCTGAGAGGATTGAAATTAAATACAGTTAGAAAATTGGTGGATGCATGTCATGCACTCCTGGACATAGTGGTTATAATGCCAAAAGTAGTGTTGAGATGAAGAATTTTAAAGAGAAAAATCTATTTAATGTACTTTTTAAATTAGACTTAATGATTGATTTATGGAAGCATAAAACAAATAACAAACAAAAGAAAGCTACTCTGATTATAATAGTTTCTTTTTCCTTTTCTTTTCTTGCAGTGCTGAAACTGAACCCAGGGCCTTGAATACACGAAGCAAATGATTATAATACAATTTCTAAAGTTAATAAGATGACTTTCATTCTTGCCATAATCATCACTTAGTAAAGTTAACTTTCTTAGTAAGATGGCTATCTCTGATGCTACAACTAAGCAAAACTGACAAGTATCGCCAGAAAAAAATATTACATAATTAGAACAGCAGGGACCTTCAACTCTCAGGAGGTTTTAAAAATGACACTACTAAGTGAACAAAACAGACACTGTGAAAGAAAATGTACATTGCATTAAAAAGAGCCAAATGATTTATCAAAAAATGTTGAGTATATATTTAAAACAAATTTTAATGGGTAGACAGATTTCTGTTACTAAGACTCACTCTTAGTAACTCACTGGGATAGACACAAAGACGTAACAGGAATTCTCCAAGAACTAAGAATCAAAGCAGCTTCTCAGCTCACTCCTAGAAAAGAGGTCTTCAGGGCAGGACTATAAGAAAATGTTCCATTTTCTCAAAGGGTAACCTCTACTTAAACATAATACAATACCAGAATCCTGTTTTTTGTTGTTTTTAAGTTTCATTCTTAACTGACAAATAATTATATGTATTTATGGGGTACAACATGCTATTTCAATGCACATATACATTGCAAAATGAGATCAGGGTAATTAACATACCCTTCTCCTCGAATACTTATTGCTTTTTATTTGTTTTTTTTGGGGGGGGGTGAGAACACTTAAAAGTCCACTCTTCAAGCTGTTTGGAAATATACAATATTCTTTAAAAGAACAGGAGGGGAAAAAAAGGAAAATAAACTTACTTCTCCAGCATAGGAGATAAGAGGGGAGATTTCACACTGGATTGGTACATCATTGGCATCCTTCAAGCTAGAAAAATAAATGCCAAAAATGTGTTGAAGATTTTGTTTCCCATTTTATTTGCCAGAGTGAAAATGCAGACCATAACTTCCCTCTGAGAAGCTTGCAGGTAACAAAATTCTCCTAGTTGAACAAATGGGATAGATCCTACTCCGAAGATCACTGAATTCCCTGAAGATTAAGTTAATGTGAAATTTTCATGGTCAAAAAAACACTGGGGCAAGAGCCAATAATTACTGCTAACTCTTTAAAGCATTTCATCAATATGTATACACTATTCCCTTCTATACATCTCATTTTTTACTATTCCCAAGTTTCATAAAGTTGATAAAGAAGAGCCTATTAATTGAGTACATACTATGTGCCAGGCCCCCATTGCTAGGTGCCTTGAAACCTTTGCATTGCCTTTTAATCCTCATCATACTCCTCCAAGTCAGGTACTAATGTTGACTAACATTCTAGAACCACACTGTCCAATGAAGTACCCAATTGCCATATATGGCTACTTAAGATTAAAATAATTAAAATTTTAAAAATTAAAAACATCAAATTCACTTTATAAATTATAATAAATCACATTTTAAGTGCTCAGCAGCCATGAGTGACTAATGACTACCAAATTGGACAACAGAGATGTAGAACATTTCCCTCACTGCACAGAGTTCCAATTAGACAGTACAGTTCTAAAGGTCATTTAAATTATTTCCCAGTACTTGCTCGTTTGTACAATCCAAATAGTCTAGGTTAGCTGAGTTAATTTATTCATTATATTTTATTTTTAAGGCAAAGACAGAGTTTACTTAGGAAGGCAGATAGGCATTTAAGAGAGAATGTGGCCTATCTCAAGAGTGAGAAGCCTATTCATTACATTTTAAAGTACTTCTGTTATCAAAAGTCCCTTTTAAAAGTGCTTAGGCAGAACACACTCAAGCAAAAGCAAGTCACCAATTGTGTAATTCTCGGTCACAATGTAATATTTAGAGTCATTTGCAATTCTTAATTTCTAGATTATCTAACACAAAAATCAATAAATAGTATTTTCAATACACGTACAGTCACTAGACTGCTGCATTATTTGCCATTTCAAGAATCTTAGAAAGAGGAGGAGAAAACATACACAAAAACCCAGGCCTGTGGTCTCAAACCATAGCTCTTCCTTCCCTAGTACGAAGTCCCAGACTCGGGTAAGGTTGGCAACAGGCCAATATTCCTCCAAATACAACTCTATATTTCACTCCAATTTACTTAATCTGGCTACTTTCCACTTGAACCAGGAGAATCACATTCTCTTTGGATCCTTCCAAGTCATTTTCAACTATGATCCATTTGGCTATAAAAATTATATTGTTCTTCCATGATTCAGCTCTTGCACCAACCAATGGTCCCTAGACCACTGTATTTCATAATGATTGCTCCCATTCATTTATTAATTAAAAAATGCATTAAGCAACTGTTTAGTCCCTGCCTCCAAGAATAAGTACTATTTATACCACAGCACATAATCCACAGTGCCCCTTAGTTTTTATGAATATGCATCCTTAATTTTTATGAATTGCATCTTCAACTCCCAGTAGGCTCTCTTATGTAGATACTTCAGCACGTAGGATACTAAGAGCAACTATAAGTAGGTCTGTGAGTAGACCTACCAAAGCTTGCTGGTTGAATGAACCATGAAAGTAGATGGACAACAGCCTAAGCAGAGAAAAGAGGAGGCACAGGCTTCACCCATCTCTCCAGATAAATGCCAGATTCTATCACAAGAGGTGTATACCAGACTGGATGGAGGCATACTAACAAAATGGAAAAAATGAGGGCCCATGCAACTGATAAAATTTTATGTGTGTGTGTATGTGTGTGTGTAAAACACAGTTGACAGACACAGTGCCTAGTCTCATCTAATCCCTGGAAAAATTCAGGGTACCAAGATCAGCATGTGGCTTTGAACCCAGGGAGCACGTTATAGCTAGTCTGAATACATGACACCACACACCACAATGAATGCTGCATAGGGCAAATTAGTCCAATAAAACTAATGGCCCCTAATTCTTCAGTCAAGCATCCATTTGTAGCTAACACTGTTCAGTAAATGTTAAGGTAAATAATATAAATATCACTCTTGTCAAAACTCAGCATCCTCATTTCCATTCTTTCAGCCGAATACCTCCAAACTGTATCTTCTTTCTTTTACACAAGATGTTTCCTTTTTTGTCTTTTACTTTCAAGTTCTCTTTTTCAAGTCTCTAAAGGCATCCTTTGGTGCTGAGGATTTTAACAGGAACTATTTCTCAGTCTGGGATGTCATTTTGTGCCAAATTTTCACTTTAATGATTATATAAATGGCTAAAATGGAGAAATATTAAATAAAATAATTCAAATAAAACAAACAATGTTTAGAATGTTTGTATTTTGATTAAGTTGAATGCTATTTTCAGCTGCATACGAAACCAATTTACTTTTAAATTAAAAGCTATGGTTCAATGAGAAAGAAATTCTGGATCGATGTTTTACATCTTAAACCATAAAATCTGTTTCTACATATTAAAAATGATAAATAAAACAGAAAATGACAAAGGCTACACATTTCACTTTTCATGGTAATAGTTATCTGTGGCTCCTAGAAGAAACTAAACAGATCTTGGCATCTACTCCCTATCTACAAGACCATATCCCAGAGACACTGACACTTACAAGGACTTGTCTCTATGGGGCAAGATCAGTAGCATGGCAGGAAAATGTACATGAGTGGAATTGTCATCAGTGCTGCACTGTTTCTGAGATACTTTCACCTTCAAATCCTTTGCCCTCTATATGTTTTCAAAACCACCTTAAAAATGGAAAATTCATACTAATAAACCTAATAACTTTGAAAGTGTAGCAAGAATATCATGTCGTCTTTTTAACTATAAAGATAATGTCTTTTAAAATCTTTGACAGTACCCAGATAAGAGAACATGTAGTACTTCTAGCTAAAAAATGACCTGTCTCGACAAAAAACAATAACAATTGACCAAAATAAAAACACAATTACCAAAAAAGAGAGCTGGAAATGTGAGAATAAATCAACAGAACAGCTTTCTCCATATTAAAAGCCATCGAATATACAGGAGCAAATATAGCCTTTATACTGATAGCATATATCCAATTCAGTAAGACACATTTTCAGAATGCTTTATTTATCTGACTTATGCTTATGCTAAAAGGAATACAAATTTGTTCCCTTTGTCCTGCAACCTGCTTTGGGTCTTACCTAACACCTTTAAAACTGTTCTATGGACTCAAATACCCATGGTCAGATTCTTTAGTAAAGCATGCTCCCCATTTCCAGCATGCACTGAGATTCTAAGTTAGTGTCATCCAGACAGATACCTGCCACCAAGTAAGCGGTGCACCCCCACCAAAGCTTCAGTCATCCTCCCTCCAGACCCCCACAAGGCAAAGCACTAAACTACAATGCCAGTTAGTATGGAGGGAAGCACAGCCCCATCACCATGCACTGCAGGCAGGCTGGTATATTTACTTGTGATTGACATCAGCTGTGATGGTCTCTGACTTTCCATTTGTAGCAATGCTATGTAGGAATAAATAAGTATTAATGGGAATGGAAAGAAATCAAACAATAACAATGAAGTGGAGTTGCAAAGTATACTTGACCGAATGGCACGTATTTATGGTAAATAATGAATTTAGCACAAGAGGCCTGGAGGGGTGAAAAAAAAAATTCAATGGTCAAAGATGAAGCATGCAAACAATATGACATGCCACAGAGCAAGCTGATTGACAAGGTAGAGCCTGTAAGTGGTCTTGGACTGGGAGACAGAAGCTAACACTAGTCCTTCTTGTAAAAACAGTTATGGAAGAGTAAGTTCCAATGCCTAACATTTTAACACTTAGTGAGGCTTTCTAGGCTTTTGTGCATGCAGCCAATTACTTTTTCCTTTAAGAATATAAATTAAATGGCAGAATGCTTCTCACCCACATACAAAAACACCAACTGATTTAAAAAGGGGAAAATCTAGGTGCCAATGAAGGTTTTATCAAAAAGAAGACTCAGCTTAAAAGTGCTTTATCTCAAATTGAATAACTACAAGTAACTTCTTTTTTAAACTTCTGAAAACACAAAATATTTCTAAAGTTTTGAGTATCAGTGAACATAAATGGCACCTTTCTTAGTACCTCAGGACTATTAGGCAACATCTCATGGGTAGCCTCACCAGGTTTTAGGTGGTCTCATAGGTAGCACTTGCGGTGAGGTCACAGATACATGAGCAGCAACCACCTATCCTCTGGATGAGGAATCTGCCCTGTGGTATAGTATGTTGCTAATCGGGTTTTAATTAACTTCTGACCATTATTTAATAGAAGTGACTTGGTGGGGCTATTTAAAAAAAAAAAAAAAAAAAAGCAAGAAATTTACAAGACTCATCTTTAAGAGAAAGTAAAGCTGTCCTTCTTGGTAATGGGCAAATCTGATGTTATTTCTTATCAGGAAATGCCCACACAGCAGTTATTTACTTTTTTAAAACATTTTAAACTTATTTTTAAACTTATTTTTTTAAAAAAGATTTCAGGATATATCAAGAAAGGAGGAAGAAATGCAAGAAAGCATTCCCACTGAAGAGAAAAGATATTGACTTACCGGGGAATTGCTGGAAGGCGGGAACCATTTTCATCTATAAAGTGGCCACCTGCATTGAGGACCCAGCAATGATGAAGGGACATCAAAGCATGCCTTGCAGTAGTAGGGTTGTCCTTCCCATTCTGGCTGTCTGCATTCTTTAGCGGGGAAAACTCATCTTCCCGTAATACCTCATACACCACAAACTTCCTAGAATGAAATACAAAGACTTCTTTCTCACGAAATAAAATTGCTTACAGAGCTTCTCATTCTTCTCTATATAGCTAAGCCTTTAGTATTCAATGACAGGCTTTCTTAATATAATTTTAGGTGAATTACAAATAAAATAATACTCATCCCTTGACCAAAGAAAATTTTAATTTTCTCTCCAGCACAAAAATGAAGAAACTCATTTCTATAAACTATAAAACATTTCCTCTTAGACCAGAAAGATCAGAAATCCTAATGCAAAAAGATCAGATTGGCATCAGTTCTGAGAGAAAAAAAAAAAAAAAAAACAGATAAAAAGGATGCATTAGAAATTTATATGGAGAGACTTACTATATACAGCTAAGTCACCTTCAACAGTTTCACGTTCATCAAATTCTGAAACATGTATCTCAACATCAGAGGTGATCTTTATAGAGAGCTATATAATCCAAACATGTGCTCACTGAAACATTTGCTCACATGTCAGTAATAGATCCCAAACACAAATGGGTCAATTGTTTATCTTAACCTTTTAAGTCTTTCAGTCAAAGATAAGTGATTTTAACAACTTTGCAGGAGAGCCAGATAACAAACTAGCTGATAAAAAAGAAACACCATACTCTAAACACCTCAGACACACTCCTTGGAGTGGTGATTTATTCTAGGCAATAATAATCAATCTAGACAATATAATCAAAATCACAATGCCTGAGATACATGCTATCAAATGTTTTCTGAAAACAGTTTCCTGCCTACGAGAATAAAAAGCAGCATTTCAAGACATATTTAATCTTACTGGTGTTATTTAAAGCATACTTTGCAAACTGGAAGATGTCAAAGACAAATTTTTCCATCTTTATTCCATTTGGTTTGTCTGGCTTAATTAATTGCCCCTGGGAATCCACATATGGAATCTTCTTTTGAGCCACATGGTGCTGCAACTGGGGTTCGTAAACACTACGGATTACAGGAGAGGAAAAGACAATCACTTTCCAGATTTAAAATGCCAGAAAATTTGATAATAATCAAGCACAAATGCATCAGAACAAAGTACTAAGATTTTCAAAATGAAGAACTTTTGTTAAGTTTTGGTTTACATTTTTTTTGGTTTATATTTAAATACGGAATGAATAGACTTCTCCCACTCATTTTCTTACATTTAAAAACACAAATAATGATTTCCACATTAAAAACAAACACACCCATGTACATACAAAGAGAGGTTACACCAATGTCTCATTATTTCCATGACTTTTATAAAATGTTCTCTTGCTCTAGCTTTTTCAGCTGAGATCCCTCCAAGAACAAGATGGAAAGGTAAGTATTAAAGTTACTATGGGTGAATTCATAACACAGCTACAAAAGACAAAGTAAAATCGGAAATATTTTAGAACTGGAAGCATATATATATGCTTTAAACCATCTGATTGTGCTTCCTCCTTTCATAACAGTATTAAAATAAATAAAAAATTCTAAATGTAATTATATTTAAAATCAGCCTCAAATGTGTACTTTTCCTATGACTGAATAGGATAATAAAGTAGCCACCTAAAAATGCACAGCAATAATTTAAAACAGTACAATGGATTAACAGAATAAGATAAAGAATAAGCAACACAGGATCCTTTTGAAGCAATATAAAAACAGAAAATGATACTGAGGTACTGACAGTTTCTGGTCTGAAGTTTAGCTTCACCTGATTTGATCATGTCACAAGTATACATATAGGAATATATCACATTGAACCACACAAACACATACAACTATTTATTATTTGTCAATCAAAAAATAAAAAATGAAGTTTTAATATTTTTAAGGTTTTAAAGAGCAGATGCTCAGTTTGAATGTATAAATGCTACCCAGTGACTCTAACAGTGAAAACACTCTTCATTTAAAAATCTGGTGATATACAATAAGCTCTTACTTAATACCTATGGCATTACCAGGCTATTTGACATTCGAGTCTCAAGTCCTTCTTGTTCAATTTGGTAGTCTGGTAAACAGCTGAATTTGAATTGTGTGGGCAGCTTTTTAAAAATACAGATGCCTTGGATCTATCTCCAGAAATTCTGATTCAGTTGGTGTAAGGTTCATATCTATTTTTAAAAAGCTCTCAGTTGTAGTAAAGAGAATTTCATTTCCTAATTCTTTGCTTCAACAGAACCCAGGACACAGGGGACTTAGAGGGCAAGAAGAAAAAGAAGAAATGCTTTGGACTTCATCTAATGCACTGGAGGAAAGTTCCTATTAATTTCTGCCTTATGATAATTTCTTACTAAAAACAATCACAATGTGAGATAAATTTCCATTTGATAAAAGTAATCCTTACGAAGGAAGATGAATTCTATGGGACACGGGCTTAGGGTACTGGACGAACATAAATAAAGTTTTATATACCATACAATCTTATGATGGTCAGAGAAAGGGCCTGGAGCATGTGAGGACCTATCTACTTCCCAGGTGGCTTAGTTTCTAATAACAAAGACAATAAGAGGCCCTATCCTAAGAGATACAATAGGAAAGGAAGATATCAAATTATTAGTGTTTGCAATTGATATGGTCATACATTTAGAAGATCCAAAAAACTCTGCAAGACTTCTAGAACTGAAAAACAAATTTAGCAAAGTGACAGGATATAAAATCAACACACAAAATTCAATAGCTTTTCTATACACAAATAATGAATCCACTGAGAAAGAAATCAGGAAAATGATCCCTCAAATGAATCCTCAAAGGAAACAAAACAAACAAAACACCACCAAGGAATATAGATCCAATGAAGGAGGTGAAAGACTCTACAATAAAAATTATAAAACACTAAAAAAAACAAATTGAAGGAAACAATAGAAGATGAAAAGACCTCCCATGTTCTTGGGTAGGCAGAATTAATCACTAAACTGTCCATGTTACCAAAAGCAATCTACAGATTTAAAGCAATTCCCATCAAAATACCAAAGATAATCTTCACAGAACTACAAAAAATTGTCCTAAAACTCATATTGAAGAACAAAAGGCCCAAGAGGAGCCAAAACAATTAAGACCAAAAAGAGCAATGCTGCAGACATCACAACATGATTTCAAACTATACTATAGAGCTATAATACAAAAACAACATGATAGAGCATAAAAACAGACACATGGAACAATGGAAGAGAAGACACAGAGACAAAGATTCCGTCTCTGTTCCTTAACAAAGGCACCAAAAATGTACACTGGAGAAAAGACAGCTAGATAGAAAAGACTATTAAATAGAAAAGACTATTTAAATAAATAGTACTGGGAAAACCATATAACCCATACTTAGAAGAAGGAAACTAGATCCCCATTTTTAATCCTGCAAAAGTCTACACAAAGTGGATCAAAGACAGAAATTAAACCAGAAACTTTGCAACTGCTAGAAGAAAACACAGGATCGACACTCCAATAAACAGGCGCCAATATAGACTTCCTCAGTCATCACTGATTTTTAAAGCTCAGGAAATAATACCAAGAATTAATAACAACCCATTTAATAAATGGGCAAATAAACTAAACAGATATTTCTCAATAGAAGAAATACAAATGGTAAAAAAAAAAAATACATGAAAAGATGTTTAACATCTTTAGCAATCAAGAAAATGGAAATCAAAACTACACTGAGATTTCATCTCACTCCAGTTGGAACAGCAATCATCAAGAATGCAAATAATGGATTGGGGATATAGCTCAGTGGGTAGAGTGCTTGCCGTGGAAACACAAGGCCCTGGCTTCTAATCCCCAGCACCGCAAAATAAAATAAAAACAAAAAAGAATACAAATAATAATAAATACTGGGAAGGAGGTAGGGAAAAGAGAACATTTATACATTGTTGATGGGATTTTAAATCACTACAACCACTGTGGAAATCAGTATGGAGGTTCCTCAAAAGACTATGAATGGAACAACCATCATAAGCTATACCACTCCTCAGTTATTTATTCAAAACAATTTAAGTCAGCATACTTCTTTTGAATGTAGTGACACATCCATACCCATATTTATAGCAGCACAGTTCACAATGACCAAGTTACGGAACCAGTCCAAGTACCTATCCATGGATGAATGAATAAAGAAAATAAGGCACACATAAACATGGAATTTTACTCAGTCATAAAGAAGAATGAAATTATGTCATTTGTAAAAAAAAAAATCAGTGACACTGGAGAAAAACACAAGCAAAAGAAGTCAAACTCAAAGTCAAGGGTCATATGTTTTCTCTCATATTTGGAAAACAGAAAAAAGAGAAAAAAGGGATTTTTTACTAAAAGAAAAAAAAAGGATAACAGTAGAGTAGATGAGGGAAAGAGAAGGGAAAAGGGAGGAAATGAGCAATGAATTGACCAACTTATGTTTTGTGCATATACCAATCAATCACAATGAATTCCACTACTTTGTCACAATTATAATGCACCAATTAAAAAACAAAGACGCCCCCATCGTGCCCATACTTGACAACATCTCTCAGAAATGGTACAGTGAAGAAATGATTGGCAATGTTCCCAGCATTGAACAGCAGCCGTCCATCTGAACTTCGTTTTTGAGCTGTTGCCAGGGAAATCTCACTATATTCTACCACCTGGTATACTCCATCTACTCGGCAAACCACTCCAACTGGTTCTGTAGGGTTCGTTTTCTCTACCACCTGCCCAACAAAACAAAACAAAAAAAAGACAACAGTAGAGGAAGAAATTTAATTAAATGCCCCTGTGGAGATTTGCCACTGTGAAAGGCCACATTTACAATTTTGCGTACATTGTCTGTAAGGTATGAAGCCAAGAGGAGTCTTAACTTTAGAAAATCATCTACCAATAGTTTGAAAGGCTACTTTCCAACTGGAAATAAAGTACATATATTATCTCCTTCCTATTTACTGCTTAACCAAACTGGGGTAGAAATCCAATCATACACATATAACCCAGAGGTAATCATATAGGACAGGCCCTTAAGATATTTTAGATTTTTATTATTTATTTTTACCCATCCTTAACAACTTTGAGAACAAATGAAATTTCTCTAGGATTCACAAAACAAAAGACTTAAGGTATTTTGTCTATCATTCTATATTGTCTAGATCATTACTTCATTTGAAAATAAGTGTTTCTTCAATTTTCATCCATGAATACAGCATTTTCCTTGTTTTTCATGGACCTGGATAGGAAGTAGGAGGGTTAGAGCAGGCAAGTCACTGGGCTCCCACTCCAACTTTCATCAGAAAAAAACTATACATATTCATCCTTTTTGCATACTAGGTTTTATTTGAAGTAAGAGAGTCTAGGCTTTCAAAAAGATTGCAAACCAGTGATTTAATCATTTACCAATGGCTCTGGGCTAGTGGAGCAACTGGGAAGAGTCTGTATCAAAATTAGAAAGGTAAGAGTATATAATTACAAAAAAAAAAAATTTACAGGTGATTCTGATATGCTACACCTTTGTCCCAACATCTCTGACCCAAGTTAAATATTTAGAAGAAAATTATGAAAGAAGTCTATGCAATGCACTAATATAAAATCAAGGCTGAAATGAAATGAATATTCACCACAAGAATTAAACAACAAAGAATATTTGAAGGCATTGCTTTGTTTGCCCTGTACAATTAATGATGCAGCATGCTTTGGAGTATTTTTAAAAAATCTATACCCAGTTGGAAAACTGTATCCTAGATATATATTAAATTATGTCAATAAACTTAAAACTTTTCTTCAGCAACTGCTTTCTTGAAATAAGCACAGTTAGTCACAGTTATTTCCAGACAACTAAAGCCACTATTGAGAACTTCGTTTACATAGCAAATAGAGATATAGGCACTGTGTCTAGCTCAGTGAGGCAGGGCTGCTGGATATATAACTGCCTGTGTAGCTGCACTGTTAGCCAACCTGAAAGGGGCACAGTATTCAATGAAAAGAAATTTTTCACCAAGGAAGTGGATCAAACTGGAAGGAAACATAGAGCAAAACGTATGATCTATTAAAATGTATAAATGCATTCTACTGCCATGTACAACTAATTAGAACAAATTAAAAAATAAAAGAATTGTTTAAACCAATCATGATCTATATCTGTCAATTCTTGTCTATCACCAACCCATTATCACCTCTCACTTCAGGTATTATATGGTGGGTCTTACCAGGCAAGGAAATTTGGAATAAATTCCTCTCATTCCAATTTTTAAAATGCACACAAGGGGACCTGGTATGTAGCTCAGTGGTAGAATACCTGCCTACCATGTACACTGTTTTAGGTTCAATCCTCAACATCAAAAAAAAAAAAAAAAAAACAAACAAACACACACAAGCAAGCTATATTTTCCAGTCACCTCTATATACCCCTAATTCCAAACAGCTGTGGAAAATAAAAATAAGCATATTCATGTTTTATATTTTCCAAGTGTTAATCTGCAGGTATAAGGTTTACTTCTATGGTAACTTTTAACCTCCAAACATTATAAAAGTTTAAATTATAGAAGAAAGCATTTGTACACTCCATAAAGTTAGAAGTTAATATATATTATAAAGAAAAATACACAGTATAAACTTAAGGTTTGCTCAATATTTCATAAATTTAAAATTTAAAAGCAAAAATTCATAAGTTACTGTAACTGCTTTATAAAATGATCTTACCTTTTTAGCTTTGTACTTTTGCAAACTATTCTAAGTCCTTTCCAAGGCTCTTGCTCCATATGAAAATATTTCATGCACCACAATAAGGGTCTATTTTTTTTAATTTTTATTTTTATAGACTGCATTTTGATTCACTGTACACAAATCAGGTACAACTTTTCATTTCTATTAAAGAAGTACCGCAAAGAATTCTACTCCAACACTATGAATCACTCCCTAAGATGTTTTAAATATACATTTTAATGCCTTCATTTTCTTATTTAAGGGGGAGAGAGAGCTAAATGGTTTCTAACATTTCTAAAAGTTTGACATATTTTGTTTCCAACTGAATATTTATTAATTCACTGTATGATTACCACATTAAATGCAGGACTAAGCATTAAGTCTGCAAGGAAAACTGATCCTGAATTTATCTTTAGAGCCTATGGGTAATGAAGAAAAGTCATAGGTTAGATCTCTAGAAAAGTTAGCACACCAGCCAGGTGCAGTGGCACATGCCTGTAATCCCAATTACTAGGGAGGTTGAGACAAGAGAATTCCAAGTTCTAGGCTAGCTTCAGCAATTTAGGAAGGCCCTAAACAACTTAGTAAGACCCTGTCTCAAAAGTAAAAAAAAAAAATAAAGGGGGGGGTCGAGAATGTAGTGCAGTGATCAAGTGCCCCTGGTTTTAATCCTCAGTAGCACACACACAAAAAAAAAAATTAGCACACTAGTTTAAAAATTTTTGAGCTGCCAGCAAATGCAGAACTAGTCTAAATAGTGTGATGGTGTACTGGAGTTGTGGCTCAGTGATAGAGTGCTTGCCTAGCATGTGTGAGGCATTGGGTGCAACCTCAGCACCACCAAAAAATAAATAAATAAAATAAAGGTTAAAAAGAAAGAGTGTGATGGTATAATGTGACATAACATACAAAGAGTTGGGAAACTGAATTATAATTCTGGTTCTGCCAATGGGTTAGGGTTAGGGTTAGGGTTCGGGTTAGGGTTAGGAAAAGACCTTTGAGACTGGAACTTAAAAAGTGCTGGAACTCAAGGTGCTTATTTCTGAGATTAAAAGTTCTCGAAGGGTCAACTCTTTTTGGTCATATAGACTTTATATTGATTATGAAGCTTATAAAAATAAAAATTAAGTTTCTGTTTTAGAAAAAAGAGTGACACCAAGTGGAAAAAGCAAGAAATTCACCTTTTTTTTTTTATACCATAATGGCTAGTTAGGATCCAATACACTGTTTTTATTATAGTTTAGGAGTGATTTAAAATATACTACAGATATTCAGAGTAGTGAATTGGAAAGATGTCTTAAATAGATAAACTAAATCAACTCTTGTTTTCAGAGGCAGAAAGTATCTTAGGTCTATCACTTCAATCTCTTTAAACTATAATGGTAAATTTAAAATTTTAGCTTCTGGATTTGACTTAATAATAAATTTATAGATTAATTTTGAGAGCAGTTACATCTTTATGATGTAATTACATCTTAAGATTAAAAATTTCCAAGCAAAAATATGGTATATATTTTCTGGCAGATCTCATATACTTCAAACTTACAGGTAGTCTAGTTTGTTTTTGTCGGAAGCCATGTATGGTATCTACTTCTGGCAGAAAGGTTTTTCATTCACATCAATATTATAAAATTATTCTAAACTTTCTTCTAACCCTTGATTTTTTCATTTTTTCATATTTAACTTTGCAACTCAATTGAATTTTGGTATGAGCTTTGAGGGAGAGATTTACTTAATACTCTGCCAATTATTTAATTCACTGATTTGAAATGCCATATTTTTCAATTCATTTTTTCATCTTTTTTTTTTAATCTTTAAAACTAATTACTGTTATCATATACATATTATGGGGTACATGGTGATAATTTAACACATATACAATGCGCAATTATCAAATCAGGTTAATTAGCATTTCCAACTCAACATTTTAAAAACTTTTAGACTAACATAATAATTATGTGTTTTTGAGATACAGTGTGATAGTTCAATACATTTATATAATGTGTATTGATCAAATCCAGGGAATTAATATTTCTATCTCCTTATCATTACTGTATATTCACCCCAGTTAAAATGGCTTTATCAAAAGGACAAGAAAGTTACAAATGCAGTTGAGGCTGTGCAGAAAAGGGAATTCATATTAACACTGTTGGCAGGAATACAAAGTAGTTTAGTCATTATGGAGAACAGCATGAAGTTTTTTCAAAAAACTAAAACTAGATATACCATATGATCCAGCAATCCAATTACTGGATATATACCAAAGGAAATGAGGTCAGTGTGTCAAAGAGATACCTATGCTCCCATGTTCATGGCTGTAGTACTCACAACAGCTAAGATACACACACAAATGCCAACATACACAAATACATATATAAACAGATATAATGAAATATTCAGACAGAAAAATGAAAGGTATCTTATTTGCAGCAAAATGGATAGAACAGCAAGACATTAAGGTATTGTTGGTTTGGTTTTTTTTTTTTTTGGTACCAGGGATTGAACTCAGGGGCACTTAACCACTGAGCCACATCCCCAGCCCTATTTTGTATTTTATTTAGAGACAGGGTCTCACTGAGTCGCTTAGAGTATTGCCATTGCGGAGGGTGGCTTTGAACTCATGATCCTACTGCCTCAGCCTCCCAAGCCACTGGGATTACAGGCATGCACCACCACACCTGGCAATGTAAAGTTTTGAAATGAATGAAAGACAAATACCACATATTCTCTCTCATATGTACACACTAAAAAGTCAATCTGACTGTAAACGACTGATTACAAGGGTGAGGGCAGATAAAGGCAGGTTAGATAACTGGTACTCAAACACTGGAGGAATAAATTCTAGTATTGTATAGTACAATGGAGTGACTATTGTAATGTCTATAACATATTTTATGAATAACTTAAGAGAAACTTGAAATGCCACTTTTCTATGGTGTGTTCTTTTCCTGATTTGTCTATTTCCATTAATCTGTCATTCTATTCTGGTTCTAGTCCCATACTCCTAGTTAGATTTTATTGACAATTCATTTTAAAATTTTATAGATTATCTACAATCTCCTACACCTCCCTTATCCCCAGTCTTTTTCAACATTTTCTTAGACATCTTTACATATTTACTCTAAATTTTGTAATCAGTTTGTCAAATGTCCCCCAAAATAGTTTCACTTGGATTTTGATTGGGATTGTAATATATTTTACAGACTTTGCAGACTTCCATATATATACTGTTTATATCAATATTTTAAAAATTTTCAATGTTTTTAAGGTCTTGCATGTTTTCTATTTTATTCTAGTTATATTATATGTTTTGTCTGCCACCATAAACGCATACCTCCTATATCATCAGCTATAAATTTTTAAAAGGTTGGAAAAAAAAATGCCTAGGACACAGTCTTAAATAAAATTACAGATCTTACACCATCTTAATCAGTATGTTCGTGGTCAGTTCAGCAGCAATTAATCTCTTTAAACTGTCCTTATCCCCAACCTGCTTATTTCCATTTTATTCACAAAAATATCACGAGATTCCATGTCAAATGCCTTACTGAAGTCCAAAATATTGTTTTATCCTATTTCCCTCCCTACTTACTTCAGCAGTGGGTTAATCTGATTGAATACAGCTTGATACTAATGAATCCATTCCAGGTATCAATCATTCACTTTCCCAGGTACTTAAATTATCCTCACATATTTTAAACTCTTACTTGAATCTGGCAATTACACAACACTATTTCCAGAATCAAGTAACACCAATTAAAGTAAAAAAGTGAATGTGGGATAGTTTAGTCAATTGAAGGTGAACGGTTCTAAAATATTCAAATCATCCCAATAAGCCAAGTTTGACTCTTGGAATGTTTATACTGACAGAAAAAGACCATTTCAAGCCTCACTATAATTGAAAAGGCATTACCTTTGCCCCACAGTCTGCTTCTTTCTGAATGCAAAATCCAATGAACCGTGGGTCTGCCACTTTTACCAATATGTTGTCCACACAATAGACATGAATGCTCCAAATGCCTCGTTGCTCCATATCCTCAACAATATTCTGGGCTGCAAGGGCCCGATAAAGACCACCATTACCATCTGGAAAATAAAATAGTCCATCAGTAGCATACCAAAACCCATTTAAGAGTCACCCAAAGATTAATATTTCCAACTGGGATGGAGATCTTTTAAAGACAGTTTCACATTAGAGCCAAGAAAACTGAATATCCATACAGAAGAAGTTAGATGTTAAAAAGTTTTTACACTATTTGGTAGGCTACTAAGCATAAGTATCTACACAATAACATTATTAATAGGACCAGGCAATCCCAAAGACCATGTTTCTTTTTAACTCAACTCCTTTTAATAACTTATCCTATAATATTATGCAGTATAAACTTTCCTTTCCAGGCAAAGATTACTTCATAACCTTTCAAGTTTTATTAACATCCATACAATTCAAATTAGCTCTTTATATATGGCCCTAACTTGGGCTATATATGTTATCCATCTCCAAAATGTTTACACTAAACCACTGGTTAACAAATCAGACTGATATAAATGAAGGTCTATGGTGATTTCAATACAGGTAAAAGACTCTTCTTTCCCCATTTATTTTTAGTGCTGCCTTAATGTTCTTCTTTCATTAACAACCTTGGCTATTACTTAAACAATGACAAAAAATTACACCGCATCCCAAAATAAAGCTAAGAATAAACAGGAAACTCTTCCATTAAAACAATTAAGATTTTTAAAAAGGAAATTAAGATGAAATAAAAGTCTACATCTGGAGAGCACCACTTTTAATACTATTATTTCCTTTCCTCCAAGTATGGATTCATATTTTATTACTTTATTTCATTTGTTCTTCTTAGCTATACATGGCAGTAGATTCCATTTTGATAAAATTATACAAGCAGAGAAGACATCTTATTAGTTAGGACCCCATTCTTGTGAGTGGGCACGATGGTGAGGTTCACAGGTATTTTCATATGTGTACATGGGAAAATTATGTTAAGATTTATTTTTATAGTTGATGTCATACTCAGTGTCATTGTATATGGCTACATAAGTGGTATCCTGGACTATTTTAGCAGGTACTCCTAACAATCTACAATGTGCACACACTACCTGGAATTGTACAAAGGTATGGCCCTAACCACATTTTGTATGCAGTTCTATATTTGTGTTCTCTTAATCTATTTAAATGATCTCTCTCTACTACTTATTGTCTCTAAGGAATAATTTTAATGCTACTTAAGAATTAATGCTATTTATAATTTCACCTCTCATTTATTAAACAGCAGATGTTTTCCAATTTTTCACTACAATAAATAATGTTGCTAGCAACACTGCTATATATGTAAAATACTGAGTAAAGAGAATGAACATCCTGAATGCTGTTCAAATTCTCTCCAAGGCAGGTGTCCACACAAAGCATAAAAACGTGTCCATTCCACCAATGGGCATTTCTATCTTTGAAAAGTTGCAAAAAAACAAAAACAAAAACAAAATATATTGATTTTTTAAACATCCAAATCAAAAGGAAATCAAAATCTCATGATTTATGTTATTAATATTTCTAGTCACCATTAAATAAGGATGATTACAAACCTGGAGCCATAGAAACTTTATTCTTCTCTTCCAAAATAATTTTCCCATCAAAACTCATAGCAGGCAGCATTCCCTGCTGAAAAAAGACTACATTCTCTTTTTTTAAACCAAAGTACTTGTGCTTTGTGAAAAATTCCTTTGTAGACTCCATTGTTCTGCCACTGGTCATTATATACCTTACAAGAGAAAAGTACAACATTCTCTAAGCAATAGTGCTATGTGAATTAGGGCAAAATAAAGTTTTATCTATTTACTGAGCTAAAGAAAAAATCTGAGAATACTTGCTTCTTATTTATCTTCCTTTGTCTTTTTCTTGGGTAAGACAAATTCATCAGCTGGTACTCAAGAGGAATTCCTCCAACTTACGCGTAAGTATAAAATAAATCTATACGATAGTGAACATTTCCTTTAATAGAGAATCTGTAACAACCTTAACCATTTAGAACTCTGTGAAAGTATATTCTAAATTTAAAGCTTTTATTCTAAATAAATAGGGAGAAGAGATAATTGCAATACAGTCTAATGATCTCTTTATTAAAACTTAAAATGGAATTTAGGGCTGGAGTTGTGGCTCAGTGGTAGAGCACTTGCCTGGCACATGTGAGGTACTAGATTCGATCCTCAGCACTGCATAAAAATAAAGGTATTGTGTCTGTCTACAACTAAAAAAATATTAAAAATAAAATAAAATGGAATTTAGGCTCTGTCACCTTCCATTTAGAATCACAAAAGCATAATTATACATTATATAGTCACAAAAATTCAATTTATGCCAATATGGCAAAGGAGAAAAAAAAATCTATCTAAAACCACAATTAGTAACTATAGTAATTTGGGACCTTTACTATAAATTACATGTAAGAAGGGATTTTTGTCTGTTGTGGTGATTGATTAATCTCCAGCACTTAGGAGCAGGCACTCAATATTTGCTAAATGAATGAATAAAGGTATGATTACTCCCAAGTAAATAATCTGTCTGGGTATTTTGAACATTGGTACAAAAAACTGGGGAATGATTCAGAAGATGACAAATGAGGTGGATAACTGCTCGGCCTAAGAAAACAACAGAAATTCTGAGTTGTGAGAAGATGGGAGACAGAAGAAAATCCAGCTTGATGTTAGGAGGCCAGGGCTGTTAAGTAGAATGCTGGTAGATCAGAACACAGACACAGATGTCCTTCAAAAAACTTCCATAGGAATCAAGAAGAGGGAAAAAAAAAAAAATTTACCGCAGGGCAGTACTTGTGTTGAGAAGAAAAACTGAAGAAAAAAAATATCTTCAAAGGCCTCAGGGAGCTGCAGAGGCAACACAGATTGGATCTGAGGTTCCAAAGAGGAAGAATCATTTAAGGGAAATTAAGGCTATCCAGCTGTCTTGTCCTCAGGGTATTTGCTGATTTTGTGGGAGAGGGTGTGCACTTGGACCAAAAGCTACTGCGAGAGGACAGAGAAGCACAGAAGCCAGCTGAGCTTTTACTGGTCATATGAGACTGAAATAACAAGATTAGGGACTTGAGAGATATCAAATGCACAGCTGGTTTCCCCCTCAAAATGTAATAACTTCCAAAACTACCGTGGGAAAGTGATTTAAGAACTTCTAAAAAGAAGAGCAGAGTTTTCCCCTAATCTCTTGGTGCTTAGGAGGCCAACAATGACCAACGTAGAGGGTCTGAGATTTTGTCACACATTAGTGGAGGCTGAGAACACTAGTTTGATCTATAGCAGAGAAATCAACACCGTTTTCCAAGTGGTGTGTATGTGGAAGAGGTTAGGGTGGGGGAAAACGGATAACCTGATATTTAAGGATATTAGTTTCTATGTTGAGAGAGCCACCCAGAGCAGTGACTGAAAACAGACCCAGACCATGTCATCATGAAATGTCAGCATTAAAGGTAAGAAGAGACCCTAAATGCTTTCAAATTAAAAAAAAGACTGGGAATCAAAATGGCATAGATACCTCAACAGCAATGCTGTAAATAAAGCAATGCCCTCAAATTCAGAAGAAACTCATTTCCTTAAAAAAAAAAACAAAAAAAACTATACCTAGACAAACTATCAATCAGTGTGAAGTTTCTAGACTAGGAGAATCCACAGAGTTCTTAAAGGTACTTCTAAAGGTACTTAGGGATATGAAAGTTAGAAGTGAGCTGGGCGCGGTGGTGCACGCCTGTAATCCCAGCAACTCGGGAAGCTGAGGCAGGAGGATCTCGAGTTCAAAGCCAGCCTCAGCAACTTAGCGAGGCCCTAAGCAACTCAGTGAGACCCTGTCTCTAAATAAAATACAAAATAGGGCTGGAGATATGGCTCAGTAGTCGAGTGCCCCTGGGTTCAATCCCTAGTACCAAGAAAAAAATAAAAAATAAATAAATAAAAGTTAGAAGTGAGTAGATATTGTTAATTAAAGCCATAGCAGTCATCTATCTAACTGTAAGAAATACTAATTCTAATAATTTTTAGTAAAATATACACCCAAAGAAAATCAGAAATAACCGAAAATGTGTCTGCTTATGAATAAGGTATATATGCATTTTTAATATTATAAAACAATATTTGTTTGGACACTCCCATGAGACAAATCTTACCATGGAATGACGCATTTGTTGCCATGATGTTTTTCAGCTAACTGCTGTAGCTTCAGGATACGTTCTGCTTGAATCTGAAAAAGCGTCTTATGGGATGGCAAACCAACATCATACATCCCCTTGGGATATGCAACTCCAAGTCTTGTACCCTGCCCACCAGCTAGAAGAAGAACTGCTACTTTGCTCTGAGAAATCTGGAAAAGTCCTAGAAAAGAAAATACTTGTATCACAAAACCTCTATAATTCAACATACGGCAAAGACACATATTAGCACATATTCAACATATTAGCAAAGACGCATCCCATCTGTCTAAGGCATGAAGAACAAGGAATCTACACAGAGTCATGAATGACTATCTTGTTTAAAAAAGTTTATTATTAAAACAATTAAAGTTATATAAATCAACCAAACACCAAAAAAAGAATGATATACTTTATGAACTAATAATTTTTTTCCTAATAACATTAGGTGGCAAGGAGCAAGAGATGTTATAAAGGTTTTGTAAGAACTTATCAGATGTGGCAAGTTAAGGGAAAAAAAAGATACCAAGTTTTCAGGACAAATGATGATGCTACTAAATTGCCTCCAAAAAAATACCTCCAGCCTATAAATCAATCAATAATGAGTAATTAATCAATGAGCATGCAAATACACTAGGCAAGCTACTACCCTGTATATGCAAAAGAAAAGAAACCTTCAGTTGGGAAAGCAGTAAAGTAAATGGTTAGGATCCCACACTCTGAAGGTAAGACACATGGTCTGAAACCTCACTAAAATGAATGAAGCTTGGGGAATTTCATACAAAGGGCATTAGGAGAATTTGGAGGGTATGGGAAAAGTTCTATATCTTGATTGGGGTGGTAGTTTAATGGGTGAGTGTGTTTGTAAAAACATAAAAGTATCATACTTTAATAAAATTTGGGCTGGAGGTGTAGCTCAGTGGGAGAGCATTTGCTTAGCATGTGCAAGCCCCTAAATTCAATCCCCTATGTTGCTAAATAAACAAATTTTGTAAATATGCCTGTTTAAAAAAGTGGGACATCTTCAGTAGCTCATAAAATGTATGAGATTCAGAGTCCTTTCATGACTGACTTAGTGCTCCTGTCTAGAATCTGTCATTTCTCACCAGTTGAATATTCAGCAATAAGCACTACTCAAACAATGCTTGAACAAAAATGTTATTCTTTGAACCAAAATGAATTCAAGACAGAATGAAAATCCAAATGCAAACAAATGAAACTAGGAAAGCTATTGTAAGACAGAGGCACTCAGTTTGGATTAAAAAAACAACACCAATGTCTTGCTATATTCCATTTCTAAGACACATTTTATCACTCAAAGGTGTACAGTCTCAGCACCAAAAGGCCAAGAAGTTTGTGAGGGAAAAGGTTACATGGAAACTGGGTCTCTGGAAAGCAAGAAAAACTATAAAATGCCAGATAACATTAAAGCAATGGTTGGTTTCTGTTATATTTTGATTTTCATAATTTTATTAAAATTCTTAGAAATTTTTGTGAATAAATGTGGCCACTGGTCATAACTGCAGATCACCATTAATTACAGTTGCATCCCTCTGTATATGCAGGCTCTGCACTGATGGATTCAACAAACTATGGATCAAAAATATTCTGATGCCGGGCTGCGGTGGCGCATGCCTGTAATCCCAGCACTTGGGAGGCTGAGTCAGGAGGATCGCGAGTTCAAAGCCAGCCTCAGCAACTTAGCGAGGCCCTAAGCAACTCAGTGAGACCCTGTCTCTAAATAAAATACAAAATAGGGCTGGGGATGTGGCTCAGTGGCTGAGTGTCCCTGAGTTCAATCCCTGGTTCCAAAAAAAAAAAAAAATATTCTGAAGAAAAAAGAATTGTACAGACTATTTTTTCTTGTCATTATTCCATAAACAATACAGTATAAAAATTATTTACATAGTATATACACTGTATTAGGCACTACAAGTAATCTAGAGATGGTTTAAAGTATATGGGAGGATGTGCCTAGGTTATATGCAAATACTATACCATTTTATATAAGGAACACAAGCATCCAAAGATTCTGATATTCAAGGAGGGTCTTGGAATGAATCTTCCACAGATACCAAGGGACAATTGTATTATTATCCTAAAATCCTTAGGTAATGTGGGTTTTGTGTTTTATGTGTTTTTTATATATCAGGTTTTCTTAAAGAAATATACTAGAAATGAGAACTTAAACACTAAATTCACTACAAAATTAGATGTCAGTCCTGATTCTACAATTTTTCTTCATTAGTACATAACTATAGCAACTATTCCAGTTATTTTTAATGAAAGAAAATTAAAAGCAGATTACATATTTTCATAATTTTCATCTTTAATCTGAAGTCAAGACTTAATTTTCTCTTTCTTCCTTGTTTAGAATCAGAATTGTCCTTATTATGAACTTCACAGCATTTACTTGTACCTTAACAGTTGAATCTAAGAAAATAATTTTAAAACCCAAAATATTATTCTCCATTTTAGAGATAAAAGACTCAGAAAAGTTAAGTGTCTTGTCCAATCTCACATGTGAATCAGGTTTCAAAACTCACTCCAGGACCCATTCACTATGCACTATACTGCCTCCTACAGTTACTTACCATATCCAAACATTTAACACATGTATTACAGCACCATAATTTTTAGATATGTAAACTTTCTTCCTAATTCTGTTGCCCTTTCTCCCCTTTCCATTGAATTCATGAGAGGCTGCCCCCCACCTTTTTTTTAATCTATCTTACCCACCAAATGTACACAAAAATGCTATTGAGCAAGAACGAGGCAACATTCTCTAAAATTTCCCAAATAATTTTTTTTTTTTTTTTTTTGGTGTGGCTTTTAGGAATTGAACCAGGCCTCCCACATGCTAGGTAAGCAATCCATACCTGAGCTACAACCCAGACCTAATTACTAAAACTTAACTTTTTAACAGTATTCTAGGCTTATGTCTACCTTAAGCAAGCCCCAAAATCACCATGTAACAAAAACTGAATGAAATAAAGGAATATGAAGGGAACGGGAAACCATATAAGGCAAATATGAAAACTACTTAACATTATTCCCTGAGTTATCATAACTAAGGTTTCTAAGGAATAAATTAATTCTACTGTCATTGATTCACATTGATTATTTTAAAATACAAGTCCACAATCTCTTGGGTGAGAACTATTTCTGAATGCATAACTCTCCAAAATTTTGAAAACATGTATTTAGGAAATATAAAACATTTTATTACAATTACATTCCCAGCATATCTGGAATGACACCCAATAATCAAATTAAACAAGGATAAATAAATGTCATAAATAGCCTCATATCTCTTCAGGTCAATTTTCCCTCCAAAATAGGTTTTGTACCATTTCAGAATAACAGATACAGAACTGCAGTCTGTCTGGACACTCAGACACCACCAAAAGTATTAGAATCAGAAATATTTCTGAGTATCTTTTTTTTTACGTATTTTTTAGTCGTAGATGTACACAATATCTTTATTTACTTATTTATTTCTATGTGGTGCTAAGGACTGAACCCAGTGCCTCACACCTGCAAGGCAAGCACTCTACCACTGAGCTATAACCCCAGCCCCTCTGAATATCTCCTTAAAAAAGTTACAGATAAATATTTTGGATACAGTGGCTGTGGTTCTTTTTGTACTACATATTTGCGAACACACGAACACATGTTGTAAGTTGTTTTACTGTTAATGGGGCTCTTACCATTCTTCTGGACTTTTCCCTTTTTTAAAATTATTTCCCTTAGCTATCTTACCTGAAAAAAAATAAAAGCCACTCTTCCACAGTCAGCACCATGGGTCAACGCCAATTCAATATTTTCCATAGGTTCTAACCAGTTATTGAAATATCCCTGCATAAATTTTCTCTTCTTTGGATCAGTTCCTTCAGTATTGCTTCATTCCAATTTCCCATTCTTTTCAATTTTAAAGTTTTGCTAATCAGCAACTCACAGTGGCCTCATTTATTCAAATAAGTAAAGTGTTCATTTTCACACTTTCTTCTTTCTACCTGTGGGCATGATACCCAATCTGGTCACCATTACTTAAAACTGGCATTGAGATTATGCTCACCAGGTGTACATTTGCAGGTAGATAAACATTTACATTTCATCTCCATCTAACTACAACTATTATAATAAATTACAACAAAGTCTGTACATGTTTATGCTAAAAAGGCTTTTGCATTAACATCTTCCTACTGATGCATCTCACTTTGAAGTAGAGAAAAGCAAGAGGCAAGAGCGCAGTCTCTGGAATATCAGAGTGGCATTTTCAAAAATAGATGCAACTACATCTGTTGTCCACATTAAAAAATTGTACATTGCCTAAAGTAGTCATCCACTTCAGTTTACTTATTTTTGCAATGTATATCAAAAGTATATAACCCAATAATGGATGACACTAATTTAAATTAGTGTCTTAAAATGATAAAATGCCTATTGAAATTAAGTGGACCAATAAAATCCAATAAGCCTTTTTGTTATACAGCAATAATACATTACTTCAAACTATATGTATCGGAAAATAAATTTTGTGTGGGAGCACTGCACCTACCTGAAAAATTAACTGATTACACCATTCAACTTGTCCTGGAAAAATTAACTAATATACCTGGCCCATGTGACAGTTAGGAAATTATGAACATCTCCTATTCAACTTCTGCAGAAATATGAGAAAACCTGAAAAGTTTCAAGTTATCACCATATCATCCTTTTCATCTCTCCATTATAGAACATTAGTCAATAACTTTCCCATAGGAGGGGCTTCAACACAGATCAAATCAGAGGTTAAAAAAAAAAAAAAAAGAAAGAAAATTCAAACCACAGTGAAACACTTTCTGGGCCAGAATCTCTCTCTCCTTGTGTTGTGGGTCCAAGACAGTTTGAGCACTTTTCCTGATAACACTTACAAGAAACAGAAAGAAAAAAGAGTTTACAGTGGACTATAAGAAATCAGATTTCCTAGATAACTTCCGGCTTGGACTAGCTCCTGCCATACACTTTACGGTACACTTTAACCTGGGCATGTGTCTCAAACAAGGAAGGAAAGGAGCACAGGTGCTGCTGAAGCCTGCCAGAACTTTTCTTTAAAATGTCAGCACTCTAGGACATTGGAGTGGCATCAATAGGCTATTCAACTAGTGGAAATAAAGGAAAGCTTATCCAAAAAAGCTAGTCAGAGGAAATACTTTAAAGTCTTTAAGTTTTAATCACACATTACAGCTAGAATTGCTTCCCCAAAATGTTAAGCACAAACAAAAACTAATCAAGGAACTCTATTTGAATCAACCTATTTTAGACATGAGGATTATTATAGCTTATCATAAATTTTATTAGGCATAATAATAGCCCTATAATTAGTAAAAAAAAAAATCCACATATCTAGAGATGTATACTGAACTATAAAAGGGTAAAAATCACAAAATCACATGATGCTTAAGATTTGCCTTAAAATAATGCAGCAAAGAGAAAAGGAACTAAAAAAGAGGGGTAGATGAAGCAAAAGTAACAAAAAATTAATTTTTAATCAAGATAGCATATGGGTGTTCATTATACCACATTTATTTCTAAAAGTGCTTCAAAATGTTTGAAGTTTTTCATAATAAAGTCTTTAGTCAACTACACTAATCATAATGCCAAAAATGTGTGTGTGTGTATGTGTGTGTGAGAGAGAGAGAGAGAAAGAGAAAAAGAAAATATGATCAAATATTATTAGTGAGCATCCCTGGTTTGTGGGAATGGCAGAGCTTTGTAATTTTTAGTGTTTTCCAATTTTTCTAAAAAAAGCAAGCATTCCTTTTAAAATAAAACAAATCTATTAAGAATATCACTACACTATAATTCAGAAAATGTAGAATAAATAATGTCCAGAATGCATTTCTTCTAAACATTCCAATTGCTTTTCTACTACAATATTATATGGTAAAGAAGCACCATTACATTAAGATAATGTCTATCTACACAATGGAGTTTTACTAAGACACAAAGACAAATGAAATTATGGCATCTGCCAGTAAATGGATGGAAATGTAGAATATCATGCTAAGTGAAGTAAACCAGACTCAGAAAATTAAGGGTCAAATATTTTCTCTCATATGCAGAAGCTAAAGCAAACTTAAGGGGAAAAGCAGGGGAACTGGACATCATAAAGACACAGGGAAGATCAGTGAAGGAGAAGACTGAGGAGGGAGGAGGGACAGGAAAAGGAAGGAAATGCGGAATGAATTTAACAAAATCACTCTACGTGCATATATTAATATAACACAGGGAATTCTTCCTTTATGTACGGAAAAGGCACCAAACAAAAATAAAGAATCAGTGAAAGGAAAATCAGTATAGAAGGAGAAAGGGGGAGGAAAGAAGGAGAATGGGGGAGAAAGGAGGAGGAACAGGGACTAAAATGTAGTAAATCAAATTCCATGCATGAATGACTTTGTCAAAATGAACTCAACTACTATGTATAACTATAATATTCTAATTTTAAAAAAAACACCATTATGATTAATAGGAAAATGTTTCATAGGCAAAATAAAAAAGACTAACACTGCATAGAATTATTTTTTACAATATAAAATTAGAAACATTTCTATTCAAATAAATATGCATTAATCTTAATAAAGAATGGGCGATTTTATTAAGCAAATATATTTTTCCAGTGTATCTTTACTGAAATGGCATTCTTCTCAAAGGTTCTAATTACTTCTCTTTCCTATCTCAGCTTTGTAAAATAAAGATTTTCCAGTTATTCATCTACATTCCATTGCTTACATCTGGCCATAAAACTTGAAAAATTAAATTAAAGCAAGATCTCTCTTGAATAAGAAGGTCACCTTGGTATTCATCCTTCAGAAATAAGAAATTTTCCGTCCTAGGTTTAAAATGTCCACTATCATCTCAATAACCAGCAGATATTTTGAAATGACTATACAAGGCTTTTTCCCCCATCCAAGAGAAAAACAATTGTCCTTCAGTCAATTACCAGTATTTTTTTACTATCTGAAATATAATACCATCATCTTCAAAATGGCAGCCTCTTCTCTTTGAGGATTTACTGCAGGATCTTTATTTTGTTATGAATTCATAGATACGTAGTAGTTTCTGGCTAAGTAAAAAGGATATAATGTCAGCTACAAAGTCTTCTTCTCCACTTCTACTGCTTAAGCCACATAAAATATTTGGCTTGAGAACAAGCCAAAAGGAAGTTTGCTTTGTACCTTCTTATAATGTACCTTGGTTCTGATAGTTCCAGATTACAGTTAAAATGGGAAGTCATAATTGTAGACAAGTTCCATAGATTCCAACCAAAAAATCATAAAAAAAGATTCAAATTACAGGAGATCCCAATTGTTACTTAAGGCCATTACATAAGGTCAAAAGTTTTGACTTTTGATAAAACTTAATACTAAGATTAACCCTTTAAAATCACAAAGAGAAACATTAAGCAGCTAGAATACTAGAGAAGGCAAAGAAGCCTATATGATTTTTGGTTTGGAGTAGTAGCCTCTTTGAAACCCAGGGAAGGAAGGAAGTAGATCTAAAGAGTGGAAATCATGGTATCACCAAAACTTCCTATTCACAAGGATTCATTTCACATCTTAGTGGCAGAGTATTTAAGCAAGGCACTAAATTAGCCACCACCAAGCATTTTAGATCTGAAAGGCACCTCCTTGAAGAACATCCAATTATTTTCAAATTGCTGTTTATAATCTCCTAACCTTTTTAAGTAAAATCTCTTGTAAAGGAGTGGTTGGCACATGCCTGTGGTCCCAGCAGCTCAGGAGGCTGAGGAAGGAAGATCTCCAGTTCAAAGCCAGCCTCAGCAACTTAGCAAGTCCCTAAGTAACTCAGCGAGACCCTGCCTCTAAATAAAATACAAAATAAGGCTAGGGATGTGTCTCAGTGGTTAAGTGCCCTTGAGTTCAATCCCTAGAACCAAAAACAAACAAATAAACAAAAAACAAAAGATAAAATACACAAACTAGAAAAAAAAGCAAAACTACGCTTGCAGTGGTGGTGGGGAGATAAAGGGAATAAAGGGACTAGGGACCTCTCTATAGTTACTATCCCCCCTTCTTTCCACTCCCAATGAGACTGCTCTCCTAGCAATGAAACTCTAGGGCTCTTTGGAATACAGTTTAAAAATCAGTGTCTTTCAACAAATAAATGGATAAAGAAAATGTGTTCTATATACACAATGAAGTATTTATCAGTCATTAAGAATGACTTTAAGCCAGAGGCATGGTGGTGCACGATGGTAATCCCATCTACTCTGGAGGTTGAAACAGGAGCATCATGAGTTCAAAGCCAGCCTCAGCAAAAGTGAGACTCACTAAGTAACTCAGTGAGACCCTGTCTCTAAATAAAATACAAAATAGGGCTGGGGATGTAGCTCATTGCCCAAGTTCAATCCCCAGTACCAAAAAAAAAAAAGGAATGACTTTATATTTGCCTCAAACTAAGTGAAATAAGCTAGACCCAAAAAACCAAAGGTTAAATATCTTCTCTGATATGCAGAAGCTAATCCAAAATAAGGGGAAGGATTAAGAAAAAAGAATAGAAGAAAGATCAGTGGAGTAGACAAAAGGGAATGAAGGAAAGTGAAGAGGGATAAGATAAGGAAAGACACGAGGAATGAATCTGACATAATATTCCTATGTACAAATATGAATATACCACAGTGAATCTCATCATCATGTACATCCATAGGACAGTGATTTTTAAAAATACATAAGTAAACAGAAGAAAAATCAGAATAGAGGTAAGAGGATAGGGAGGGAGGAGTACTGGGGACTGAATTAGAACAAATTATATTCCATGCTTCTATAATTATGTTAAAATAAATTCCATTGTCATGTATAACTAAAAATAACCAATAAAATTTTATTTTTAAAAATCAGTAAATTCATGAGCCTAGAGAAAGATACAAGGAAGTATACAGAAGGTTGATAATGCCAGTTATCTTTCTTTGGCGGTAGGGAGGTGGGCAGGATAAGAGATAGGATACCAAAGATTGGAAGAAAAATATAAAATAGACATGGTATGGTACAAATAAAGATACAATTATATCTATAACATTACTGCACATCTATAAAAGGAAACATGTATACACCTGGGCTAGGAATATAGTTCAGTGGTAGAATGTTCAGCCAACATAAGCACTGCAAAATCCCTAGCACTGAAAAAGAAAAAATTACATCCAACATGTGTACAATCAAGTACCAGGTAGTGATATGAGAAAATAAAAACTGATTAAAACAGATTTTACAGGCAAAAACAGAAATTACAGGCAATTTGTTATTTTGATTAATTTCTGCAATAAAATAATGTTTTTTTAAAAGGACAGAAAATTATTAATCCAATCTGCTCAATCACAAATGAGGAAATGATGCCCAGATTTGATAAAAAAAAAAAAAAAAAGCACAAATACTCTAGGATCTTGGCTACAATGTTTAATCAACCTTTTACTTACAGAGGAATAGTAGATTATAACAACAGCTCTCAACTCTTTTTGGTATTTTGCTATTCTCAAAAGAATGCGTATTAAATCCCCAAGCAGAACAGCCACTGTACTGCACAACTCCAAGAGATGACTTTCCCAGGTGACGCGGGGAAAAGACCAGACCAAGGTTGGATAAATATGAACAAAGACAGAAAGGGCAAAATGGAATGTTCAGGGAAAAGTTAATTATTTGATTCAGCTAAATGTGTGAGAGTAAGAATGAAGAGAAATATGGAAGGAAATGGGATTGCAAATACAGGCTAGAGACAAGGTAGACAAGGTTTTCTGATTAAACCAAATTAAATTTTAATATTTAACTTCCAGGAGAAAAAGGCCAGCAGAAGTATAGATACAGAGAGGCCAAAGAGAATGGAAGCAAATTGAGACAAATGAGAAAAGCCTTGAATGGGACATAAGAAATGAAAATGGTATATAAGGACCAGCAATGGGAGATGCTACAGATAACCTGGCAAGATAATTTGTCACTTTCTGGTCAGTCACCTGGTTTAAGGTAGCATGAGAGTTAAAATGTTAGCTACATGATCCAGCTACTTTAACAATTTTAGTATGTCTCTAATAACAATCAAGATATGCTCAGTACCTTCAGTTTCCCAGGCCTGGAGCTGATCCTGATCCCTAGTAGCACTGCCCAATACCTCTCGGGGAACAGGTTCCATTCGTGAATCCACTTTCTCTTGGTGAGAGGACTGGTTAAATCCTTCAATGGCCTTTTGGAAAAATAAGTTCAGCTCCTCAAAGTTCATGGCCTGGAGTTCAGCATAAAGTTCTACCTGTTGGGTTTCTTCTAATTCATTCCAGAACTGTAGCAGGTGATCTTGCCCAGCTCTGGACAACCTGAGTTTGAGGTCATTAACATTCATAATGCTCTTGTAGCCAACCTCTGTGAAAACAGGGGTACAATTTCTGCAACTGTGAACCTAAAAGAGAAAAGGAATTAACAGCAGGTCAAAGTCCAACCTCCAAACCTGAGTTTTTTCCCTATTAAGTACAGCCATGCACCACATAATGATGTTTTAGGTCAATGACAGACCCATATGACAGTGTTCCAAAGCTTATCACCTAAGTGACATCACAGCCATCTTACTTCATGTAAATATGCTCTGTGATGTTCACACAATGATGAAATGGGCTAACAACACAATTCTCAGAATGTATTCACATCATTAAACTACATATAGCTGCAATTTTTAAAACTTGATATTAAGAAAATTAACTTCTGGGGCTGGGGATATAGCTCAGGTGGTAGGGTGCTTTCCTAGCAAGCCCCAAGGCCCTGGGTTCAATCTCCAGCACCGCAAAAAAAAAAAAAAAAAAAAAAAGAAGAAGAAAAGAAAATTAACTTTTGCTTTTCCTGTAACTCAATATTTATAAGAGATCAAACATGTAAGAGAACAATAATTAGCATTATGTACCAGACACAGCATGAAGTACTTTACCTACATGGTCTCATTTAATTTTCAACAACTGTGGCACACATACTACTGTTATCACCACTTTACAGTAGAGGAGACTGAAAAGCCTGCGGCACAGAAAGGATAAGCACCTAGCCTATCTGTGGAACGGGATGTGAACTCTGCAGTTTGATGCCAATAGCTCACAGTCTGCCACATTTACTGTCTCTGAACTACTTCTCTGAACACCAGGCAACCACTTAATATGTCACCTGTTCTCCTTTTATCTCTAATGATAAAAATAACTCTGTTGCTGCTTTCAGAATACAGCAATATTCAGGAATAGAGAATTACATATAATCATGAAAAATACATTTCAATTCAATAGCCACTTATGCAGAGAAGTAATGAAAATATGTCCATTATCTCAATCAGTAAAAACTTGGACTCAAATTAAAGAGATATATAAAATGATCAGAAAATAAAACAATTAGATATTTTTTAAGAGTATTCTGTGACCAAATTCAGGTCAAAGAACCTACACCACTGAGGTGTAAGAATCACAGCACGTACAGTCTTTGCAACAAGGGAAGGTGAATGAGTGCAGTATAGCCCACCTGTAGACAGGGACATAGAAAGTCAAAAGAGAAGCTGTACCCCCCAGAAGACCACAGGCACCCTGGAGACCAGTTCATCTGCACCTTCTGCAACCACGAGAAGTCTTATGATATGAAAATGGACCATGCCCTAACACTGGAGTTACCTCTTGTACCACATACCTAAAGGAATTCTAGATGCCCATCACCTGCTAGATTTTAGACTAAAACAGAAGTGACTCCATTGCCTGAACCAAATAAAAAATGTTTTCAACTTTGGTGTCTTCATCTATTAAGTGGGAATAATAAAAATTTCCTCAAAAGTTCAGAGACATAAACTGAATAATCTTTACAATCAGAAAAATGAAACTCAAATAGTTAAGTAATTTAAATAGAAATTGTAACACAGATCTACCTGACTCTAAAATCTATGCTCTTTCCACAATATATCATTCATAAAAGTAGAGGAAATACTGCCATGCATGGTGGTTCATGCTGGTGCATCGGAGCAGGATGATTGCAAGTTCAAAGCCAGTCTCAGCAACTCAGCAAGGTCCTAAGCAACTTAGCAAGACCCTCTCTCAAAAACAAAACAAAACAAAAAAGGATGAGGATGTGGCTCAGCAATTAAGCACCCACGGGTTCACTCCCCAGTACCCCCCCCACACACACACACACAAAAGCAGAGGAAATACTAAGCAGTGAACACAAAATCTCATTAAAAACAGAAGCACTACAAAGTAAATGTTTCCAAGGAACAGAGTTGGGATATGGGTATTGAAATTTGATAATTCTGCTTTCATCATGTATTTGTTTGATAACCAGGATATGTTCTGAGAACACATGGGTGGGTGATTTCATCACTGTATGACCTCGTACAGCGTATTTAAACAAACCTAGATGACACAGGTCAATAACTCAACATGGCCTCTTAATGCAATCAAGACAGTAAAAAGATGTATGAGGCTTCTGGTGGTATAATTACACATACTGTCTTGCGGTAAACATTTTTTTGAGTGGAAGTGCACTGTAAAATGGTGATTAAAAAGTATGCCTCAGTAAATGAACCAGTAATAGTCATTTATTATCAAGTCCTAGGTATTGTACATAATTGTGTTACACTTTTATTGGACAATGGGATACCAGGTTTGTTTATACCCACCATCACCAAAAACATGAAATGTGATGTGCTATGAGGACAATGATGTCAGTAGGCAGGACAGGAAATTTTCAGTTTCATCATAATCTGTGGGACCAACATGGGCTGAGACACTGTTATGTGGAACATGACTATATTTCTATTGAGTGGCTGTGGGTCCAACAACCACCATTCTCTTATGTGAACAGGTTACTCCTCAAAGTTTGTTACTCCTGAGTTTTCCTTTAATGGAAATATATGTTACTAAATAATTTAAGAAAAAAATTAACTTTTATATGCCATTACTTGTTCACTCACCAATTTTTTTTTTTTTTTTTTTTTAGTGTTGAAGATTGAGCCCAGGGGCATTCTATCACTGAACTATATCCCTACCCATTTTAATCTTTTTTTATTTCAGTTTTGAGACAGTCTTACTAGGTTGCCCAAGCTGGCCTTGAATTTTCAATTCTCTTGCCTGAACCTCCTGAGTCACTGGGATTACAGGCGTGCCCCACCAGGACCAGCTCACTCACCAAATATTTAATAAGCACACTTACTGTTTACCCTCTCTGGGTGATAGGCAAAACACAAAGAAGAAAGCAACAGTACATTTCCATGTAGAAGACAAATATATAAAATGTCAGGCAGTTCTACGAGATAAGAATAATAAAGAAAAACAAAGACTAAAAAGCAATGGTGATTATTTCATAGTGGTCAGGTAGAGCCTACATAGAGCTAATATTTGAGAAAACATTTAAATGAAAAGTTAACAAGTTAATAACTCCAGAAGGAGCATTCTAGGCACAGAACTTCAAGCGAAAGAGCCCACTTGGTGTGTTCATAGAAAAGCAAAAAGGTCCATGTAGCTGGAGCACAGTGACAGAAGCAAAGATTGAAAGTAAGGCTGGAGAAGTAAGTAAAGGGCAGAATAAGTGAGGCTTTGTGGTCAAAGAAAGAACCTTGGGGTTTGAGAAGCCCACTGGAGAATGTGGAACAGGGGAATACAATGCTCTTAGGTTTAAAAAGATAGTTTCCCTGTTGTGTGAAGGGGAACAGAAAGACCGTGATGAAGGAAAAAGTGGAAGAACGAACACCAGTTAGGGAACTACGACTGTAGACTACATGAGAGATGATGATGCCTTAGAGTGGTGGTGAAAATGGACCAGTAGGATTAAGTAATGGATTGAACATGTAGATGGAAATCAAGCAAAGATGACTCCACATCATGGTGCCATTTACTGAAGATAGGCAAACATGAGGATAGGAGCAGATACAGGGATATGTATGGAGAGTGGGGAGAATCGATATTTCACTTTTGGGCATGTTAAGTTTGATATTAGAGTTCAGACGCAATACTAGAGTTAAAGTTTTCAAGGTCATCAGCATATATGATATTAAGTTATGGACTAAATGAGATCCCCAAAGAATTATAAAAGCAAAGTCAGGAGACTGAGCTGTGGACACTTACTAAGAGTATTCAAAGACATTTCTACTGCTTAACATGTCTCAGAAGTTATGATGCTATTATTTTTATGTCAAAAATATATTAAAAAGACAGTTGAGAAGGATGAATTTATATTAAACTATTTTCCAAGGAATGGTTCCCAAGGTCTCATTTATACAATCACTATTGCCCAGATTCAAGGTAGTACATTGTAGTGGGAAATTCAGCAGGGCAAGTAGGTAATAGAAAAATAGGAAGCTATCTCTTTTTGATTCCTTCCCCATCATCAGACCCTGTGCAAATCATTTCACTTCCCTGCGTATATCTCTCCTTATGAAGATAAGACCATCAACCTTCTTCACAAATCCCTGAGAGTCAAGAGTAGAGAGGGCTCAGTGTACTAAAAAGTATACACAAACCTATTATTGTAACACTGAAAATTGCAAATCAAAGTTTTCCTAAAAAGACATTAGATACTCATCCATACAAATACAACAACTCACAAGTTAAATTTTGATTTCTAGGCCCAGAACACTGGCAATCTACAAAAGTTAACAAGGTCACATGTGCACATTTACACATAACTATGCTTGAGTTTTGGACAAAACAATTCATCTATGATGTTTACTTGAAGCAAATAATCACTCACTGCCATCAATATAGTATGTTTCCCCCCAATTGCTGTGTGTGTGACAGTAAACAGCAATGAGGAAGAATTTTTAAAAGATAAGATTTTTATTCTGACAATCAAAACGTGAAAAAGTTGAAAAGCTGCTCTAGAAATTTTGATGAAACTTGGTATATGCAAATAGCCTAATGCATCTGTATGAAAACAAATGATCAATATGGTAAGAAAGCACCATTATCAAATACACCTTTATTAGAATGTAAATACCAGTATTAAAGAAATCCAGTATTTCTTCCCCCTTTTCTGGTCTCTTTTTCGTACCTATCTCTGCTTTGAGAGCAATATGTATAATGGACAAACTAAACCTCTTTAGAGTTTTTTTAAAAATAGGGTTGAGGTTGACCATAACCACTGACTGCATCCTATAACTGCTTGGCAGAACGGCCCATGATGTCTTTTGTAGCTCCAGTTAAGTAAGCCAACTGACTAACAATGGAAGAACTGACAACTACCTTCAATTTCCTGCAAAGCCTTGGGTCCACACCCAGTTACTTTCATCTCCAAGTCCTTAAACTTTTACACTACATAATGATATATACATATTATAATCACTACCACCTGATTTGATTTCAGGAACCACGTACAAATAAATATAGCCTAGCGACAGGACAAACTTAACAAAATCTTCAAGAAGCCATCTGTTCAGCAAATGTGTGCTCTCAGCTCTCCAGTCCCATCCTGCTTGGCCAAGCGAGGGGAAATCCAGAAATTTCAATCTTCTCCCACCACCAATATTAAGACAAAAAAATAGTGGCAAGCAAGTTTGGTCCTACTGCCATGTCCGCCACAGGTATCTCCTGTCCTTGCTTAAGCCCTCAATTCTTTTCCTCATATATTCAAGACACCCCCACTCGCTCCCACCTGACAGTTCCAACGACCACACCTGTCCCACTAAAGGCTTCCCAAACTCGACAAAACTGTCCACAGGAGCTGACCTGAGAACCTCAAGGCTCCTATCCCCACCCAAGTGAGGGCCCACGTCCCCGCCCCCAACCGTCTGGAAAACCTCTGAATCCAGGGATTGCCCGAACCCCTCTCAACGCTCCCACTCCCTGCGGGGCGTCCTCACCCCAGTCCGGCCCCTCTCTCCACCCTGAGGCCCATCGCACACACCCTCCGCGGGGTCTCCAGGAATGGGGGCAACCGCGGGGCGCGCGAGGCAGCGTGTTGCAAGTGCCGCGGGAACCAAGCCGCGGGCCAGGCTGCCGGCGCGGTGCACGCAGTGCGACGCGTCCCACGTCCGCGCGCGTGGCGGAGGGCGTGTGTGTGGTGGGCGAGACCTGGACCTGTCTCCTCCCCAGCTGGAACCCCTTACCTCCCTCCGCGCGACCGCTGCTCCGCTCGGCTCCGGCTCCTACGGCTCCGCCACTCATCTGTGTTCCGCGCCCGCTCGGAATATATACCCTCCTCCGGGGGGCCGGGACGGCGGGGCGGGCCGGGAGCTGGGGCCCAGGGGAGCGCCGGCCCCGGCCACCCCGCCTCTCTGACTGGCTGCCGGTACAGGGCGGAGCGGAAGCCGGCGGCCCGGACACGTCAACGCAGTGAGCGCAGGCAACTAGGCGGGCCCGGAGAGGGCCGCGGGGCGAGGCGGGGCCTCTTCGCGTCACTCACTCTCTGGCCCAATAGGGCGGCCTCGGGAGTGCCGTCAGTCGGACTGGAGGGGCGGGGTCAGTTGCTGCGTCCGCGCTCTGCTGCCCGGCCAGACCCCGAGAAGCCGACTTTAAGCTGGACGACCCCGGGCTGTGAGCCAGGGTCTCTTAGTCGTGCTGCTGGCTCGGTGCCGCGGGGCGCACACCCTGTCCAGAAGCGGGTCACAGAATTGGGAGGAGAATTATATCTCCGCGAGGCAGAGTTCCGAACACCCACGCGGACGGTTGAGAAAGGACCACCGATTTCTCAGCGGAGAAACTTCCAGGGCCGGCCCTGCGCGCCCTCTCACCTTAGAGTAGTTATTTATCTCTAGTTCGCTACATACCTGGAAGGGCCCCAACTTCGTGGTGGTGTTTTGAATCCCAAGCTGGTGAAGCAGGAGGGTTTCCTTTTGCATAACCAGACTGAAAGAAATGCAAGAAAACATATTAGGTAACCTGAGATAGCGATGAGCTTGTAGTGAGAGTGAGCCCGGGTCACCCCAAGGTGTCGGTGGACAACCTTGTTGGGCACTAAGATGGTGGTTGAATTACCTCCGGGGCCATTCAGGGGCGGATGTTTAACAGTCCTGTTATACAACCTCTTGCGGGATGCACACGCAGTTTATATACTCAGCATTCTGCCCTTAGAAGTTGTGTTGCATTTTGCAGTTTTTGTAAGTCCAGTATGAAATATCAAAAGCACCTAGATTTAACATAGGGAATTTCATAGAGAAATTCAGGCATATTTAGGTGCCTTCCATTTTAAAATCTGGTAGATTTGTTTTCTATTTTAACTTTTCTTTTTCAGTATTTTCTTAGCTATTCTTACATGTTTTTATGAGGATTTTAGTATCAATTTTTCCAGTTTATAACGACAAGGGGTTAATTTATAAATTAACGAGAGATACTTTTCCATTTGGTAAGTGGTTTTTGTGGTTTTTCAGGAACTTTTACAATTGCCCAAACACAAAAGTAAGTCTTTAACTAACAGGGCACACAGCTCTGGAGGAAACAGAACCAGGAAGGGTGTGATTGTCAAAGAGTAGATTGCCCCTCACATGCCCTCTGGTATCCAGTCAGAATGCCAGGTCACTGGAGAAGCTGTAAATGTTACCAGCAGTGCTGTTTATGGTGGCAGCTGTGCTGCCTTAGGACAGGAATAAACGATAGGGAAGTGTTTTTCTCTGATTCGAAAACTTACAGATGAAAACAGATTTAGCCAAACTTGGAAGCAAACATCTGTAATACCCCAGACTCCCCAGGAGGATCACAAGTTTCAGGCCAGCCTCAGCAACTTAGACCCTGTCTTAAAAAAAAAAAAAAGGATAAAAGGGGCTGGGAGTGTAGCTCAGTGATAGGGCAAAATGAGAAGGAAGAAAGAAGGAAGCTCTGAGGCTTAAGGATTAAATGAAGAGTATGAAACCTGTATGCCTTGGAGATTACCTGGAATCCTTTGATCTTTATATATGGATGCCCCTGAAGATGAACGATTAAGAGCAAACTGCCATACTTTCAGCATGTATTCTTATTCTGTGCTAGAGGGTGTGATAATTTCACCATGGGGAATCAAAAGATTCTGTGTCCTCATGGAATTTATAGGAGAGATGTTCCTTTTTAAAGGGCCATCAGTGCAAATGCACAAATAGAGGAATTCAGGGCTCAGAGAGAGAGAGAATAAAGGAATGAAGGAGTTTTTCAAAAGGACAGGCCAATAGGAGAAGAAGTGGGAGTTGAGGACAACCTTAATCTTCACAAGAGTCTGCCCTTTGATGCTCTGCCTTCGTGATGGAGGTTTTTAGGTTTTGCCACTGACAACACCATCATCTTGTCTTTTTTTTTTTTTTTTTTTTTGGACTGGGAATTGAACCCAGGAGTGTTTTACCACTGAGAAACATCTCCAATTCTTTCATTTTTTTATTTTGAGACACTGTTTCCCGAAATTGCTAGGGCTGGCCTCAAACTTGTTATCCTCCTGCCTCAGCCTCTGAGTCTCTGAGGAGTGGGCCCCCATACCCAACCCATCACCTTCTCTAATTCCTGCTGACTACTTAATGAAAAAGACCAAGAAATTTGTAGGTAAAGAATTGAAATGAAGTGATGTCTACCTACAGGTTGCTGATCAATACATTGTGAAATTTTAAGCATCAGAAGTAACTGTTTACTAAAAGATATGTATTTTTAGTAATATGATCTCAGCTTGGTTTTTAAAAAGATAATTCTTTCATCTATTGGATGAATGCTTGGAGAGAAATGAATACAGAGATTAGGAAGATGGACATCATGAGATCTGGAAAAAATTATGTGAGTTCTTTGAATGTCAGCTTCCTTCCCCACAAAATTGAGATATGTGCAATACACCCTACAGAATTTGAAAGAGAATCACATTAGAAAGGCTCAGCTCATAGTAATAGCTATTCAATAAGTGTTAGGTAAGTAAAAAAAGAGGGATACAAAAATGAAAAGAAGCAAAATTGAAGTTTTCTGTTAAAAATACAAAAGTATTTGAATGGAAGAAGAGATGTTTTAAATGGACTTATTGTGAAGAAATTTTAAAATGTAGAAGGTCATAGAATAGTAGGTTTTTATTTTTTGTCTTTTAGGCAAAATGGGATTTTGGTGGTTTTTATAATCTTTTGGATGCTATTGGGAGATAAATTCTAAATCTGCTAAAGTGGAAATTATTTTAATTTTAGAAAAGCAAATGTGTTACTTAACAGCTAAAACAGCTATATGCTTGAATGGTTTTCCCTTCAGTTGTGTCAGAGAAGTGCCAGTCCGCCCGCACTTTCTTGTTTAGTACATTTTTCAAACAATAGGCTAGTAAATGGTGAGTCCACACCAGAGGAATCTTTCGTGCATTGTCCTGAATGTAAGAGCCTTAGATAGTCCACTGAACTTCTAAAAACACCCTGCTTATTTCCCAGTAGAGTTTAGGAGGCACCAAGAGAGTCTGGCTCAACTCAAGTCTCTGTTCAAGGCAAGGCCTAAGCATTCATGAGATCACTGTTTCCAAGAGGCTCCAAATGGGTGGTGGAAAGGTTAGCATTTTGACTTTCCTGTTGACAGTTTCCTAGGACATGAGTAGTTCATTCTCTCAGGAGATCATATTGGCCTAACTCACCACTCCTTCCACACTCTAAATTTTCTGTAACTCAGAGTGTGTTTTGAAATACTGTGAAATGACCAATACACCCTGTTAAATGTCAAACTTTTTACTCAGTGTTTTCCACACCCTTCTAAAATTTATGCAATCTTTCAAAGGATTTTGAGCTAGAAAGTTCAGAGAGGTCTTTGTACATCTATGAAGTGTGGGATCCTGGGGTGACAGAAAGACAAGTGAATGTACAACCCCTCAAAACTGATGAGAGGAGGAGGGGGAGGGGATTTGAAAAATGGTGGAGTGATACAGACATCACTTACCCTATGTACATGTATTATTAACATGAATGGTGTGAATGTACATCATGCACAACCATAGAAATGAAAAATTGTACCCCATTTGTGAACAATGAATCAAAATGAAGTCTGTAGAAAATTTAGAAATAAATAAGTGAATATTTGCCTTTAAAAAAACTGATTATAACCAAAGAAATCCATAAATAACAATGAAAGGACTGGAGGGAGTGGTTAAGAGAGTATTGGTATGCTATAGTTATAGGAAGTACTCAGCTGTTTGAGTCCACATTGAGAAATGGTTTTTATGATGTGGAAGAGTGAACTCTAAAATTCCTTTTCAGTGCTGTTGGCTAACTTTATCTGATTCACCTCCCTTAATTAGCAGACACATTAACTAGAAGTAAAGTGGTTTACTTTAAGGACAAAATAGGTAGGAAGATGCAGAAGTAAGGTTAGAAGTCAAGGGCTGGGGATGTAGCTCAGTGGTGGAGCACTTGCCTGGCATACAGCAAGGCCATGGGTTCAATTCCTAGCATCACACACACAAAAAGAGAAAAAAATCTTTTACTAAATGCCAGGGTTTCTCTGGAGGTAATAAGTATAAAAATAATCCAGTAACTAAAAACTGCAATCACCATAATCATTCCAATATATTTACTTCTTTTAAAACTAAAAGTTTTAGTGAACTAAAGTTTAGTTTAATGAACCAAAAGCTCATTAGTATTATGAGTCCTAGGTTAAATGTTGAATATATCCTCTTGGGAACCCACTTGGCTGGATCTTTCTAATGGAGGGAGCCTCACAGCAATGCTATCTCTAGAGGAAATTCCACAGAAACTTAGCCTATAATGACCTTTGACCTACAGTGAAACCAGAATGGCCACATACCTTGTTCCAAAACTACCTTCCCACCTTTCTGGTCATTGTTCAGCCACCCACCTCTGCTTGGCTGGATGACCTTCTATAATGGAATTTCTCAGATGTGGACAATTTCTCATAATATGCTTTCTCTGATCTACTGTAAGTACAATATGTTTGGATTTATTATGCATTTTCATGTTTTTCAACAACATGAATGACACATAAAATAGATATAGCGAGTTATTTTTGTTGGAGTTATCTCCTAGTCACCTATTACTTCTTTAGGAATCTATGACAGATTATTTACTTTGTGTTTTCCAGGTAATGTCTATAAATAAGGAAAAGATAAAAGTCAGATGTTACATCTAAGAAATCTTAAGCATAACAAGAAATTCCTCAGTAGATTCTGTTACAGGCCGCATATCTCCCCTTGGATGGTGCTACTTAATATTAATAGAGGAAAGAATCAATGTCATAAAGACTCTCTGGCAGTACCAGATGGCTTGGCATCAAAACTGAATCACAAAAGTGTGGTCTCAGAACTTACTTGGGTTCTCAGAACTTCTGGTAATTATTTCCTGTGTCCCTTGCAGCATTTATTTATTTATTTAATGTGTCTGAGACAGCTTAACGTAGTAGGTGAAAACTTGAAGTCTGATGCCAGACAGCATGAGTTTGAATCTTGGTTCTGCAGTTACTAGTTCAACAGTCTTCAACAAGAACATTTTTTTAACTTTTTTTCAAGTAGGTGGGATAAACTGTCCATGGTCCATTCTCTACCTATAAGCTAGGTTCCATCTCATTCCTACTTAAGGGCATCTCTCCAGTACTTGAATTCTTAATAGTTACCTCATGATGAACATCTTTAACTGAACTCTTGATTTATTTCTGTAACCTTCCAAGAAACCTGCTTCTCTCAGTCTTTCCTATCTCTATTACTTCTCAGGCAAAAAATCTTAGCATCATTCCTTTTGCTTATTCCAGAGTCAATTTTTAGTTAAATTCCACAGGTTCTATCTTCAAAATATATCCATAATTCTACTGGTTTTCATCATCATTTTCTCCCAACCTAGTCTAATCCATCATCATCTCTGGATTGTAGTAGTAGCCTCCTGGCCAGTCTTCTTGCTTTTACCCTTACACTTCTTAAGACCATTCTTAATAATGGCGGCTAGAATGTGCCCTAGAATTATTTCTCTGCTCAAAACCCTCCAAGGACTTTCTAGCTCACTCAGAATAAAATTCAGAATCATCAGATGACCCATAAGATCCTAAAGGTCTATCCCCCTACCTCTGTCCTGCCCACTTCTTCTGTGTTCTTCCCATTGATGGTCTCCATATCCTGCCCTGGCTCATCAGACCCTAGCTACCCTAGAGTTTAGGATTTGTCCTGAGAGCAGTGGTAAGACCCTGATGGGTTTTTATAAGCCATCCTTCCATCACATCTGCCTATAAAATGGGGAAAAAGATTGACAGTTAATATCACAGACCAGCACACCCTATGGCTATCAGCCCCTTACATTATACAATTGTAATTGGCCTTGGTGACACAGCAAAGGCTCAAAGGATCCCTTTGAATCTAATTTGTTGTTCCCTGATATGACTTTCTTATTTTCTTTTTTGTGATGAAAGAATAAAAGCAGAAAAAATCAAAGACCCAAAACTTAGTGTTTTTAAAAGAAAACAAAGATTTTTAATTTTATTATGTAAATATTATAAATATTAATAATTTGAAATGTACAAGAGGAAAAAGAGTGGGAGAGAAGGAAGTAGGGAGGAAAGGAGAGAGGGAGCAAGGGCCTGTTATGTAAAACAATTCCTATTAATGCTTTGGTATATTTCCTTAAAGACTAGACATTCTGAGTATTTTTCAATCATTTGCAGCATTCTTTCCCACCCTCTACCTTCCCCAGGGGAACGAGGAACAGTGTCTTCTTTGAAGTCCTGATTTCATGTAATATAGTGGGCACACCCTGCCCAAGCTAACCTTATTTCTCATCAACAAGTTTTAGAATAGACAACTTGGTTTTTGTTTATTAGCCCATGAACTTTCTGGCATTTCATTGAAGTAATTTCTGACTAGGTTTTTTTGTCTGTAAGGCTATCTAAATTCTGATCTTGACAGAGAAAGAATAAATTCTGTTGCACTGTATTTCCAGCAGACAAATGAATGAGTGATAAAATATAAATAGGCCACCCAAGAATGCAATAAATCCTTTTGATTGAAATGAAGCACAGTTAACAGAGTAAAGCGGTAGCTTACAGAATAGGAGAAAATCTTTGCCAGCTAGTCTTTGACAGAGGATTAACACCCAGAATATGTAAAGAACTCAAAAAACACCAACCTCCTGCAAAAAAAAAAAAAAAAAAAAATCAGTAAATGGTCACATGAACTAAACAGACACCTCTCAAAAGAAGTATGAATGGCCAATAATTTTATGCCAAAAGTGTTTGACATCTTCAGTCATTGAGTAAATACAAATTACCAGGGTCCAGCTCTAGCAGGAGTCTGGGGTCCTGGGTAGATGGGAGGCATCAGCGAGATGGAGAAATAGCAGAGACACCAAGTTTTCTGAGGCTAATTCTGCTTTATTCACACTCTCAGGGGATTACTATGCTGTAAATTTTGACCCATAGCACAGACTTGTGGTAACATACAAGGAAATGATGTACAGGAGAAAGAATGTCCCAGCACAGACACTAAGATTAGATCACAGTTAGCTATTCTAAGATTACTTTTGCATACACTTTTATTTTTAACTAAGAATCAAGACTTAGGCAGTTTCTTCTAACTGTGTACTTTAAGCTTAATCTAAATCGTTTATTTTACGTACGAGGTGGGAACAACATTTTCTGTACCAAATATTCAATTGTCTAATAAGTGCTCCCCTTTGTTTCTTAAGGAGGCCCATGACGTGTTAACCTTTCCATGAACCTGAGTGTTTGGCCCCGAACCCATTTACCGTAATTCCACACTTATTCATTGTCCTTCATCATTATTTCATTCAGAAGGGATCTATTACAATTTATTTTGTGTTCCAATATAGTGACATTGCCTAGGAAATTATTTTCTAATTTTCTCAAGAAGCTTGCACTCATTAACAGTATTTTCAGAAAACCAATTATACACAGGAGCATGCCACGTCTACGGCTTCCAGGAGGATGAAGACCATGCAGCATCCTCTGTCCCAGCAGAGCCATGCCATGCGGTGGGGGTGGGGAATAGACGTGGCAACAAATCAAAACTACGTTGAGATTCCATCTCACCTCAATCAGAATGCCTATCGTCATTAATAGAAATAATAAATGCTGGTGAGGATGCCTGGGGAAAGGAACTGTTATACACTGCCACCACTGTGCAAATCAATATGAATGTTCCTTAAAACACTAAAAATACACTACCATATGATGCAGCTATTACACTCCTCATTATTTCTTGAAGAATTAAAGTCAGTATACTTAAAACTACCTGCATGCCCATGTTTGTAGCAGCACAGCTCACAATAACCAAACTATGGAACCAGCCTATGTCCATCACAAAGATGTGTGGATAAAGAAAATGTGGTGGATATACACTGGAGTTTTATTCAGCCAAAAATAAGAATGAAATTATGTCATTTGCAGTAACATGGATGAAACTGGAGATCATCATGTTATGTGAAATAAGAAATATTGCATGTTTTCTCTCAAGTGGAAACTAGAAAAAGGAGGAAAAGTGATGTCATGAAGGTAGAAGGTAGACTATTAGTTTAGAGGAAGCAGATGAGGGGAAGGGGAAAAGAGGGTAAGTGGAGGTATTAAGGAGTAAAATTGATCCACTGAGCCACATCCCCAGTGGAGGGGACCATTTCTGCCATGCTGCTTAACAAGGTCCTAGCATGGGGAAGGGCTTGGCAAGACCACCATTCCAGGAAATTGCCCCTGTCATCTCTCCTGGGAATTGGGTGTTTTCTTGTAATTATCATACTAACATACATACATGCAACTGCAAATCATATTCCCTGGAAATCTTGTTACTAATGATTGTTGTGATAAAAATTTAACTTCAATGAGTCTGCAGAGCTTGGGGGAGGATGAGGATGAGGAATGCTTTAAAAAAATATACCAATATCACACATAATACAGAGTTCAAAAAACTACAGTTACAGGAATTGCTTGCTCCTGTGCTGGCCACACCTGCCCCAGGTAATGCTTTATCAGTAAAACAGCCAGGCTTGGACGTCAAGGGACACCCTGGAAATGCAGGACAATAAGAACAAAGAAACAGCATATGCAAATAACTAGAAAAATATTATGCCCTCATTGCATGTTAATTAGTTATGAGTAGTTTATGCTGGCTTAGGTCTCACTCATGTATTACTAAAGGGAGAGGACAAATCAATAACATAATATTAGGATAAAATGTAACATTCACACTGATTTACATTCACTGTAAATGACCTTAGTTTTAACTGAACTTGTTTAGGTAATAGAGTAGGCTTTTAAGGTTAAATCAAAAACAATAATATGAGCTAAAGATTAAGTACATGTTTTGCTTAGCAGTTCGGTAAAATCAGCTTGAAACAAAATAGAGTCATTATGCTGAACAATAGGTCTGACACCAAAGAGCAAACGAAGGCCAGTAGGATGAAAAGAGGAAAATACCTTAATGTACAGGCTATGTGCTAGACACCTGCTGGAAATTGTGGTTAATGAGAAATCTTGTGGTAATTTCTCTACAGCTTGTACCTTGTTTAATTCTGCTTTACTTAATACTATAAAAGAAGAGCTAAAATAAATCTGAGCAGCACTTGCTCCAAGCTGCTCCAGGGGTTCGTGTGGTTCCTCTGGGCTCATCCACTCATCCTTAAAGGACGCTATGAGTTGCTGGGGCTGGCTCCCAGCACTCCAGCCCTCCTTTGTATTTTATTTAGAGACAGGATCTCACTGAGTTGCTTAGGGCCTTGCTAAGTTGCTTAGGCTGACTTTGGAATCATGATCCTCCTGCCTCAGCCTCCCAAGCTGCTGGGATTACGTGGCAAAATTATGTGTTATATTGATGTATGAATACGCTACCATGAAACCCATTATGCTGTATAATTAATTTGCATCAATTTAAAAATAGAAAAAAAATCTTTTCTTCTCACTAGAATCCGTCATTACATCACATCATTATGGAATTCTACTGATAATTGGTTCATTTTTTTAAATACTGATGTGCCCTTTATTTATTTCTCACTGAATGCTGTTCTTTTAGTGTTATTGTAAATTAGGCGGAGTGGGTTCAGGCCAAATTATGAGCTCGCCGCCATGGAAATATAAATAATGCCAGCAAATGGCCAAACCAGAGCCAGATGGAAGTGATAGGCTTTATTAGAGATTGCGCTCCCGGGCAAGATCCCAGCCCTCTGGGGTGAAAGCGGGAAGGGGGGTGGGCGGGCAAGAAGAAGTTGCAAATGGCTTCGGCTGCTCAGGTTTTTATACAGGGAGAAAGGGACTGGGGGTCCTGCCCAGGAAAGGTGGGCCAAGGCGGACGTCAGGGTCAGCAGGTTTCCTCCTGATTGGTCACCTCTGGCACGCTATCTGGCCCTTTGTGCTCGCAGTGAGTTGCTAGGGGTCTTTTATCTGCTTCCTCCCCTGTAGCCGCTTCAGTTTGACCCGACAGTTATGTTTTATTAGGCTCTATTGTAACTACTAAAAAGTCATGATATTTTACTTGTAGGTGGTCATTTTTGTTTAAATAATTTGTTTAAGATTGTTATTTATCATTGGTGATTAAAAAGTAGAGAATTAAGCCACAATTTAGAAGTTGTGATTTGCTACGAAGTAGCTAAGAAATATGAAAATGTAAATGGAACTTTCCAAATGCTTGTTTATGACTGGTATAGCATTCAATTATAGATGGTTTGCACTAGTCTTAGGATAGGGAAGGTATATATTAACAATGACAAATATTTCCTATTATGTGCTTAAACAATTTCTGATTGTAAAATTAAGATCATTTTCTAATAGTCATTTTTATTCCCCAATTTATTGATCTAGTCAATTATCATTGAACTTTGTCCTAAGCATGATTTACTATTATAAAATTGGAAGATTTTCAAATTTGCATTATTAATTATATTGGCTTGTCATTTGTTAAGCACAGCAAAGCACATTTTGTATCAATTTATTCAAAAATTGGCTTAAATAATGCATACAAATATAATGCTTGGGATGTAGTTCAGTGGTAGAGTGCTTGCCAAGCATGTAAGAGACCTGGATTTGATCCCTAGCACCACAAGAAACACAAGGAGTGTAAATCCTTTAGTTATTTAGTTGGGTTTGTTTTTGCTGTTGTTTGCAGTACTGGGGATTGAAACCAGGTATGCTTTGCCACTGAGCTTTATTCCCAGCTCCTTTTTTTTTTTTTTTTTTAAAGACAGTCTTACTAAGTTGCCCAGTCTGGCCTTAAACTTGGGGTCCTCCTACTTCAGTCTCCCAAGTCACTGAGATTACAGGCATGCACTACTGTGCCTCACTATAATTAAGGAAAAACATGCATTATCTCTTAGATACATGTTGTCATTTATAACTTTTTTTTAAACAAAAGTTAAAATGCCCCTTAAGTGATTCTGTGTTATCATAACTTCTTTCAGAAAGCAACAGTGTCAACAAAAGAGATCCATGTCACATTGAGTTAATTATGGTTTGGTAAGTATGGACATTTCTGTCTTAATCTGCTTGGGCTGCTGTAACCACAATACCACATATTGGGTGACCTAAACAACAGACATGTATTCTCTCAGTTGAGGCTGGGAACGGTACCAGCGTGGTTGGGTTCTGGATGACTAACAGGAGGCTTCTTGCTGTGTCTTCAGGTAGAGGGGAGAGAAAGAGAAAGACAGAGGGGGTGGATGGAGATATTAAACAAACTCACTGATCTCTTATAAGGGCACAAATACGATCATGAGTACCCTCCCTCATGACTTATTCTAAACATAATTATCTTCCAATAGCCCCATCTCCAAATGCCAGCACATTGTGGGGTATGGTTGCAACATGAATTTTGAGAGTATATAACTCAGTCAATAGCATTCTGTCCCTAGTTCCCCAGAACTCATATTCTTCTTGCATGCAAAATAAATATGTGCCAACAGCTTCAAAAGTCTTAATTCATTCCAGCATCAACTCTAGCCTAAATAAAGTGTGGTGAGACTCCAGATATACTTCATTTTGAGGCAAAATTCTCCTCCAGTTGGGATCCTGTGATATCTCTCAAGTTATATGCTTCCAAAAAACAGTGGTGATATAGACATTTCCATTCCAGTAGGAAAAAAGGAAGTTATGGTGGGTCCCAATCCAAAACCTAGCACGAAAATTCCATCAGATCTTGAGGCTTAAGAATAATTCTCTGATTAAATGTTCTGCCATCCAGACTCACTGGGTGAGAATGACAATGCCCCCAAGACACACATTGCCTGAGGAGGTTTCACCCACAGTGAGACTCTGTAGGGGCCCTCACACTAATGGACATCTCAAGAGGGTCCCACCCTTGGAAAAACAAGAGGAGATAACCCTGCCCAACTGGGACTGTAATGGTAATATCAGTTCTGATGGCACTTGAATTGCTTTTGGGTCATTTTTCTTTTTTCCTGAGGATTAGTGCATGTTCTCAATAACTAATGTATTGAATACTTGTTATTAAATTTCATGTACTTCTTTTCTCATTTTATCTTTATAATAAACTTTTAGGTTAATACTGATATTATTTTGATCTTATAGATCAATAAACTAAAGGTAAGAAAGGTTTAATAACTTTTACAAGGTCTCATCCAGTAACACATTTCAAATTTGAACATGTATTTGACTACAAATATTGATACCGCCGCTGCTTTCGGTGTTGAAGTGCAACCCCAGAGAAGCAGCCAAGGCAAGCATGTTAAGCAGGCTTTATTTAAAAGTAGTAACACAAACTTCTCCTGGGTGGGAGAAGGGGGGCCATGGCTGATGTTCTAGAATCCCCGAGAAGTGAGGGCACCCTACATCTTTTATAGGTTAGGGTCTTCTTTTGTTCTGCTCAGTCCTTTGACCCTCCTCTCTCTCTCCTTCCTCCCATATGGCGGTGGCGACACAGCAAAAAGGTGGGATGTGAACGGCAGGGGGAAAGGCCACCTGGAGTTTCAGGTGGGGAACCAGGAGGCATTAATTAGCAACTCCCTGCCGGCAGCTTTGGGGGAGGGGCAGCTAAGCAGGTAACCTTGGTGATCAAAGGGCTCTGGAGACACTGACATTCCACTCTCCCAGGGGCTTCTCCAACTTCCCAGACTCTGATGGTCTCCATTCCTCAATTTGACCAGATTCCCTGATTTCTACACTAACTGCCTGTCCAATTCTGGCTTCAATATCATGCTCTTAATTACTGTTTTACTAAGTTCTTATCTCCAACCATTTAATTTTCAAAATAGTAAATACGGACCCCAGCACCAAGTTGGATCAATATTGCCTAATAATATCTCAAAAAGACAGTCATGATGACAAATATTGATAACCCGACTAAGCATACGTGCTAAGTTAATAACATACTATTTAATGTTATATTTCACCTTTCAAAAACATTTGTTTCTTTGTGAAAGCTCACATCATGTATAGTGGCATGGACTTTTTATTGTTTTATATGTGAGGTTTTTGGCCTCCATTTTACATGGCTATTGAAACAAACACTACAAACTTAGTGGCTTAAAACAACACAGATTTATTATATCAGAGTTTCTCCAGGTCAGAAGTCTGGGTGGGCTCAATTGGATCCTTCATTTAGAGTTTCAGAAGCTGAAATGAAGGTGAGTAGTCAGGACTACACTCATGACTAGAAGTGCTAGACAAAATCTTCTCCCAAATGCTTCCTGTTGTTGGTGCTTTGAGTCTCTCAAACTCAAATAGTTGAGGAAGCTGGAGGAAGTTCTGTTTTTTAAGGACTCCTCCAATTAAAATGTCTTCCTTCCTAGGGTACTTCAAAATAACCATCCTATCTTAAAGTTTATAACCTTAATTAGATGTAGAAAGTCCCTTTTTCTCTTAGTTTAAACCTACCTTCTTGATTCTGAAGTATTTCTCTTATATACAGCATCCATTAATCTTTTATCCAGTCTGACAATCTGCCAACCTTAGTGTTTATTTAACTTACATTTACTGTAGTTATTAATATGCTTGGACTTACTACTGTTATTTTCATAATTGTATTTTATATATTTCATGTCCTTTTGGTCTTCTATTCCTCTTTGCCTTTAGAATGTTAAACACATTCTATGTAGCATTTTAATTATTCTTTTTTACTGTAATCTTTTGGCATTTTCTTGTGGTTACTTTAGTGAATACAATATGCATTGTAAGTATCACTTACAGTTTTGCTCCAAAATAGCTTCATTTCTTCAGATACCCTACATATTTATATTTATTAACTGAAAGTAAAAGAATTATTCCTTTATGCAATCTTAAATCTTCTAAAGAAATTAAGATGAAGATTTTTCAGTCTTACATATGTGTTTATGTTTCTGATGCTGTGCATTTCTTCCTGTGAATTCATATTGCCATCTGTGCCACCTCCTTTCAGACTGAAGTACTTCCTTTAGTATTTTTTGAAGGAACACTGGCTGGCAAAGAATTCCCCAAGATTTTTAAAATCTGGGACTATATTTCGTTTGCCTTCATTTTTTTGTATTTTTTTTAATTTTCAAAATATAAAGTTCACACATTTATTTCTGATAAACTTTTGCTATATTTGTTGAAACATCAGTTTCTCATTTCCACTCAACTCAAGGCAGCCACCTTCAATGAAGAAACTTTCAGTTTCCACAGCCCGTCCCACCTTGGTGGAGCACTACCAGACCAGTGAGCAGGGGAGGTGGAAGCGTCCCTGGCAAGAACGCCAGAGTCCCCCACTGCTTGCACAGACATTCTGCAATTTCTCATGAACAAATACTTCTTAATCTGCTTGCCTTTGGCCTTTCCCCAGGACTATTAAGTGATTTTTTTTAAATTGTCTAGTTTTATAGTTGTTTGGGGGGAAGAGAATTTGCTGGCATGAGTGTAGCACTAATTTACACAGATAAGTATGTTCAAAATTTTTAATTCTTAGAATAGCCATTGACTTGAGAACCCTCTATAGTGTTGCTTGCCTGGCTCGGTAGAAGAGTGTTTTTCCTACCATATTTTTTATTGGTGTACTATAATTTTACATAATGGTGGGATCTGTTTTTATATATTCATACATGCACACAATATAACAATATAATTTGACCAGTATCATTTCATAGTATTTTCCCTTTCTCTTACTCTTCTGCCTCCACCTGGTCCTTTTTCTCTATTCTACTGATCTCCCTTCAGTTTTCATGGATATCCCCATCCTTCCTTTCCTTTTTCATCTCTAGCATCTACATTTGAAAGAAAACGTAAATTTTCTTTCAAAAGTCAAGACTATTGACTTTCTGAGTTTGGAATGTTTCACTTACCATAGTGTCCTCGAGTTCCATCCATTTTCCTGCAAATGACATAATTTCATTATTTATGGCTAAATAACACTTCATTGTGTATCCGTACTACATATTCTTTGTGAGATGATTTTCCTGTCTTATCATAGAAGCCTATTGCTATGGAGTACCTGATTTTTTTTTTTTCCTGCTGGCAATAGGAAAATTATCTTTTCATCAGAGGTAACAAGGGGCTTAGATTTACTGAGCTTGTGGCCAGGTTTCTGGCAGTGTATGTCACATGCACTATTTCCGTTAAAAAATAATAATTTGAGGCTTTTAAAACTGTAACTACAATATATGCTTGTTTTAGAAAATTTTAGATGTACAGAAAAGAATGCTTTCTTAGAAAAATACTTTCTTGAGACTGCTTTTCTCTCAAAAATTATTAACAATAGGAAAGACTTCTATCAGAGCAAATGTAGAATAAAGAAAAAAATGAATTTTAATTTGAGGTCATGCTTCCCTTCTTAATAAGAAACAAAAAGTAATTTGCAAACAGGATATGATATAATATAATAATACAATCCAAACCTAGGAAAGAGCAAATGCTTCAATAACCAGAATTTATCCTATGAAAGAAGCAATCAAACCCAAAACAATATATTATGTTTGTTATGTTTTTTAACCTTCAGATGCAGTATTCCCAAGAGGAATTTGAAGGAATTTGAAGTTGTGCTCAGTTTTTAGTTGAAATCATTGGCTGTTGTCCCTGAAGGGAAAATGGAATTGGAAACAGAGTACCCACCCTCACCCATCACTGTCACTCCAGAAAGAAGAGCTGGTTCCTCTTCCCCAGGAACTGACACAGACTGAGCAGCGGGAGCCACTTTCAGCAAAGCTTTGAGTGTCTCGGAAGAGACCAAGAAGTAGTATTTTTTTGCCTATATTTGGAACAGTGGCACTCAATTGGGGGATTTTGGAGGCTGAGGAGTAAGAGAACAGAGAAGTGAAGGAAAAGAAATGAGGGAATGAAGAGATTAATCAGTCAGTTTGGATTCTGAAAATCATTTGGTAACCATTGTGAAGATGTGATCTTAATTTAACCCTAGCGGAGTGGTCAGTCTAAGATGTATGTGGGTACCACACTAGACTTCAAAACTCTCTCAAGTGAATTCACAACCATACCAAGGTCTCCTTAGAACACCATATTTTTATTATCTAAATAAAATATTCCTAATTTCATGCCATGGTTCATGTCTTTGGGTTTCCCACAAATAGGAAATCACTTGACAAACAGGAAATCACTTCATGTATTCAAGAAATAGAGAGAAAGAGAGTTGCTGGGGATCAAACAGAGGGCCTCATGCATGCTAAGCAAGCACTCTACCACTGAGCTACACCTCCAGTCTCCAGAATCTTTTAATATACAGAACATTTTGCATTTCTACCACACACTAGTCTGCGAGTACTACCTTTAAATAGCTCAAAGGCCCATTGAATTGTTTGCCCAAGCAAAGATGAATTTTCTCTGGAACTAAAAAACGTGGTGAGTAAAACTAATTTTTTGTACTCTGTGATTGCTATTCAAAAACTGTTTGAAAGTGGTTGAGGTTTTCATGGTTTCTTGTTCAGAGCTTATCTCCAGGATTTTAATAATTCCTTCTGGACTATTTTCTTTAAAATTTGGTACCCTTTTTATGAATAATGTCTTTGGATGGGGAATTATATTACTAATTCACTTATAATATGAATTCCCTAAACTTGAAGAAAAAGGGTCATGTCATCTACTGACTCAGGCTGGGCTTTCAATTCGATCAATAACCCAATGTAGTCAGGCAAACCTGCCTTATACTACTGATGGGATTCAAGTGTATGTTGGGTTGTTCTAACAGCATTCACAGTTGCCATAAAGAGGGTTTCAAGTCGATTAAAACAAACAAGACTTCAAAACTTATGATGAAGTGAGTGATGCAAGAATAAGGAAGGCCTGTGAACTCAGGTGACTGGAAGTTGAGAATTGTCAAAGACAGATTCGATTCAGATCCTCTAAACCCTGTCAGTGTGTGTTTGTTGTTTTCCCTTGAAACAGGAAATTAATCTTTGGTCATGATCCTGAACCTCAAATATCATGAGCAATGAATTAACTACGAATTTTATCCAATAAATATAGTCTACCTACATGGAGCACATATACAAAATTATTTGGCTTTGTTGAAGCTGGTCTTTTTTTAAAGCATAATTAAGGAGAGATTTAAATCTTGAAATTCTGGCTGTGCAGGGGATAGATTGGATTAAGTCACAAGATTTTATTCCTGACAGGTGAGGAAATAGTTGGCCCACATAGGCCCACACCTACATTAACTAATTTGTGAATTGATCATCAGCCAACTTACTGAGGCTTATTTTTTTCCAGTCCTAGGGATTGAACCCGGGAGTGCTTTACCATTGAGATACATCCACTTCCCTTTTTATTTTTTGAGACAGAGTCTCACTTAGTTGCCAAAGATCTTGCTAAGTTGCCCAGGCTGCCCTTGAACCTAATGATCCTTCTGCCTCAACTTCCTGAGTTGCTGGGATTATAGATATGTACCACCATGCCTGGCTTTTACTGAGTTTTTCTTTTTTTTAATCCAAGTAACAATCCCTTTATACCTATTCACACAGCTATAAGCTGTAAATAAAATGAAGTGCTCATTTTCTGTGGAAAGAAAAGATTACTAATATTCAAAATTCCCCACCCAAGTCTTCATTTAGAGCTGACAGTGAGGTTGTATTAGTGAAGTTAACTTTAATATTTAATAATTTTATATGAAATAAAACTACCGATAGAAATATTAATTTTCTCCGCAACATCAAAGGGTAGATAATATGGTTTATATTTATTCATGCCTTGACAATTTAATAACCTAATGAAAATAATAATAATAATAATAATAATGATATAGACACAAAGAGCAAAAAGCATTAATAGCCGTTTCTAGATTTACTGTAGATGACATATTTTCCACACTTGCAAGAAAGTCCCTCCCCCCTCCCAAAAAAAATCCTGCCATTGGAGCTATTCCTTCCATTAGAAATAGTCAGGCTGAATATTGTACTGAACCAATATGGTCAGAAAAAGAAGATAATACTGAAGGAAGGGAAAAGTTTTAAAAAACTCACATTATAACCTGACATGAGAATAATTAGGATGATAAGAACAAAGCAATATAAAAAGTTGAGGGGAGAAAAAACAAGCAAAACACCTCTCCATGGAGTTTCATGTGAATTTGCTTGTTTACTGTTCATAATAATTTTGTGATACAATTATTATCCCTATGGTACGGAAGAGAAAAAAAGACCTGTAGAGTTTAAGCAGCTTGTAAGTTCATATAGTTAATGTGTGATGAAGTTTTCCAACTTCAAAACTTCGACAGATAATCATAAATCTCTTTACCACTCAACTTTACCTTTTTATTTATTTATTTATTTTATTCACACAGTTCATATAATCTTACATATACATAGGGTAATACTGTCTGTCTCAGTGTACTATTTTTCCTTCCCCCATCCCCTCCCGTCCCATTTTCCTCCTCACCATCCATACTTCCTCCATTCTTTCCTATCCCCCCCATAACAACCCCCCCGTTATGTACCATCATCCAGTTATCAGAGAAAACGTTTGGTCTTTGGTTTGGGGGGCTTGGCTTATTTCACTTAGCATGATATTCTCCAACTCCATGCATTTACCAGCAAATGCCATAATTTTATTCTTTTTTATGGCTGAGTAATATTCCATTGTATATATATATACCACAGTTTCTTTATCCATTCTTCAGTTGAAGGGCATCTAGGTTGGTTCCACAATCTAGCTATTGTGAATTGAGCAGCTATGAACATAGATGTGGCTGCATCCCTATACTTTGCTGATTTCAAGACCTTTGGGTATAAACCGAGGAGTGGGATAGCTGGGTCAAATGGTGGATCCATTCCAAGTTTTTTGAGGAATCTCCATACTGCTTTCCAGTGTGGATGCACCAATTTGCAACTCCACCAACAATGTATGAGTGTGCCTTTTTCCTCACATCCAAGCCAACACTTGTTATTGCTTGTATTCCTGATAATAGCCATTCTGATTGGAGTTAAATGAAATCTTAGGGTAGTTTTAATTTGCATTTCTCTAATTACTAGAGATGACAATCCTGGGCAGGAAGAATGATACAGGAGGTATCACAATACCAGACCTTAAACTCTACTATAGAGCAATAGTTATAAAAACAGCATGGTATTGGCACCAAAATAGACAGTAGACCATTGGTACAGAATAAAAGACCCAGAGGCAAACCCACGTAAGTACAGTTATCTCATACTAGACAAAGGCGCCAAAAACATACAGTGGAGAAAAGATAGCCTCTTCAACAAATGCTGCTGGCAAAACTGGAAATCCGTATGTAATAAAATGAAATTAAACCCATATCTCTCACCCTGTACAAAACTCAACTCAAAATGGATCAAGGATCTAGGAATTAGACCTGAGCCTCTTCGCCAAATAGAAGAAATAGTAGGCCCGAATCTTCATCAGGTTGGCTTAGGACCAGACTTTCTCAACATGACCACCAGAGCACTAGAAATAAAAGAAAGAATCAATAAATGGGACAGATTCAAACTAAAAAGCTTTTTCTCAGCAAAAGAAACAATCAAGAATGTGAAAAGAAAGCCTACAGAGTGGGAAAAAATCGTTTCCACACACACTTCAGACAGAGCACTCATCTCCAAAATTTATAAAGAACTTACAAAACTTTACACCAAAAATGCAAGGAGCCTAATCAATAAACGGGCTAAGGAACTGGGCAGACACTTCACAGAAGAGGATATACAGGCTATTAACAAACATATGAAAAAGTGCTCAACTTTACCTTTCTATCTTCAATTCAAGCCACATCTTTTGCCTGGTCCTCAAATCTCTAATTTCAGCCCCTCACTCCTCTCCCCCTGCCACATTTGGCCCCTCTCTGCCTAGTAAAACTTGGCCTTTGTCAGCAGGCAAGTGACCCTGATGCTTTGTCAAAAATCATATTGGGGGGCTGAGGTTGTGGCTCAGTGATAGAGTGCTTGCCTAGCATGTGTGAGGCACTGGGTTCCATTCTCAGCACCACATATAAATAAATGAATAAAATAAAGATCCATCAACATCTAAAAATATTTTTAAAAGAATGTCTTTAAAACAAAGCAAAACAGAAAAATATTGGGAGATATGGCATTAAAAAGAAACTTTCTATTCCTTACGCCTAACTACCTATGTCACTTGTGAGAACACCCAAGGTTGTAACATCACCGGCCTTTGCCAGATCTTCCCTGTTCCTTAAGAGTTGGCCAATCAGTTGATTTCCCCACCTGTTTCTTTGGAAAAGAAAAAGAAAACAACTGTGTTATATGTATGAAGTGATACACGAATAAACAGATTAAACACCATTTTGAGTGATAGAATTCTATTTTATCAAAAAAAAAAAAAAAAAAAAGTGACTCTCAAATCACCTCTTCGAAGCAGCCAAGACCAGGGGCTATAGCTCTATATGTTATTTAGTATCAGAGACAACCTCTAGATCCTCTTTCTTGGCTCTAATTCAAAAGGCAGATGCTCAGGTCCTTGATGACTATGCAGCAATGATAAGAAGAGAGTTCCTGACAACAAAAGAAACAATAGCTCAAAGAGAGAACCTACAGAATGGGAAAAAAAAATTGTCAGCTATGCTTCTAACAGAGGGCTAATATCTGGAATACATAAAGAACTTAAGAAACTCAACACCAATAAAACAAGTAACCCATTCAATAAAAGGGCAAATGAACTAAACAGACCCTTCTCAAAAGAAGTACAAATGACCGATAATTATATGAAAAGAATGTTCAACATCTCTAGCCATTAAATTAAAATAAAATAAAATAAAATAAAATAAATAAAATAAAAATAAAATAAAAACTACACTGAAACTTCATCTCACTCCAGTTGGAATGGCAATCATCAATAATACAAACAATAGTAAATGCTGGTAAGGATGTGGCAGGGGTAAGGAACTCTAATACACTCTTGGTGGGAAAGTAAATTCCCAATTACTTTGGGAATTAGTAGACTAGGAATGGAACCAACATGTGACCCAGCTATCCACTCCTTGGTATTTATCCAAACGAATTAAGCTAGCATACCTTAAAGATACCCACATACCTAAGTTTATAGCAGCATAATTCACAATAGCCAAGTCATAGAACTAGCCTAAGTGTATATCAAGAGATAATGGATAAAGAAAATGTGGTACATCTACACAACGGATTTTTATTCAGCCATAAGAACAAAATTATGTCTTTTGCAGGAAAATGGGTAGAACTGAAGAGTATTAAATTATGTTAAGCAAAATAAGCCAGATTCAGAAAGTTGAGGGATAAAAAGGGAAAATTGGAGACCTCACAAAATTGGAAGGAAGACTGGTAGGATACAGGAAAGGGATCAAGGGTAGGAGGAGGGGAAGTGATAGAGAATGAAATTAATCAAATTATGTTATGTGAAAGTAAGAATATGCTACATGAAACTCACATATCTGTATAACTATTATGAACCAATTAAAAGGTCTTTTGTTTGTTTTTTGTTGTTTGTTTGTCTTTCTAAGAGTGTGTGCTTGACCACAACCTGGGAGCCAACTCTGCTTCAAAGTGTGCAGGGCAAACATTCAGCAGTTCCTGCACCTGGTGTTCCATGTACAAGGAGCACCTTCGCAGTAGCAGTCTCGACAGCTCTCCCTCCTGTGAGTCCCGGGGACTCATAAGTTTTGGAACAGGAACTGGGCATATGTAATGAATTTAGTGTTCTCCAGAAAAACAGAACCAATAGAAAACTGAAATAGATACAAGAATGGGAATTTATTAGGAGAACTGGCTCACGTGATTATGGAAGCTGAGAAGTCCCACAATGGAGAACAAAGGAAGCCCATAACATGGTTCGGTTCAAATCCAAAAGCCTGAGAAACCAGGGGCAAGGAAACTGCTGGACAATTCCTGGAGGCCAAGGGTAGGATAAAAAGGGTGTCCCTTTTTTCTGTTTTTAGGAGAAATAGAAAAATCATCTATCCTCTGCCTTTTTATGAGTAAATGGTTCCCACCAACATGAAGAGTTCCCCAACTAAATCCACTGATTCAAATGCCAATCTCTTCCCAGAAACATACAGACATACCCAGAAACAGTGCTTTCCTAGATATCTGCATAGCTCTTCATCCAGTCAAGTTGGCACCTAAAACTAACTATCATACATTCTTTTCTTTGGTTCTGCAGAAAGTGTACACTCTCAGCCTTTTTGATAACCTGGTAGCAAATGCTCTGCACTTACCAGAGGCAACCATGACTGGGTATGAAGTCTGTCTAATTCTGCGATGCATTGTTAGGGAATTTGCAGACCACTTAAGCTGCATCGTTCATCTGTTCTCTCGGTGAACAGTGTCCATTTGATTCCATTGCCTGACTACTGTACCTCAATAAATTCAATATTTGGTTCAGAGAAAAAGGGTGCTATTTTCTTTCAGCTCCCTCATTCTTCGGCAGAAATCATGTAGCATTCCTATAAGACACATCCTTTTAGCTGTAAAATAAATAAGTTGTAACCACTGTTTTAAAACATATCACATGCAATGGGAAGAAGCACATGTTACCTGGTGTGAAGAAATTCTAAGAGTGAACCTCTTAGAATTTAAAATATATTTATTAGGGCCATCAAGGAAAGAATACTTGATTCAGCTCAGGGACCACAGGTTTACAAAGATTCATTGGCAGATTCTTAGGCCAAGAAATGATGTACAGAAATGGAGGAAGTATTCTTGGCAGGTATTGGAACAATGGGTCCAACATCCAGGGGACAGTTTGAGAGGAGTTGGCAAGAAAATGGAGAGGAGTTTGGTAAATATTGAAGTGACTGGGATGTTTGTTTTAAACACAGATAAATATTCTCTTCTGAGAATTGTGATTGGGTGTTTTTAAATGAGGCTGGAATTTTAACAGTCTGCAGTGAGCAGTGTCCAGTAGATGGGGAAGCAGAAGGAAAGAAATGTCAGTAGTAGGAAAGTAGGAAGAAGAGAACAGAGGAAGAAGCAGGGGTGGTGGGGGGATGGGAAGAGAGATTAATAAAGCACAGAGCAGGGTTGGGGCTGTAGCTCAGTGGTAGAGCTCGTGCCTCACACATGCAAGGCACAGGGTTCGATCCTCAGCACCACATAAAATCAATCAATAAATGACTCTGTGTACAACCAGAGAAACAATAGCTGTACTCCATTTGTGTTCAATGAATCAAAATTAGATAAATTTTTTAAAAAATTCAAAAAAAATAAGGATGTTATGTCTATCTACAACTAAAACATAATTTAAAAAATAAAATAAAAAATAAAGCACAGAGCAGGCATACACTAAAAGACACCAGAAGAGTAAGAAAGCAATCAGGAGAGCCCTGGCACTTCACAGTTCCTGGTTCCTATCTCTGAGACCTGCCTGCCCCACTATTCTTATAGTACATAAACTCAACTACTGTGCCCTACTGATAAATTATTTTGTATTCTGGTCTGTTAGTTTCAGACAGTACTACTTTCTATTATTTGTAGTACAGGGATAAATAAAACAAATGTGCGCATCCACAGGACATCCAGTTGGAAACATCTAGTTGGGAAATGGCTGAGATGAAACAGTTATTTACCTGTGTTTGGCAGATAGCTGGAAGTTAAAACGAGAATGGCTGTGGTTATCTAGATAGGGCATAAAGCAAGCAGATGAAAAAATAGAAGCTTAAGGAAAAGAAAGAAAATGTATAAGCTATCTAGATACTAAAATTATTCTTGCCGAAAGTTAAGGATTTATTCATTCCTTGGAGTAGAAATGATCTTTTGGTTGCTAAGAATGTAGTTCAGTAGTAGAGTGCTTGCACAGTATAGGTGAGGCCCTGGGTTCAATTCCCAGTACTGCCAAGAGGAAAAAAAAAACATTCTTTGGGTGCTATGGCTAAAAACAGAATATTCCCTAACTTAGAATTATTAAGTATGATGAAAGCCTATGAATATAATTAATTTAATAAAACTATAATGACAGCAATTAGTAAAGAGAAAACCTCCACATGCAAGTCATACTAATAGTATTTATTCCAGATGTGTAAAATTATTCATGTGCAGTGTTTTCCATTTCCTGTCAGCAAAAAACCAACCACCAGAGGACAACTTAGATGACTCTATTGACTTTGCTAAAGAAATCAGGAGTGATTTCTCAATGTTTTAGCTACAAATAAGGACAAGAATGTCTCAAGAGTCACAAACTTTATAACACTTCCTAAATCACAGAGGCCCTGGGACTTTGTCTGGGATGATCTCCAAACATGTGGTAAGCATTATTTGTCATGGAATTTTGTGTAATAAAGTTTTTCATTAAATGATCACTAGGACATTTGTCAATTTATGATGCATCTTTGGACCATGGTTTTTCCTTCTTTTTTCTCTTAAAGATACATATTCCTTTAAATATTTTCCTGAAATGAATGCCATTTTCAGCATGCTATTCCCCTGCCCAAAAGTGTATATCAAGTGACAAAAAAAAGATACAAAGGAAATACACTGTTTTTTCCAAATTTTCTTAAACATGGAATTTAGGAGAGAAGAGAATTAGTGTTTTAAAATGAACCTAATGTACATATATGACCCATGTGATCCTATATGTATAATCAAAAAATGAGAGATTACATTTATGTATGATCTACCAAAATGTACAAATACATTCTACTGTCATGTGCAACAAATTAGAACAAATTTAAAAAATTTAAAAAATAAAACACACACACAAATGAACCTATCTTGGGTCTGTATGTTTGATTGTACAGAATCTTTTGACTGGCTCCTGGGTTGAAGAAGAAAAAAAGTTATGAAGATATTAAATGAGACAATTGGGAAAAATTACCATATGTTAAATACTTATGATTCAATGTTAAATTCTGAGGGAGTGATAAGGAATTGTGCTGAAATTCTTAGGGGCCAGGTGTCATATCTGGAACTTTTAAATGGTTCAGAAAAAATAGTTAAATTTACTTACATACATAAAAAGGGAGAGAACAAGAGAGAAAATAACTGCATTAACATGTTGACAATGGGTAAAGGATATATTGGCATATGGGCATCAATTTGCAGCATCCTTCAATCATCCTCTTCTCAAGGTCAGTGGACTCCTGACTTCTCTGAGAAAATTGGGAAAACATGCAACATATTCAAAACCTTTTTTAACCAGATTGTTTTCTTCTTTTATTAATCCATGGAATGTTTCAACCTACCCCACTCCTCGAAATTTTTTTTGGTGGGGGGATGAGTATGAGGGATTTAACCCAGGGGCACTTAACCATTAAGCCACACCCCCAGCCCTTTAAAAAATTTTTTCATTTCTGAGACAGGGTCTCACTAAGTTGCTTAGGGCCTTGCTAAGTTACTGAAGCTGGCTTTGAACTTGTGATCTCCCTGCTTCAGTCTCCTGAGCCTCTGGGATTACAGGCGTGCACCACTGCACCCGGCCTCAAAGCTTCTTTTGATATCATACAGCATGCTTATATTCCAAGGATATACTTTAGGGAATGCTTGAGTAAACACTAATAACTAATAAGCACTCTTCTAATTTCAACTTATTCAATTACTACTTAAACTTTGTGCCTCATTCTGACTTTAAAGATGAGACTCTACATGCTTAATTCTTTCCTTTAGAAAATTTTATTCAGACATGTTTTAACATACAGGTAAATATGTAGTCTTCCTTTCTTAAACAAAAATAAGCATACTGAAGAGGCTCTCTTCTGCCAAATGTACAAAACCAAGACCCTTCAGGTAGTGTTAGAGGTAGCCAACAAATCTGTTTGCTACCTTGATAAACAGTTCATGTTCAGCTAAAATTCAATAGTCCTTTTTGTGAGTTTCATCTTCAAAACGTTATTGCAAAATCTCAACTTTTTTTCTCAGTCTATCACTGGTCCCTTTTCTCTTTAAAGATCTGTGGTCTTGAAAATGTTAATATTCTATAGGAGTGATCTTTTTGCTACTGGTCTAATGAATGTTTTCCAGCAGAAACATATCTCACTGCTTTACAAAGCAATCTCAATGAGAGGCTTGTTCAGAGGTCCTCATCACAGAGCCCATGCCAACTCTTCACAAGTTGGGAGGCACATAATTTAGCTAGTACTTAAATATGCAGCCTTCAATAATCCACTTTCCTTTAAATTTATCTGAGCATTTTTATTTCTATTGTAAGCATGCTGAAACATATAAACAGACATTATAGGTAATTCACAATATACATATTCAGGTGACACTGTACACTGCACCAAAAATAGACGTTTGAAAATATTTTAGCAATTATGTGTTGCAACTGCTCAGCTGTAAGTCAACCATTTTTATTCAAAGTTGCAGAAAAGTGGGTAGAACTACAAGTTACAACAGAACACCTCATGTTTTTGTTGTTATTGTTGTTTGGTACTAGGTATCGAACCCAGGGGTGCTTTATTACTGAACTACAACCACAGTTCATTTATTTTTTCTTTCCAGTCAGGGTCTAAGTAAGTCGCCTAGGCTGGACTTGAACTTGGTGATTAGTCCAGCCTCCTGGATTGCTGAGATTATAGGCATGTGCCACCACACCTGGCTTAAATTAGAAATTTGCTTAGCAATTTCAACATACTCCCACTAAGGAACACAAGGGTCTTAGCTGTTCTGGTAATTCTATGTAACAGAAGGAAATGAAAAAAATTCTCATTTAAGACCCTGCAAACCTTCTTCACAAGAATAATTTACCATATTTTTATCCAAAGAAAGCCTACTTTTCCAAATTCCTTTGGAAAATTCTCAATTGCTAATATTATTCATGTATCAAGTTTACATTTCATAAAGGGTTTCATTTTGCTTTATTATTAAATAAAATAAACTACTGAACTATCATTCTTTCACATACTGGTGCCACCCACATCCAACTGGCTGCCTGATTCTACAAATTCATTTTGAACTTCACAAATACCTGGAGCAATTACTAGTTCCAGGTATAATGACTGGAATTCAGATACAAATATGGTGCCCTTTTGGGGCTGGGGGAATACAGGTGAGTTAACTAGAGACCATAACAGTTAAAAGGTAAACAGGATTTCATCACAGATAAGGTGAGGGGGTAGGGAATTAACGGCATTTTGATAAGAGACTCAAACACAGAAAAAGAATGAAATTTGCAGAAATACAGATAATTTAGAATAACTAAAACGAAGTATAAATAGGAAGACAGATGAGGCAGGATTGGCAGGTGGAGCCAGTTTGTGTCTTATATGCCAATTTAAGGGGATTATGTTATTATTTTGAAGACAAATGGATAGAAGAGATAGGAAATAAAATGAACTTTAAAACAGGAAGTAGAGGTGAGGAAGCAAACTATTCTAACAAGCCTTCCCAGCTGACTATCACACACTACAGTGTGAAAATTGCTGATTTAAACATTCATAATCAATAGACTGAGTTCTCAAAACAGTCTCTTAGGGTGTCCCTCTTTACTCTTTCCCTTCAGTTTCTCATATCAGTCATCAACTTCCTAAAGTAACAGGTCGGTCCCTCTCCTGAGCAGGCTAGTACATGAATATCACCTCAAAGTTTTATGAAATGTTGAGCCTCAGTTCCCATATGTAAAGAGGGAACATTAAACATGACATAAACTATGAAAAACAGTATCCTTAACCTAGTTGATATTCCATAATCAAAGGTTGTTTATTATTATTGGTTCTCACAACATAAAAATACAACTATTGTCAAAATTAAAATCACTTGATTAAATCTATCCAACTTGATAGAGCCAAGATTAGAACACAAATTCCAATTGTCAGGCCAGGCTGTTTCTACAATATCAAGAACATTTTTCCAAAAATTAAAAAAAAAAAATTCGGTATTATCAATTTGATTATTTCCAAAAATGAAAAACCATTCTTCAGAAATAGTTTAAGCTATAAAAACTTTTTCAATGATAGCTTTGAGTAAAAATTAAATCATAAATATATTTAACTATTATCTGAACTTGAGGTATAAATAAATTTCTAAGTACAGAAATATTGGAAATGCAAAACCAATTATTTTTATTTTTAAGCTTTATTATATCACTCTTATCAAACACACATCAGAAAGCATATCAACAGTGCATCTTATGGTAAGTCAGTTTACAACAAAACTGAACAAGGCAATTGTGTTTACAGAAAAAGTTTTCAGCAAAAAGTACACAATACAGTCCATTGAAACGCAGTGTTCATACTTTTTAGGAATATAGGAAAGTGTAAAATAAAAGTTCTTTGCTAGTCAGCAAGAAAAAGCAAGTCTGAAAGACTTGAATGGAAATCAGAAATTGAGGGAGTTTTGAAAAGAACTTCTTGGTACTGACACATCTACAATTATAGTCCCACTTACTTATTAAAAACAAAAACAAAAACAAAATCTCACAATAAGACATCACAAAGATCAGAGACCATAGTGCCAAGAAATGCCAAGACCAATTTGCTACTAAACAACTGATAGAAATATTACAGCTATTCACTGTGTGCAGTGATATTCTTGCAGTTCTGAAGTGAAAGTGAACCTTCAGGAGAGAATAATTTTTATAACTGGCTTTAGTTTAAGTGATTTTTCACATATTTTGTAATAATACCTTCTCATCAAAACATAGCAATTGCATAAGGGTAAATAGTAGATTTTAATATTCACAACCAACCACTCCAGTGCTGACACAGGAGGCCATAAACTTAAAATTCATTGATTACAACTGGATTTCTAAGAGTGGTTAAAAGACAGCAAAGACGGAGCCTTTTGTGGGGAATGGGAGAATCCCTTGTACCCCAGATTCTACACTGTTAAGGAATGTTAAGTTATTTAAGATATTTCAGAAAAAAATTAAGAATGAAAAGAGTAAATCTTTCTGGACAAGATGTGACAGCTTTACTCTCTGTAAAATAAGTAATCTATAGAAGTGCAGAATGACTTTTTAAAATTATAATAAATAAACACTATTTAAATTCCATAAGGTGCTATAACTCTTTGCAGCTAGTGCATACTAATGTCACCCACTGTACCCAATATGCAAAGGGAAACAGAGATGGCTGATTCCCAGTTTCTGATCCTTGATGTGCATGAATGGTAGTGAACACCAAATACAAAAAAGCTGGAATTCAAATATTTACTATTAAAATTAGGATAAACTGAAAATGGATATTTAATCTGGTTTTATAAACTCTTACAATAATTTTCTGGAGAAACAAGAAGGAATGTATAGGAAAGGAAATGTTTCTATTCTACAGGTACCCAGTCTGGATTTTAAAAAATAAATGATAAGTATATATAAGATTGCAAATACCAGTCAGGGAGTCATTTTCTTCTCATCTATTTTTTTAACCCTTAAATTTGGCAGTCTTATGAAAATACATGCTAATAAAAGAACTATAGATAATTTAAATGACTAGAGAAATTTTGAATTCATATATGCAATTTAAGAATACCTCACTACATTTGCTTTTATATACTCATTGTCTCCATACCATGAACATAATTATGGGGAGATAAACTAGAAGAGGAAGGCATTTTCAACCTGGGATATAAAGGGTGACTACAGATAATTCTCACTGATAAATAATAGCTTATTAGTAGGAAGTAGCTCTTATTTTTATGTAAGGGCTTCTCAAAAAAAATGAAAAGAACCTGAACAATACTAGTTTTTCAGAATGTGACTTATTTTCATTATACAAAGTAATATAGTAAGTTCTCTTCTGCACTACAAAGATTAATAGTCATGTAAGGCAAATTAGAATGCTTCTCTTTGCCTTTAAATTAAAATATTAAGAACTCAGTTCATAATAGTCTTCAAAAAGTCATCAAGTTTTCTTCAGGTTACTGTGGCTGTTACCCAATTTAATGAGAAATAAAATAGGGGCAATCATTTGATAAGTGTCCCATGAACTCCAGCATTTAAGGTGCCACAAGCACAACTGCCATGATTATAATTCTCTGAAAAGCACAAATAAAGAAAATTTTAAAACAATAATCTTCATAAACAGTACAAAGAACAACAAAAGTGCTAGTTATAAGAAAATAATAAGAACCTCATATCAGAAGAGTTTGTGTAAACTATATCTATCTTACATCCTGAAGATCACCTTAATGACCACCTATAAAATATAAAATTTCCTAAATGCTCTCTGGCTTACAGTTTCTTTTACAGCCCATTTCTCCTATAAAATCACAGCAAAAATAGTTAAAATTGTTTACCTTTTTCTTAAATATCCATAATATTTGTTGACTATATATGTTGTGAATCTATGTACGTTGTCATATAATTCAAAAATAATAACATTTGGGGAAAGTGGCTAAGGTAACAAACATGATATATCCTGTGGTATCAGGTAGAGAAGAAGCTAACTTAAATCTTAAAAATTTGGGGTACTCTAGAAATCAAAATGTCCATGTTCCTCTATGAATAATACAAAATCTAAATATAACCATAGGCCTCAGATGAACTCCACATAACGGACACTCAACATTTTGTATTCATTGAGAAGGCTACTAAGTTCTTCTAACTTGAAAGACTACCATCTCAAAATAAAGGTGATTTACTGAGCACCTTAAGAAATGGGAATTCTTTTGAGCTAACTATGACTGAGGACTAGTCTGATTGTGATCATACTTGACAAGAAATAGAGAGCTAGAGTAATAAGATTTGAGGAAGGAACCTGATGTTAAAAATGGAGATCCAACATCAGATGTAATATTGGAATAAAATTAAATATGAATAGTTTCACACATACCAGAAAAAAGATACCAAGGAAATTTTGGACTTTTTAGTATTACGTGACTCAATTCAAAAGCTCTTTCAAGAAAAAGGCGGAGGTGCAATTAATCATCATCTGGGAAGCTTTCACCCAAATGAGTTTTAATATTTTCCAGGAAACAAAAGGCACTTGCTCAAATCCTTAACTATCTATACATCCTCCAGACTAAAAGTCATGATGTGATTCTCCATCTGTACTCTAACCTGAATAAATTCACCCAGCATATACCCTTGCATAAGAGTCTAGGTAAAATGTGGTTACTGAGAGTCTCCCTGGCTTCCTTACCCAGTAACTATATTATTATAATTATTATCAGTTACAGCAGAGATTTTCATTAATTATAAAAAAATAAAATGCCATGCTGCCAACCATAACTGATAGTAAAATTATGTTATGATAGGCTTAATTTAAAAAGTCAGAAAACAGAACTAAGAAAATAATGTCACCTGTATTTGATGAATGAACTCAAAAAGAGCCATGAATCTAAAGAGTGCTTTAACTCTGCCTTCAATTTATACCAGAAAAGTAGCTGATGCCCTTACCAGGGCATAGTCCAGTGTAACAAGATAGAATAAAGTATCATGCCTGTAGTTTTAACTTCCTCCACATGGCAGCACTGTTGCTGGCACGTTAACACATCTCAACACTCTTTAGCAGCTGAAGTCCCAAAAAGAAGGCCACACTTCCCTCAATTAAAACAAAGAGAAGGATGAATAAAAGTATACTTAAGATTTTTGTTCTGAAAGCAGCCATAGTTTTGGCTCAAGGTATAGCACAAAAGGAATTTCTCTAAACAGAACTGCTATATTGATGGCCATAAAACAAGGAAGACATTCAGTAGTGATAAATGCTGATCTCTTATTGCAAGAGGACAGATTTTTTTCAATTCCTTTAAAATGCAGTCAATACTTTTAGCTAGTGCTATCTCACTGAAGTGCCTTACTCTTGTCCTTCTCTAAATACAGCATTATAGTTTGAAGAATGGTTAGTCACTTCCTCCAAATATGTTTCTAAAGAACCTAAAATTTCCTATAAACACTTCAAACGCCTTTTCTGGGGTGAAATGTACCAGGGCTATACCATGTTACAATAAAGAAGATATTGGGAAGGTGAGTGGGAAAGAAGCACAGGTATTAATTTAGGGAAAGAAAAACTACCTGAGATAAAATCTGTCCCCAAGGGTAGGGGTTAAGTGACATGAACCCTTGCTTTTTTACCCTGCCTCTCAGTAAGAGAATTTCTAGGTTTTCAATAACTTTGAGGAATTCCTGTGTATGTATTTCATCCTTAAAGAATCATGAAAATTGTATCTTTCATAATATTTTGGTTCCAGTTTAAGAAGAAAATTACATTTAACTTCTGATAATATCAGAGGAGGGAGGGAGAATCTGAAAATGTCATCTTTGGTAGAATGGGCTAAGAGCTATAAATGACAATTTAAATCATGGTAGGTATCTTTTTTTTTCAATTTCGTGGCTTTCATATAAAATATTTAATCAATGCAAGGTTACTTAGTCTCATCAATTATTTCTTCAGCTCCCTTAAAAATCTAGTTAGCATCTTCTGAAATAAAATTCTACAGTGTTAAACACTACATATACGTATGAATACATCTGCAATAAGATGATCGAAGAATGCTGTGAAGTGCAGCATCAGTGTTAGCAGCAGACTGCATGACTAAGCTTAAAAGCCTATCTGCAGTTTATTTGCAAGGATTTCTCTCTTTTTTTTTAGGAGTAGGGGAAAGAGGTACATGTGCTAGCCTAGAATACTTGCCCTTAGAAAAAATTCATTTGTAGTCCATCTTTACTGGAATATACATAAGGACCTACTGTTTCTAAGAAACAGCTAGCCATATAAATATTTAGGTTTCAGGAAAGCTTAGGTCTTCAATATATTGGTTCTATTCTTGAATTCTAACTGGAAAACAAAACAACCAATCACTTCTCAAAAGAGTCAAAATAAAATAGTTATTCTTCCTAAGGGCATGTATCGGGGACCACGGTATAAGACCCTTTGGTAATTCATAAGTTAGCCCCCATATGCCAAATTTGGCTTCATAATAAATATCAAGGGAGAGCCCTGAATAATTTGGCTAATAATAATTAACCAAAATTTCAAATAGTGATTGTGTAAAGAGGCAAAATAATTCACACCCTAAAATGCAGATTCTAATGGGGCTCTCAATAATTTGCATGGTACATAAAGAAAGCCTACATGAGCAGGCTTCCAACAGGGAAAGATATAAAAGACTTTTTCCTGAGGCGGGGGAAATCAATAAATAAAAATTTCATTTAGGTAAGGAAATAGAAAAAAAATTCATAATCAGTATATAACTTGTCCCTTTTTTTTGGTACAATCAGTGCTTTACAAAAAAGTTTCCTAATTTTTATACTTTTAAGGACAATCATAAAATGAGAAGAATTCATAATTAAAATTCTTAAAACCATCTAATCAACCTATATCCATAAACTCATGCATACCCTTGGCAACCCTTATTTATGGATACATTTGATTACAACGAATCCTTCTAAGATTTGAGGTTTTCTTCCTTTCCAATTCCAGTTGTCTTAGATCTATACCTTTCTTTTACGTCCTAAAGTCAAAAGCCAGTCCACTTGGGATGATGTTCCTCTAGCTTCTCTTCAATTAAACATAGAAAATAGAGGAAAGGGAAGAGAAGGGTCTGGTGGGGAAATGGGTGAAAGACAGAAGGAATTTAAAAAAGGATCATTGATTATCTGCCCTCTCTTTGCCTTTTTGCCTCCCCCCCCTTTTTTTGGTGATCCACTTCAATTTTCCATCCTACTTGGTAGAATCACATTTTGAGAAATCTAACAATTATCACAGGAGATTCAGTATAAAAAGATGTGCCAATCAAGGGTCTAAAGATGATTGAAGGATGGGATAATTAACATGTACCTAAACTTTGTTCCAATAGATTGAAAAGTTTCAACATAACCCTGGTCTAGAGACTCCAGTTTGTTCTCAGCCTCTCAGGAATGATTGTTTTGTCATTTACATTTTATCAGACAGACCAACTTTTAAAACACATACACCTTAAATCTTACAAGTGTAAAACACATAGGGAAGAGATGGGTATGGACTGTATTAGCTCACAAGATTCACACTATAAAGTACACTGACTCAAGTTTTCTCTAGTCTTTCACACCTGCACACTCACTCGAGCAAACATACTAGACATAAAAATTGTGCAAGATCAAGCATCAGCTTTCTATTTTAAAAGCCTTAATAGTAAAAAAAATGTAGATAGGCTCACTGCAGTTTCTTTAAAGGAATATTAAGTACTACAGTACTCCTTTAAAAAAATTCACAACTCAGTGTTAAGAACACAGTAGGTAACTGCTGCTTGACAATTACTTAATATTATCGACAGCATCCAGTGCCAGATATGGATATCAATAATAAGAACCACCTGATAACATAAAGGAATAATCTGTAAGTGATGTCACCAACCCTAACAAATTTGTTAATAATACTCACTACAACATACTATTCATTCTTGCTTCATATTCACATGAAATAACTAATATCTGTTTAGGTTACATACTGAAGAGCAGCACCTGCCCTACTGCACGAAAAAAAGGTTGCCGACATGGATGCTCTAAAACCCCTCAATGTATAGCTGAGAGGTTTTCTCCTACTCAGTGCCAAATGTTTTTGTGCAACATCGCTTGGGCAATGACTGCACATTGGTAGGATTAAATAGATGTACGAAGTATTCCCTTAATGGTAAAGGAGTACTCCCGCATTCAGATGCGGAATACAACAATTCAGGAAATGGCAGAGGAGGAACAGGAAATAGTCCTTAGATTACTGATTAAAGCAAGGTTTGATAAAGGTATCCCCTCTTGTAGGCACTCAGTGGGTAGAATGTAGCCACAACGAATTTCCCATCAAACATCCTTCCAGTAAGTAATTTCTGAGCAGCTTTGGAATCACCAGCATTTGCATACTCGACAAAGACCTGAAAGAGGAGAGAGAAAACAAAGTAGTTTCATTTCCCTAACCATTTCAGATCAATGCTTTAACAACTTTAATGAATATGTTAGTCACACTCACATAACAGTGTTTTCAGGTCCCATGAGATTATAACAGAGCTGAAAAATTCATCTCACCCAGTTTTTTTTGCTGTTGTTGTTGGGTTTTTTTTTTTTGGAACCGGGGATTGAACTCAGGGACACTGGGCCACTGAGCCACATCCCCAGCCCTATTTTGCATTTTCTTTAGAGACAGGGTCTCACTGAGTTGCTTAGGGCCTCGCTAAGTTGCTGAGGCTGGCTTTGAACTCACGATCCTCCTGCCTCAGCCTCCCGAGTCACTTGGATTACAGGCGTGCGCCACCACGCCCGGCTCACCCAGTTTCTTAATGGACCTTTTCCATGCTGAGACACAACGATGCTCGCCATTGTGTACAACTGCCTATAGTATTCAGTGTGGTAACGTGCTGCACAGGTTATAGCACAGCAGCAACACACTGCACCACATGGCCCAGGTGTTTCAAAGGCCATTATCATCTAGGTTTGTGTAAGTGTTCTATCAGTTCACACAACCATAAAATAGCCCAAGAAAAATTAAATGCTAAACAAAAGCAAGCATACTATAGAACTTTTTTAAAAAGTAAAAAGGACAAGAAAGTAATAATTGTCCATAATGCAAAACTTAATTCTTAGCAAGACTTTTGTGTATTTTTTTTATAGAATACACTTAATGAAAAATTTCAATAAGCTCTGAATAATTCTGCAATTATGAATACATTTACTTACTTGTCCTCTGCCAGGATTTTCCTTTGGAACAAGCAGAGACACTACTGGTCCATATTTCTGACATTCCTCTTTTACATCTTCTACAACATCTGGTTATTAAAACACAAAATAGCAACCATTTACATGTAATAAGCATTCAACACTTGAGAATTAAAAATCAAAGAATTCAGGGATACAAATCTAAGTAATGAAGTCATTTTCCCTATCTTCAAAAATAAAGCTTAAGTTAAGAACATAATTTAAAGCATTTAATACTTTTCCTTTCGTATTTTAACTTTAAGGTTTTGAACAACTGATACACTCAATAATAAATCAAAGTTTGAAAAAATAAGTCTTTAATCTCCCTCCCCCCTTTCCAATGCCACTTCAACCCCCTTCAAGAAAAGGCAACAAACATTATCAGTTTCTTCTGTATCCTGCCACGGATATCATCAGCTTATATAAGTAAATTTAATTCTATATGCTTAATGTAAGAATTTAAATATTATATTTTCTTTATTAAACGATATATCTATCAGAGTTTTCCATATCATTACATGAAATCTTCTCATTTGCTTTTTGATTGAGTAGTACTTTATGAATGTTCGCTCAATTACCTGATGTTTTCTATTCATGATTAATTAAACTATTTCCAAACTTTCTGACACTTTGCAACAGATAAACTTATACCTATCTCACTTCACTTTTGTCTTTCTCAGTTGATATTCTAGAAATGAAATTGCTGGATTAAAACTGACATGAATTAGAAATTGTTAAAATTATCAACTTGCCTTTCATAAAGATTTACCAGTGTAAACTTTCTCCAGCAATGTGTGTGAATGACATATTTTTTTACACCCTTACCAACAAGAGGTTATCAAATTTTTTCATCACTCTTAATGGGCTGGGTAACAAAGACACTACAGTTTGATTTTAATTAGCAGTTCCTTCCTTTCTACAATAAATAGTAATTGAGGGCCTACAATGTGTTCTTTCATGTAGCTTATGTTCCAGGGTTACTATCTCTCAGATAAAATCCAAATTTTCAAACAGTCATCAAGTCTATTAGATATCTGTACCTCAGCTACCATTTTAGCTTTAACCAATTGCTTTTCCCACAAATATCTCAAGATACAGTCATGCCAACTTCTGTTCTTTGAACAAACCACACTTTCTCTTTATCTCTTTGTGTTACTTCCTCTCCAATGCCCCAAATTTTAGCCAAGCAACTCTAATTATTAACTAACCTCGTGTATGATATCTACAGACAAACCCTTACCAATCACTTAGACTGGTTTAAATATTCCTCCTCTCAGTTCCTGTATATTACCCTACCCTCAGATTATCACAACTCTAATCATTTGTATATGACTCCCTTATTTTATTAAAAACAGAGTAATCCCACAATGACACATAGTAAATACTCAGGAAGTATATCTTGCTAAGTTGCTAAAAGCAAAAAAGAAAACTAAAAAGGAGAAATGAAACATAGAGAAGGGCCAGAAAAGAGAGACCAGAGGGACAGAGTTGCTGGAGAAATTAATCTTCTTAATTAACTTGGTAAAGATGTAAAAGAGTCAAAAGGATCTTATGAATAAAAAGGAGTATTTTAGAGATCATACAGTTCAAAACTCTCATTAAAATTTCCTGTAGTGAAATTTTTTTGAATATATATGTCTACTCCATACTTAATTGAGAGACACATTAAAATAAAATTTAGGAAGCACTGACCTTCATATTCCTCTTCATTCTCAAGATAATCATCATCCAGTACATTCAGCAGTCTTAGGACTGGAGTAGGAAGCATCACCAAATCTTCAATATGAGGGGCTGTTGAAATTCATCATTTATGGTTAAATGTAAATCCCCCCAAATAAACTGATGGAAAAAAAATAAAGATAAATACAGCTTACCAAAAGGAATGCTGAAGAATGGACTGCACAATGCCATTTCAGCAGGAATCCTTCTGCTTGGATCATCGTGGAGCATGCTAGGACATAAAAATCAGTATCTTTACAATTACTGTCAAATCTTATGAAAATGTGACAAAGAAAAAAATGTTCCTCACAGCATTAAATACGTAAGCATGGTTTATTGAATCATTCACTTATAAAAATGTTATGTATGAGTAAATGGTACAATAAATCATAACACATCTATGATATACTATGATTTAAATGATTTTGATTAATAAATGAAACATGGGAAAGTGATCCACATTCTATAACACTGAGTGAAAAAAAGTTAGAAAAATATTCAGGGTAACACAATAAAAAGGAAGACAGTGGTGGGTTACTTATTGAATCTTGTCAAATTCCCCTGATAATAAAGCAACTTGATACAAAACCAAAATTCCATCTACAACAAAACTATAGGGACAAAAGATCAACTATAAGAAGACTTGTACCTTATCAGCATCTATGTATAAGAAAGCAGAGAAAAGCAACGTTCATCTGATGAACTAGAAAACAAAATAACCCAAAATGTCCAACAGAGACTCACTGGATAACACAGCAGGACAATTTAAGAAAAACAGCCAAAACTACAAGGGGCTATATATTTTAATACCAGGTGAAGACAAGAAATCCTCTATAAAATGTGAAGGAGCTAGAGTAATCCAGACACTAATACTTCTTAAAAAAAACTAGTAAAACCCCACATTGAGAAGAAATCTTGGGAATAGAATCCAAACTGAGCAAGATGGGATAAAGAGAGACATGGAGAGACAAGGAGAGACCGGGGGGGGGGGGGATCAAAGGGTCGGGGATGGGCAGGAGATCTCAGCAAAAAGACTTTAACATTGCATTAAAAAAAAGATGAGTTTTGTATAATTAGAAAAGCCGTCCCTACTATACCTTCTACAAGTTTAGGGAGAAAAATTTCACAAAAAACGTGCAACAATAAAAGAATTATAACAAATTTATTATAAAAAAGAATTGCAAAATAATACTTCTCAGACAGTGATCCCATGCTGGAAAGATGAATATAATACAAAGGAACACTATAATCTACCATTCCAAAATAAGCTGGCATTTAAATTATATATGATTAAAAGAGTAAAAAAGAATCAAAATTAGTCCCCAAAATGAGGTAAGAAAACTCAGGGAAGAATTAGTGATTTTAAAAGGATTTGATAAGATTATTCTAGAGAAAATGTAAGAAGGAAACAAGGCAGAAAGAGAAACACTTTTAAAAATCAAAAAAAAATAATGAAAGAGAGGAAACAGAAGATAATGAATATAGAGGAAGAAAATCCAACATTCATACAAGTGTCTTAGAAGAGAAAAAAAAAATCAAATAAAAAAAAATACTAAAAACTGTAAAATTTAAAAAGTTTTCCAAAAAATATGAACTACTCACTGAACTGCATCTCATATTCCTGAATCTACTGAAACAATCAAATTAACATCTGGTAAAATTAATAGACTTTGAAGAAAAAAAAAGGATGGAACATGAAATAAAGCAAATGAGAAAGTGTGAAAGATCCTAACTTCAGGATTATGTTCCAATTCTGGCACTCCCTTTGTTCTTAAGAACTAGTATCCTGATGTAGAAGAAAGAGGATACAGATATAAAACAGAAGGAAAGCAAAAACTTCTGGTCATGAATTTGAATTAGAAATATCAACATGAACTGTGTTAACTTTAAAAGTGTAGAGGCAATGACAACCCCAGCAGTAGTATTCCTAATACCCAGAGCATGGTTTTAAAATATATATTGTCTACTAAAAGAAATCAGGCTTCTTAGAAAAATGAGTAAGTCCAGGTCTGAAGAAAAAAATATATAAGATGAACTAGGAACATCTTTTAATATTGCATAACAAAGAAGCTATCAAAAATAATATCTTCCAAAACCAATATGTAGAGACTTCCCATTCATAAAAGAGTGGGACAATTTCGGCTTTGAATAGGATAAAAACTGCAATGGATTGTAACACATCAAATATGTTTAAGTCCATTAGTTTATAATGATACTTAGAATTTTTTTTCTAAGTACTGGGGATTGAACCCAGGTGCTCTTTACCACAGAGTTACCATTGCCAGACCCTTTGATTGTGACATGAGGTCTAAGTTGCCCAAGGTGGCCTCAAACTTGCAATCCTTCTGCCTCAGCCTATCAAAGAGTTGGGATTAAAGGTCTTATCACAATGCCATGCAAGACCTTGAATTAAAAAAAAAAAAAAATCACTTCTTGAAGTTGATAGGAACCAATTCATTATCTTGAAAACTAGTAAGGAGAGAATCAAGTTTTTACTTTGTTTTTGGTTAACCAAACGAAGAACAAATGGCAAAATAAGAACATCAACATCTATAACAGATCTAAGCATTAAGAACCAAAATTGCTAACTCATAAAACTGAGATAAACACATTTTGTTCCACCTTATGAGAGAACACAATACCATCCATAGTCTTGAAAAAAAAATTAATCAAACCCTTAGATATATCTACCAATATGTGGGGCGGGGGTGCAGCTAACTCAGTGGAAGAGCACTTGCCAAGCATGCACAGTGCCTTGGTGGTGTTCCAACCACAGCAGTGCGCACACACACACACACACAAACACAAGAATTATGTATTACCATGCAAAAAATCAGCAACATTCGGGCTGTGAAAAACTACACTGAGCCAACAATCGAGGCTGTACAAGAGATAAACTGAAAGGGAAAAAGCAGGCATGCATACTCATGTTTACAGCAGCACAATTCACAAGAGCCAAACTACTGACGGTCAGCCCAGCTAACCATCAAAAGATGAATGGATAAAACAATGTGGTATGTATACACAATGGAGTTTCAGTCATTTAAAAAAAAAAGTTATGTCACTTGCAAGAAAATGGATGGAACTAGAAACTATTATGTTAAGCAAAATAAATCAAACTCAGAAGTTTAAGTATCATATGTTTTCTCTTATATGTGGAAGCTAGTGAGAAAAAAGGAAAAGAAAGGTGGGGACAAATCTCATAAAAATCAAAGGGAGATCAGTAGAGGAAGGGACCAAAGGATGAAAGGGGAGGGAGGCAATGCTGGGGAAAGATATTGGCCAAATTATATTGTCATATTCTGTGTATGTACAAATACATAACAACATATCCCATCATTATAGACAACTATAATGTGCCAATAAAAAATGTGAAGGAAAAGGGCAAAAGATGGAAAGGGGCCCTTTGGATTAAGAGAGAATTAAAAGAGGTTTTCTAGAAGAGCAAAACTAAACATTTTAAGTAAGATGTACACTTGGGTAAAATAACTATGATGTAAACAAGGAAGTGATTACTACAAAGTGGTATCAAAGTGGTTACTTTTAGGGAGGAATAAGGGTCTTGAAAGTTAGGGAGGAAGAAGGGTCTTGAAATTGGGACTGGATATATAGAGAAGTACAGGGGTACCTGGCAAAGTTTTATTTATTGACCTGAATAGTGGATACTATGTTCCCAAGTATTTATGAAGTTACACTAGCATTTTAGTATCTATTTTATACTACAATTTAAAAAAGACTCAAAGGATCTACATGGACACAAAACACAACATGCAGAAAAACAACATAGGAAATTCACCAAAATGCTAACATTAGAAGTTTGGTTTATATTATTGTTTTCCTCATCAAAATTTTCTGTGATTTCCAAATTTAGTATTATTAGTATTACTAAAAGGGCAGGAAGGAAGTTCTTATTTAAAAAAAGTTCAAAAATAGAACTTAAATGATTTGACTTACAAACTCAGATCAATTTTATAATTTTACACTGCTATCTCTTCAATGGAAAATGCAACTTGTAACATTCAATATGAATCAGCTTCTAAACAGCTATTTAAGACTAATTTTAAAAAATACACATACAGTTGGGCACGGTGGTGCATGCCTGTAATCCCAGCACTTGGGAGGCTTAGGCAGGAGGATTGCAAGTTCAAAGCCAGCCTCAGCAACCTAGCAAGGCCCTAAGAAACTCAGTGAGACCCTGTCTCTAAATAAAATACAAAATAAGGATGGGGATGTGGCTCAGTGGTCAGGTGCCCGTGTTCAATCCCTAGCACCAAAACAAAGGAACAACAACAACAACAACAAAAACACATACAAATATTGGTCAGATCTGAATAAATTCTATGAATTATAACAATGTCAATTTGCTGGTCTTGATACTGCATTACAGTAACGTAAGGTGTTATTGGAAGGAACTGGGTAAAGTTTGGACTCTAAGACTTTTACAACTGTATGTTGAGTCTTAATTATTTAAAAATAAAAAGTTAAAAAAAAAAACGCCTAATTTGAATGTACATAGGGCCAAATTCCAAAGAAACTATAATACTCTTACTTAACCAAGGTTAAGTGTGCTTTTCTAGCACACTAGTTTATTCATTTCAAGCCCACCAAATTAGAAACCAAAAAGCCTACTATTTGATATTTCTTATTTTTGAAACACCTGCTATATTTGGAGCTATTTAACTATTGAAAATTCTCTCTGATCCCAGAGAGTTTGGTGGTAATTATTATAATTAAAACCTACCTTATTCAAGAATTTTTTTTCCTGTAGTCCAAAAGCACACTCAGCTATTAAAGACTTTCATTTTTTAAAAAAATCTATTTTCCATCACGTATGTAAAGTATGCAAGAGATCAAAAATATGTGCCCCAGCTTCTGCCTTCTGGTGAATTACTATCACCAAAATTTATTGAATACCTATCAGAGGCCATTAAAATGCTAAAAACTAAGTAGCTATAAAGAACTTAACAATGGTACCCACCATGACCAAAAGAACATTCCTTTGCAAATAAATTTTGTAAAATTACTTGAATACATTCAGTTCTCATACGAAGTTAGCCTACATAGAATATCTAAAGTTACCTTAGAAATAAGATCAAGAAAATCATAAATAGTAATATAAATCCATTCAGGAAAAAACAGCTTCACATAGTAAATGTACACAAAACAATTTACAGTACAATGTACCTTTTGATAAGGTCTCTTAGGTGATAGGCTGGAATTGCGGCATTCACTACTGCTTTACTGGCAAATATGTGATCAATAATAGCAGAACTATTTGCCTAAAAAATGGAAGAAACATCTTCCTTAAGTTATTAAATTCAGATTGTATTTACTGAGTACTAGGCATATAACACTGGAGAATAACATGCAACAGAAAACATTCTCTTCTGAGAGCTTATAATCTTAATGGAGAAGACTATACATATAATTATGTTTCTAGACACGAGGAACATTTTTTCTCTATGCTCAGTACCTAACTACATGTGGCACTCAATGAACCTCTAGATGAATGAATAAAATCAAAGAACCAAATAAAATGTAGTTCAAAGTGAGAAAATGAATATATAACAGGTGAGTCAGTATGTCTAGTTACTGAGTCTTCAACTGATTCTCAGACAGAAAAACTATCACTCAGAAAATGAGAAAGTATTAATATTTGTCAAATGTATCACATTATTCATACTCTAAATCTTCATGGAATATGAAATTTTTTATTCAGTACTATGCTAACTCAGTGTGTGAAATTGTGTACATGAGTAAAAAGATCTAATACCATCACTATCACCAAAATTTACTGAATACCTGTCACAGGCCATTAAATATGCTAAAAACTAAGCATTTCTTTCTAAATCTTTTTTTTTTTTTGGAACCGGGGATTGAACCCAGGGGCGCCCAGCCACTGAGCCACATCCTCAGCCCTATTTTGTGTTTTATTTAGGGACAGGGTCTCACTGAGTTGCTTAGGGCCTCACTAAGTTGCTGAGGCTGACTTTGAACTCACGATCCTCCTGCCTCAGCCTCCAGAGTCGCTGGGATTACAGGCATGCGCCACTGTGCCCGGTTCTTTCTAAATCTTGATACTCATATATGTTATTATTATCCTCAATTACAAAAAGTAAAGTATGGTTTAACAAACCCATAACTTAGTAAGAGGTGAAAGCAAGATATGAACCCTAATAGTTTTCAGAGTCCACATAGCAATTTTGTCTCTGTAAAAGTGATAAGACAATGCTGTTTTACCTTGATAGGCTTATATTTGGGATTCCATTAGTACATATCATTCATCTAAATTTCACACAAATTTGACTCTGGGTCAAGCAAATACAATCCAAGGGTTCAAAGATAGTCAAAGCTAATTCAAGTAATAGATCTACATTTGAATTTAGCACTAGAGATATAATAGCCTCTTGACTAAATAGTCTCCTAAACTGTTTAAGATAAAAGAAAAATACTGGTTTTACTGCTGGTTTTGGCCAGCATTTGTTGGCCAAAAATAAGCATTGAGGTATGCCCTCTAGGCTGTTAATTCCTTGGGAGGGAGGAGGTTAATGAAAATAAAACTATATATATTTGTAATAGTCATAAACTATTATTAGATGCTCAAAAATACTTGTTGCTTAATATTAAAATACTTAATATCAAGTACTTGTCCTTTAATATCAAAGCTAACAATTTGAAAGCATTTTATTATTTATCAAACCTCTAAGTGAAAAAATACTGATGTCATTACAACATCGAAGTTCCAAAATAAATTTGAAAACATACTGTAGTTATTTCTTCTTGTAAACATACAAAAAGTTCATTCAAAGGTCAGAAGTTTAGAACTTAGAACCCATGTTCTCACAGAAACAATGAAATAAGCAGTGGTCACTATACCGTACTCACACATGGTATATAAAAAAATATCAAGAAGTGTGGAACTGTGGAAAACACTAACCTTTGAGAAGAAGGACCAAAATTTGGGACCCAAATCTAAAACACCTAGCCATATGATCTGAGCAAGCTGTTTCACCTATCTGTGCCTCCAGTTTTCATTTCTAAAACAAAAATAACCAATATTCAATCTATCCTCAAGGCATTGTTGGGAGAATTTAATGAGATTAAAATGCATTAAAATACTTTTTAAACTATAAAGATTAAAATGAGATTAAAATGCATTAAAATACTTTTTAAACTATAAAGTTTAAAGCATTATGTAAAGATTACCATTTAACCTATAGCTTATGGTTCTATTAGTAATACTTCAGAACTTAATATGACTAAATTACTAAACAAAAAAGTCACTTTTGCTTCTTTGGGAAAATGCATTAATTCAAACATTTTATTAAACACTACTACATGCCAGGACCCAGCAAGGAACAGTGAAAATGCAATGCTCATTTGCCTGTGGGTAGCCATGGGAGTCATTAATGGCATTTAAGGTACCTTACATATGACAAGAGTATGGAGGAGAGGATGCAACTGGATTCCCCAATTAGACTTATCATAAATTGAACACTCTTAAATTAATTAAGGACTCCAAAGCAAAATACTAGAGCAGTTTACCTTCCATTCCTGAGATCTCACTGTATGTTTCAGTTTCATTCCTGAGAACATTTCCAGTAAAATGATTCCTAGGCTCCACAAATCAACAGCTGAGGTACATTCTGTATCACTCTGCAGGCCAGCCTGGGCCAAGCAATTTTGCAGTTCTGCTTCTGGAGCCCGATACCCGTCTGTCTGAATATACTTTACATCCTAAAGAAGATGAATACAAATTACAACCAATAAAAAGCTGTTCACTATCATTATAACATTAAAGCCCTATCTTTACAATGTATTTAGTTTTCTAAATGTGGAGTAAAGCACTGCCAAACTAAATGCCAAAATTTTTAGTCCTTGGTTACCACAATTCTTCGGTTCATTAACTGGGCAGTTCTTACAGGCAAGCTGCATACTTTCCATACCGCTGCTCATAAAGAAATCTTCTTTAGATAGTTTACCTAGTGAGTACTGCTCATAAATAAGAACACTCTGCAAAGAGCTAATAAATCATAGAGAACGGAGGCTGTGCCAGAACTATCACAAGCATTCTGCCATGAAATAGAGCACCAACACTGAAGACACCAGAGAGACTAACTCAGCAATTAAAAAAGTAAAGTATTCTATGCAGGTTGAGTCCTTTTATTAATTCCTGAGCTCACTAGCTCTTTCTACCTGACCCAAACATATTCTGTGTTTTGCATGGTGGGACTAAATTCTTTTGTTTTGTTTCATCTCTAGGCATTTCAGAATTTCAGACAGAAATGCCCCTTCAGTCCTTACTAAACTACCCTTGTTATTTAAAAATATTTGGCTTGGATGACTAGATTTTTAAACTATAAGGGACAAAAAAAGATATTTCTTACCTGATTGCCTTCTTTGAAGCTAAGTCCAAAGTCGATGAGCTTAAAACATTCATTCTCTCCACTCCACAATATATTACGTGGCTTGAGGTCTGCATGGACATAACCCTCATGATGAAGAAAAGCAAGGGCCTCCAGAACATCTCTGGCACAATGCTGTATCATCCACATGGAACAACCCTGGTGACTGGAATATAAAAGTAATTCCGAAACACTGACATCCAGGAGTTCAAGCAACAGACAGCGCGATGGCACATTTGGAGAGAAGTGGATTGTAAAGACTCCATATAAAGTCACTAGAAAAAGAAATGAATTATAATAATTTAAAAGCAGACACAGAGCAAATTACTAAAAGCAGATGACTCTGCAATGCAAATTTGGGATAATCTAGATGAGAGTAACTTTAATGAGCAAGAAAGCTTCCACTACTTTTCCCATGAATAAGAACTTTAGACATAATAAAATTAAATGAGAAAATCTTCAACAGCTGATTTCACCATATATTCAGTGGTGGGTACCAGGCAAAAATTTTCAGAGTACAAATTCCAATTGTAGAACCTCTCTTAAAAACAAATTGAAGATTGCTTCTTGACCCAAAACAGCACTCTAAATATTGAAAGAGATTAAAACTTTCTAGATGACACGTAGACCTAATCTTGCAGAGATTCAAAAAGTCTTGGGGCCTGCAAAAGTTTTCCTTCAACACCAAGGTTATTGTGATACACCACTTTGCAAGCTTAAAAAAGAAAAAAAATTTTTTTAAATGCAGCACTAACATTAGGCAATTCGTCCTTAACATGATATTATAAAAAAGGTCACTTTAAATTATTTAAATGCAAAACTTTAAATTTTTAAATTAAATATGGATTATACTTGCCAGGCAGTAAGACTTTTCTTTATTAACTAAAGCTATAACCAATTATAAGTTCTGCTGGTGTAATGACAATGGAGATTGTTTTCATTGATCAATCATCAGTGATCATTAAGCTTACATTCTGAATATCTGAGTCATGAAAGTCTTACTAAAGCAAGATGTTCCTAAATTTCCCACTTCCATAAGGACTGAGTCATGTCTTCCAAATCCATGCTAAAATATATATGTATACATACACACACACACACACGCTGATTATCTATGTGCTGTTAGCATTGATGTCAAAGCCCTAGAATAGTTCCCATTTTCTACGGCATGCAAAGATGCAAAAATTTAAACACAAGACATGACAATCTGGCAAAGGCATACCTCCTTTTACTAAAGACGATATACTTCTCTATTCTAATACATGCGGCAATTTCCGATAAGACCCGAGGTAAAGGGACTTACTGAGCATCTAAATGAGACACTGTACAAAGCAGACCACCACTCCACCAGGCTGCAGACAGTAAAAATGTGAAAGGGGGATGGGAAAAGGGCCGGCATCGGAAACGGTAATGAGAAGGCCAGACCCACTTCTCGGGTCTAAAGGATGAGAGACAGGAAGCGAGGCTGAAGAAGTAAATACCTGGACTGGGACCTGAGCAAGAAGCGAAAGGAGACAGTGAATTACCGATGTTCCTGTGACCCTGCAACTGCTCCAGCGCCGCCCTCTCTTTGCGGAAACCATACTCCGCTGCTGAGGCCGCAGCCCCCGTGGTTCCTGGAGGCAAGAACTGCTTGAGCGCGCCAGGGGGCGAGCCGGGGGTGCCGCAGCAGCGCACGCGATACACGGAGGCCGAGGAGCCGCTGCCCAGGCGGCTCTGTACCTGCCACAGCCGCCCGAAGGCCTCCAGAAACCGCGGCGGTTCGGCGCCCCACGCACAGCCGGATCCCGCCATGGGTGTGGGCTGAGGGCTGACACGGGGGCTGACAGGACGCCCGAGGCAGACCAGCAGAGCCCACGGTCACATCCCCGCCCGCCGGACCAGCGGCTCCGCAGGGAGGGGCCTGCAGCCGCCTCAGCAGCTCCCGGGACCTCAGGCCGCCATGACACCGGAAGCCTCAGCGCGCCCGGCCTCCGAAGCCGGAAATGGAGGAGCCCACTCCCATCCACCCGAGGAGGAGGAGGGTCCGGAAGGGGCGGCTCGGAGGGAAGGGCGAGTGAAGGGGTGAAGCTTAGCTGTCGGTTCCTGCTGGTCCAGGTCCGGTGCCGACCACTCTCGCCGCGTTACCCGAAACTGCTCCTGGTCGTTGGTCTCCCTGAGGCGTCCTGCCTCACCGCCACGAGCCCAGGAAAGGGGAACTCTGCCTGGTTCCTCAGGCGGAATCCCGAGGGAAGGTCCCAAGTTACCAAAGGGGAGGGCTCACCGTCATCTCCAGGCTGGTGGTCTCTAGTGACCTTAATTAGATGTCAGGGGCTTGGGGTTCTTGTGCACCTCGCCTGTACCTGCTTCATCAAGCAGCATCTACCTGAGCAAAAGTGGAACTTCGACCATCTTGTATTTTTTCATTCTAATGTTTTACACATTTAACAGAAATTTACTAAATAACAAATGTGGCAAATATGAATCTCAGTCCTCAAACTAAGGTTTGTTATAAATGTAGTCTTTTTTTCAGTGCTTTTCTTTTTTAAGCCCCATTCTGATGAAGTGGCACAAATAGTCTCAGACAATTCACCTCCATCCCGGTTCTCTCAGGTTTTGTCTAAGTTCCTAGCTAGATGAATGGCTTGTGCAGTGCCCAATGGAGAGGTTAAGGAGCCATCTGCTTTTCAGTGTCATCAGTCATCAGTTCTGGTTGCCACTGAGATATGCCTGATTTCTGTCTGTATGGACCTTTCAGAATGCGGAATAGGGAGAGCTCTGTGCACTATCGTACTGTTTCTAAGAAGCATTTTCTATAAGTCTGAAGTCCACACAAAGCTATTAAGGGCTTTGGCATTTGGAATACAAAAATCAAGTAAAGACCCACAGGACTTTGTGATTTTGCAACCACATAGCTCCTCGAAATTCATAAGTAATCTGCTTATATAGAGGAAGGGCAAAATGGAGAAAGGAGGAAAGGGTAAGGAAGTGGAGAATACAACTGCATTAAGTCCTGCATACAAGGAAGAGATGAAATAGAAATGAACTCTGATTTCAAGGACCTTGAGTTGTTAGAGTTAATTTGATATGTATGATATTATGATCTAAGATATAAAGGTTTAAATGCTCTAAAATAAGTGCAGGTAAAATAATAGTGGTCCTCAGAAGAGTTCTGAGGGATTCATACATTAGAGAGGTGTGAGTAAAGTAATCCCTGCCCCTCTTGTTCAAATAGAGTCTACTGTAAATCAAAGAGTAAATGCTGATACTTTAGAAGTTGACTAGGTCCTCCTTGTGAAAAATATTTATTGTTATAATCCATATCTTTGGTGGGTGCAGTGATGCTCACCTGTAAACCCAGCAACTCAGAAGACTAGGAAAAGGGATCATAGCAACTTAACAAGACCCTGTCTCAAAATTTAAAAAATAAAATAAAGAGAACTGGGGATGTAAAGCAGTGGTGAATTTTCCCTAGATTCAATCCCCAGTACCAAAAAAAAAAAAAAAAAAAAAAAAAAAAAAAAAAAAA
>JAJEJO010047850.1:468687-583697 GCA_020662805.1 Glaucomys volans
AAAAAAAAGAAACAAGAGGGGGGAAAATAAAGAAGTAATGTATTTAACATAAAAACAAACAACAAAAAAAAAAAAAAAAAAAAAAAAAAAAAGAAAAGAAAAAATTAAACACTTTTCTTGAACACTAGAAATAAAAGGTATCAGTTTTAAAATATTCCCTAGTAAATATTTCTTTCTGTTTTTCACACCTCTGTTATATTATAATGTCTTTTCATTGCTCCACTTGATAACAAACAAGGTAAGGAAACTAAATGATAGAATTGAACTGTAAGCAAATATGATACCAAGAATAATCCAAAACACATATTAGAATACCCTTAATAGAAGGGCTGGTCTGTGCTTTAATTTTTGAACTCTTGAAGATCAAAATCCTTCAAGCCTGAAAGTAATCATCCTCTGTAGTAGCCAGTATTTAAAATGGCCCCTAATAATTCTTTCTCCTAGTATTTACACTTTTCTGTAATCCCTTCTCACAATGAATAGAGATTACCTGTGTAACCAGTGGACATTGTAGAAATAACAGTGTAACTTCCTATGTTATAATAAAAGACATTGCAGATTCTACCTTGCCATCATTTTGATCACTTACCTTGGGAGAAGCTAGCTCTCTTGTCATGAAGACTCTCATATTGGAGAAGACTACACAGTGAGGAATCATGGCTTTCTGCCAACAGCATGTTAGTGAGCCACCTTGGAAATGGATTTCTGGTCCCAGTCAAGTAGTTCTGGCTGAAGGATTGATAGCAAATTCATGAAAGACCCCTGAGCTAGAGACATGCAGCTAAACCACTTTTAAATTCTGTCCTATAGAAACTATGGGTAATAAATAATAAATGTCTGTTGTTATTTTAAGTTGCTAAGTTTTGGAGTAATCTGTAATAGAATAACTATATACTAGAAAGAAAGAATTATTTAATGAATATAAGCAAAGTTTAACATTACCACAAAATGCTTTGCTGACCAGTTATATACATTCATGCAGTAATCAGCAGTCAATAAGTACTTGATAAGTACATGACTTGCACTTGTGTGTACCTGTATAAGGCATTGTTATTTGAAACAACTCAAATAAGTCTGTGATTAATTACACCTTTTGTCATTTTGATTTCTGTAAGGATGAACTAAGGTAATAGGTGTGGAAAGAATTTTAAAGCCATAAAACATGGTATTACTGTTATTATTTTGCTATAAAGACAATTGAAGTAAAAGTGGAGAAGTCACAAAGTAAAGATCTTATTTGTCTCCAATTAGCTTTTGTCTGAAAAGTAGATGCCTAATAATGTAGGTGGGTATAAATAGTCAAAATACTAATTCTACAAGCTATTAATGAAAACCAGTCTGGTCCTCATCTCCTTAACCCAGAGACTGGAGACTCTAGGGAGGGTATTGCTCGACCCCAAATCCAGAAAGGCGAAAAAGGCCAGTAACTTAAAATCATTCATTCGTTTGTTAATTCGTTAACTCATTATTTCAATAAATATTTTAAAAGAACCACTAAAATTCCCTGGGCAAAAGATGTATAGTCTGATGGGGGAGAAAGACATGATTAAAGGAAAACAAACAAAAAAACAGGTGAAGCACTTTGGTTACAGCAAAAGAGAAAACTTGTGAGATTAGAGAAAGTGAGGAGAGGATGATGTGGGGATGTGAGCTGATGAACTAAAAAATGAACTAAAAATGGATGATTTTAAACTTCGTTAAGATGCCATGATAGCATCATTGGAAAAGGGGAGAGAGAAAAGGTGGGGGGATGAATGATGTCACTTCCATGAGGAGTGTGCTGGAGAGGAAATTGTAAATTAAACAGCAAATGTAGTGACTTAGGATTGGCTACTAAGTAATGTTAAGCATTTACTAAACTTTTGGGAAGAGTGGGGGACTGAGATTATATATTCACATCACTCTTCTCATCATCTGGTCACTATTTGTCCTAGGAATTTTGTCTGGGAAATATCAAATCAGCATTTCATCAGTTTCTCGAATTTAATATATATACAAAATTACACTCCTGATCTTCTCCCACCATTTGTTTCCCAGATGCTCAGGTCAAAAGCCCTGGAGTCATCCTTGATTCCTCTTTCCCGCATTTTTAAATACACTCAGATTCCAGCCACTTTTTTTTAAAGCAACTTCCCCATCCACTAGCCCCTTCTAAGCTTCCACCCCCACCTGCCTACATGATTAAAATAACCTGTCTTTGTGCTTCCACCTTTGCTCTTTCACCTTTGTTCAGGCCGCTCTGAACTCTACAGTCAGAGAAATCCAATTAGAGCACTAGTCAAACCAGGTCATGCCCTGTTCAAAGCCTCTCTCTGACCCAGAGTTAAAGTCAAAATCCATAAAATGGATCACACTGCTGTCCATGGTTTAGAGCTCTCTACCTCTCCAACCTCATGTCCTTCCACTGTCCCCCTACCAGCCCGGGTTCCAGCACACTGACTTCCTGATTGTTCTCCCAATACATCAAGCATCTGCCATTTTCAAGAAGTAAATTTGCTGTTTCCTCTGCATAGAACAATCTTTCCTTGGATATTTACTAGCTCTCTTTTCATTCCTTTTAAGTTGCTGCCCAAATGTCATTGAATGGTGAAGTTCTTCCTGACCATTGCTTTGTAAATTAGCAATTCTCTACTTCCCAGGCATACCCTGCACCCATTGTTTTACATTCACTTTTATCCATACCACTTTTATTTAACATAGTATGTATTTTATTATTTTTATTAGATTTGCATGTCTTAACAGATTTTTTAAAAATTTGTTCATCACCATATTTTCAGTGTCTGAATTAGTGCTTGGAACATATTAAGCACTATTCAAATGTTATCTATTTTTTCCCCAGAGGTAACAATCAAGGTCAGTGAATGGAATGGAGAGGGACAGCAACCAAGATGGGAAAATGGAAAACCAGGAGATGGACTTTAACAAAAAGCTTTACATCTTAAGGAGGAAAGGCAATTAGAAAGAGAATTGAGGATAGAAAAGAACAGAGAACAGAGAAACTGAAGTGAGCAAAATTCACCTGCCTTAAAATACTAATTGTGTTTGACCCATTGCTGGGGCCAAATGCCAACAAGTAAAGACTCTAAGGAAAATTCAGTATGCTTATTGGTCAGGGCTACTATTTGGAACTTTATTTTATCTCTTTCCCCTACCCTCTGACTGAAATGAGAATTTTCTGCACATGCAAGGAATCTCCTGCACACATACGACAGTGTAGCCGGAGGGTTGGGTAGCAGTGCATTGGCAATCTTCACCTGGCACCTAAACTCCAAAGAGGCTTTAAGATCCCCTCTGGAACACCAGTCTGACTTTGCCTTTATTTAGGGAAAGTCTCAAGTCCCTAAAGATGGATTATTTTTAATATTTGTTTTCCCCTATGCAATCTCCCCCACCCCATTCAAGCTCCACATTACTGGTTAACTACACTGTTTTTCTCCAGACAAGCAGAAATACCTGTAACACCTGAAGGAAGGGCCCAAGCCCAAAACCATCTACTGCACAAGCCCAATCACCTAGGCAGCCAAGTCTTTTCTAACTCTGAGTCCTGAACCAAGACTCGTTCTGTGGAATTGAAGGGCACTGCCAAATGAAAGAAGAGGCGGCAAGGGTGATGGGGAAGAGGACGCAGAAGAAAAGCAGACTAGGCAGATTCATTTTGGTGTCTTTCTTTGGGCTGGAGATTTAGCTCAGCGGTAGAGCATTTACCCAGCATTTGTGAGACCCTGGGTTTGATTCCCAATGCCATAAACAAACAAACAAACAAACAAACAAATAAATAAAACCTTTCTTCCCGCTGTCTCCTAGCACCAACTAATGCTTAGAAAAAGCAATTTCACAGACAGTGATGTGTGAGTGACATGGACTTTTCAACCCATCTGTTCTATTCTTCACCTTCTGGTGGGAGTGTTAATAAACAGTTGAAAGGAAGATCAGCAAAACCAAGGAAAATTCAAGGATCTTGATAATTTAGAAATTATATGATTATAGATAATGGAGAATTATCTCTAGATTCAAAAGCATTGTTTTATTCCTGATCTTGAAATGATGGATATCACAAAAAGATATGTAAACTCAGAAACTAAGATTATTTTATTTTATTTTTAAAATTTATTTATTTAGATTCATTGTACACAAATGGAGTACGGCTGTTGTTTCTCTGGTTGTACACAAAGTAGAGTCACACCATCTGTGCGTTCATGCATGTACACAGGGCAATGATGTCTGTCTCATTCGGTTATTATTATTACCCCACCACCCCAAACCCAACCCTCCCTTCCCTCTATGCAATCTGTCCTTCCTCCTTTCTTGCCTCCCTTCCACCCCGCATTATGCATCATCATTCACTTATCAGAGGCATCATCATTCACTTATCAGAGAGATCATTTGGCCTTTGGATTTTGGGGTTTGGCTAATCTCATTTAGCATGACAGTCTCCAACATCATCCATTTACCTGCAAATGCCAAAATTTTATTCTTCTTTATGGCTGAGTAATATTCCATTGTGTATATATACCATAGTTTCTTTAATCCATTCATCTATTGAAGGGCATCTAGGTTGGTGCCACAATCTAGCTCTTGTGAATTGAGCAACTATGAACATTGATGTGGTTGCATCACTGTAGTAATCTGATTTTAAGTCCTTTGGGTAAAGGCCAAGGAGTGGGATGGCTGTGTCAAATGGTGGGTCCATTCCAAGGTTTCTCAGGAATCTCCACACTGCTTTCCAGAGTGACTGCACTAACTTGCAATCCCACCAGCAATGAATGAGTGTACCCTTTTCCCCACATCCTCGCCAACACCTGTTGTTGCCTGTATTCTTAATAAAAGACATTCTAATTGGGGTAAGATGAAATCTTACAGTGGTTTTGATTTGCATTTCTCTTATTACTAGGGATGTTGAACATTTTTTCATATATTCGTTGATTGCTTGTAGATCTTCTGTAAAGTGTCTGTTCATTTCCTTGGCCCATTTACTGATTGGGTTATTGGAATTATTGGTGTAAAGATTTTTGAGTACTTTGTAGATTCTGGAGATTAGTGCTCTATCTGAAGTGTGTGTGGCAAAGATTTTCTCCCACTCTGAAGGCTCTCTCTTCACATTGTGGATTATTTCCATTGCTGAGAAAAAGTTTTTTAGTTTGACTCTATCCCAATTATTGATTCCTGCTTTTATTTCTTGTACTTTGGGAGTCATGTTAAGGAAATCTGGTCCAAGGCCAACATGACGAAGATTTGGACCTATTTTTTCTACTATTAGGTGCAGTGTCTCTGGTCTAATTCCTAAGTCCTTCATCCATTTTGAGTTGAGTTTTGTACAGGGTGAGAGATATGGGCTTAGTTTCATTTTGCTGCATTTGGATTTCCAGTTTTCCCAGTGCCATTTGTTGAAGAGGGTATCTTTTCTCCATTGTATGTTTTTGACTCCTTTGTCAAGTATGAGATACCTGTATTTATTTGGGTTTGTCTCTGTGTCCTCTATTCTGTACCACTGATCTACCTGTCTATTTTGGTACCTATACCATGCTGTTTTTGTCACTATTGCTCTGTAATAGAGTTGAAGGTCTGGTATTGTGTTACTCCCTGCTTCTCTCTTCTTGCTAAGAATTGCTTTAGCTATTCTGTGTCTCTTATTCCTTCAAATGAATTTCATGATTGCTTGCTCTATTTCTATGAGGTCCATCATTGGGATTTTAATTTGAATTGCATTGAATTTGTATAGCACTTTTGGTAGTATGGCCATTTTGACAACATTAATTCTGCCTACCCAAGAACATGGGAGATCTTTCCATCTTCTCAGATTTTCTTCAATTTCTTTCTGTAGTGTTCTGTAGTTCTCATTGTAGAGGTCTTTCACCTCTTTTGTTAGATTGATTCCCAAGTATTTTATTTTATTCAAGGCTATTGTGAATGGGGTAGTTTTCCTAATTTCTCTCTCAGAGGATTCATCACTTATGAATAAAAATGCATTAGATTTGCAAGCATTAATTTTGTATCCTGCTACTTTACTGAATTCATTTATGAGTTCCAGAGTTTTCTGGTGGAATTTTTAGGCTCTTCTATATAGAGAATCATGTCATCAGCAAATAGGGATAGTTTGAGCTCTTCTTTTCCTATTCGTATCCCTCTAATTTCTTTGGTCTCTCTAATTGCTCTGGCTAGAATTTCAAGGACAATGTTGAATAGAAGTGGAGAAAGAGGGCATCCCTGCCTTGTTCCAGTTCTCAGGGGGAATGCTTTCAATTTTTCTCCATTTAGAATGATGTTAGCTGTGGGCTTAGCATAGATAGCTTTTACAATGTTAAGGAACGTTCCTAGTATCCCTACTTTTTCTAGTGTTTTGAGCATGAAGCGGTGCTGTATTTTATCAAATGCTTCTTCTGCATCTATTGAAATAATCATGTGGTTCTTGACTTTAAGTCTGTTGATGTGGTGAATTACATTTATTGATTTTTGGATGTTGAACCAACCTTGCATCCCCAGGATGAAACCCCCTTGATCATGGTGCACTATCTTTTTAATATGCCTTTGTATGCAATTTACTAAAATTTTGTTAAGAATTTTTGCATCTATGTTCATTAGGGATATTGGTCTGAAATTTTCTTTCTTCAATGTGTCCTCTGGTTTTGGTATCAGGGTGATATTAACTTCATAGAATGAATTTGGAAGGGTTCCCTCCTCCTCTATTTCATGAAATACTTTGAGGAGTCTTGGAATGAGCTCTTCTTTGAAGGTCTTGTAGAACTCAGCTGTGAATCCATCTGGTCCTGGACTTTTCTTTGTTGGCAGGCTTTTGATAGCTTCTTCTGTTCATTGCTTGAAATTGATCTATTTAAGTTGTGTATGTCCTCCAGATTCAGTTTGGGTGGCTCATATGTCTCTAGGAACCTGTTGATGTCTTCCAGGTTTTCTATTTTGTTGGAGTATAAATTTTCAAAATAGCTTCTAATTATGTTTTGTATTTTATTAGTGTCTGTTGTGATATTTCCTTTCTCATCAGGAATTTTAGTAATTTGAGTTTTCTCTCTCCTTCTCTTTGTTAGTGTGGCTAAGGGTTTATCAACTTTGTTTATTTTTTCAAAGAACCAACGTTTTGTTTTGTCAATTTTTTGAATTGTTTCTTTTGTTTCAATTTCATTGATTTGCCCTCTGATTTTAATTATTTCCTGTCTTCTACTACTTTTGGTTATGTACTATTCTTCTTTTTCTAGGGCTATGAGCTGTAATGTGAGGTCATTGATTTGTTGACTTTTCATTCTTTTATTGAATGCGCTCCATGCAATGAATTTTCCTCTTTGCACTGCTTTCATAGCATCCCAGAGATTTTGATATGTTGTATCATTGTTCTTGTTGATCTCTAAGAATTTTTTAATTTCCCCCCTGATGTCTTCTGTTATCCATGCATCATTCAACAGCATATTATTTAATCTCCAGGTGTTGGAGTAGTTTCTGGTTTTTATTTTATCATTGATTTCTAATATCATTCCATTATGGTCTGATAGAATACAAGGTAGTATCTCTATTTTTTTGTACTTGCTAAGAGTAGCTTTGTGGCATAACATATGGTCTGTTTTAAAGAAGGAGCCATGTACTGCTGAGAAGTAAGTGTATTCACTTCTTGATGGATGAAATATTCTGTATATGTCTGTTACGTCTAAATTAGCGATTGTGTTATTGAATTCTATGGTTTCTTTGTTCAGTTTTTGCTTGGAAGATCTGTCTGATGGTGAGAGGGGTGTGTTAAAGTCACCCAGTATTATTGTGTTGTGGTCTATTTGGTTCCTGGAGTTGAGAAGGATTTGATTGACATACATGGATGTGCCATTGTTTGGGGCATAAATATTTATGATTGTTATGTCTTGCTGATTTATGCTTCCCTTGAGGAGAATGAAATGTCCTTCACTATCCCGTCTAACTAATTTTGGCTTGAAGTCCACTTTATCTGATATGAGGAAGGAAACCCCTGCTTTTTTTCTGAATCCGTGTGCATGGTATGTTTTTCCCCATCCTTTTACCTTTAGTCTGAGGGTATCTTTTCTATGAGATGCCTCTCTTGGAGGCAGCATATTGTTGGGTCTTTCTTTTTAATCCAATCTGCTGATCTATGTCTTTCAAATGATGAGTTCAGGCCATTAATATTCAGGGTTATTATTGAGATATGATTTGTATTCCCAATCATTATGGCTTATTTTTGGTTTTTAACTTGACTTGGTTTCTCCTTTATTTGGCTATTCCTTTAGGGTAGTTCCTCCCTATGCTGGTTTACATTGTTGATCTTCATTTCTTCCTCGTGGAATATTTTGCTGAGAATGTTCTGTAGTGCTGGTTTTCTATTTGTAAATTCTTTTAGCTTTTGTTTATCATGGAAGGATTTTATTTCATCTTCAAATCCAAAGGTGAGTTTTGCTGGGTATAAGATTCTTAGTTGGCATCCATTTTCTTTCAGGGCTTGGAATACATTATTCCAGGCCCTTCTTGCTTTTAGGGTCTGTGTTGAGAAATCTGCTAATAACCATATTGGTTTCCCTCTGAATGTAATCTGATTTTTTTCTCTAGCAGTCTTTAAAATTCTATCTTTATTTTGTATATTAGATACTTTCATTATAATGTGCCTTGGTGTTGATCTGTTGTAGTTTTGTACATTTGGTGTTCTATAAGCCTCTTGCATTTGATTTTCCATTTCATTCTTCAGATGTGGGAAATTTTCTGATATTATTTCATTGAATAGATTATTCATTCCTTTGGTTTTTATTTCTCTGCCTTCCTCGATCCTGATAATTCTTAAATTTGGGCTTTTCATGATATCCCATAATTCTTGTAGGATTTGTTCACGAATTCTTACCATCTTCTCTGTTTGGTCACTTTGTTTTCAAGATTAAATATTTTGTCTTCAATGTCTGATGTTCTGTCCTCCAGGTGATCTAGCCTGCTGCTTATGCTGTCTATTGAGATTTTAATTTGGTTTATTGTTTCCTTCATTTCAGGGATTTCTGTTTGTTTTGTTTTCAACATCTCTATCTCTTTATTGAAATGATCTTCTGCTTTCTGCATCTGTTCTTTTAACTGTTGATTGGTGCGATCATAAATTTCCTGCATTTTCTCTCTCATCTCATCGTTTGCTTCTCTGATCATTTTAATTATATACTGAATAATTTTAATTATGTTTAATTATGTTCTGAATTCCCTTTCTGACATTTCTTCTGCCATGTTATCACTGGATTCTGTTGATGCAGTATCTAGGTTTGTTTGAGACACTTTCTTCCCCTGTCTTCTCATGTTGCTCATGTATCTTCCCTTCTAGCTGTAAGAATCTGAGGTATAGCAGCTTCTCCCTTAAAACAAGTGGCGTTCCTGCAGGTTTCCAATTTCTCACCTCCTCGTCTTCAGTAGCATTAGACCATGGGCTGGAGCCAGGCTGGAGTAAGACATGGCCTCTGGGCTGGGCTTCCCAGCATGAGAGCCTCAAGTGTGAACTCTGATCTCACTTCCCCCATGCTGAAGGCTCCCACTTCTACACTGTGCCTGTTGCCCCCTTAGAGGTCTCATGGGAGCACTCTGGGCCTACCTCCCGGGGGTGGGGAACTCTTACCCATTTGCGCTGGGTTGAGCTTGATGTCTGTCTCTGGGTCCGCCTCTAAGATTATTTTAAATCATCACTTGTGACTATTTTATTTGATGCTGCAAACTAATTGCCTTAATTACTAACTTGCACTAATAACTGCATTATTCTTTCAAATATCAACAGTGTTTCCTCTGAAAATTTTATTTTTTACTTAGAAAAATTTCTGGCTCTTGCAGCCAGAGTAAGTTTCCTTTAAATCTTTTATTTCATGGGTTCATGTATGATATTAAGCTAAATTACTTGCAATTACCATGTCCTAATACAATATGAGTATTTAATCTTTTGATACATTTTTATACTGCATTTATTCTTTTGGAGAGAGATGGACACAGAGAAAGAGTTGGTAATTTGTTTTGTTGTTGTTATGCTAGAACTATGTTATAATATAAAAGGAAGCGATGGTATTTTGGCAGAGAAAGTAGAATTGGTATGCAGTGAAATAGGATAGATTTGCATTCCAGCTTCTCATATCCCAATCCTAATGAGAAATAGCAACAAGATTTTATCCTTTAATAAGACTGAGGAAAGGGCAAAAAAACCCATTTCTGTTTCCCAAATAGATCTCACCCCTCTCTTACTAATGCTTTCAATGATTCCTGTATTAGGTGTCAGGGCAATTTCAAGGTCTGGCATTTGGTTTTCAGCACAGCGTGTTAACAGACCCTACTTTAAGAAGTCAGAAAGTAATAGAGATAGAGGCAATAACCTCTCCTAGTTACGGATTCAGGGTTGGCAAGATGGTGGAGCTAGCAAGTTCTTAAAATGAAAAATTCATAAATTAGCAGATAAAATATCTCAACAGAAACCATCTCTAATATATTCAGTGCTTATTACATTTTCTAAAAATATCAATCCAAAGTCTGCTCTGCAAGCAGAACTAAACAATTGAAAACCAAATCATAGCATTTCTTTCTGGATGATGTATTAATGCATCCAAGGTGGTGATTGAAAGCATAGATTCTACAATTGGACTGCTTAGATTTTAATCCTAAATTCATCACTTTATCATGTGTGTGATTGTAAGCAAGTGAGTTCTAACTAAACATCTGCTTATTCAACCATAAAACATCATTGGATTATTATGGAGACAAAAAGAAATTCGGAGCATAGCCTGGTGCCTGGCACAGAACAGGCACTCAGTAGATGTTACTTATCCAAATTTTGAATTATTTACTATGTTGAACCTCCAAAATGCCTAGGAGGATCAAATTGAAGCTTAAATCTGTCTTGCTGGTTGGGACCTGTAGATGGTGCTACCATTTCAAATCTGTTCTATTTTATAGGAAAGTAGTAGGTATTTAGTAGGAGTCCCTGAACAGAGTTCAGTGTAAAGATACTGGAGTCAAAGGGACAGGTGATGTAGCAGTCAGGAAACTAAGCTTGGTGAGGTGAGGAAAATCTTTTCCTCTTCTATCTTTGAGCCCCACTCTGGACTGCTTTCTTTGAAATGTAGCCCATGTGCTTTATTAAATGGGTAGACTTGCCAAATTATTATGAACTGAAAATATTATTCTTTTTTTAATAGAATATTTTTAAATTTGTTATTTTTTAGATACACATGATAGAGTATATTTTGACATATTATACATACATAGAGTATAACTTACTGTAATTAGGATCCCATTCTTGTGGTTGTACATGATGTGGAGTTTCAATGGTTGTGTATTCATATGTGAACATAGGAAGGTTCTGTCTGATTTTTTCTATTTTCTTTCCTACTTCCACCCCCCTCCCTTCCCATCATTCCCCTTTGTCTAATCCAATGAACTTCTATTCTTCCCCAACCCCTTATTCTGTTAGCATCCATATATCAGAGAAAACATTCAGCCTTTGGTTTTTGGGGATTGACTTATTCCACTTAGCGTGATAGTCTCCAGTTCCATCCATGTACCAGCAAATGTCATAATTTCATTCTTCTTCATGGCTGAGTAATATTCCATTGTGTGTATATACTACATTTTCTGAATCCATTCACCTATTGAAGGGCATCTAGTTGGTTCCATAGCTTAGTTTCTGTGAATTGAGGCTGTAATATTGAAGTGGCTGTGTCACTGAGTATGCTGACATATCGAGGAGTGGGATAACTGGGTCAAATTGTTGTTCCATTTAAAGTTTTCTGAGGAATCTCTATACTGCTTTCCATAGTGGTTGCACCAATTTGCAGTCCCACCAGTGAACCTTTTCCCCCACATCATCGCCAATATTTATTGTTACTTGTGTTCTTGATAATTGCCATTCTGACTGGAGTGAGATGGAATCTCGGTGTAATTTTTTGTTTTGTTTTTTTGGTACCAGGTATTAAACTCAGGGGCACTCAACCACTGAGCCACATCCCCAGCCCTATATTGTATTTTTTATTTAGAGACAGAGTAGTGGTTTTAATTTGCATACTTCTAATTGCTAGAGAAGTTGAACAGTTTTTCATATATTTGTTGACCATCCACATTTCTTCTTCTGTGAAGTGCCTGTTCAGTTCTTTTTCCCATTTACTGCTTGGGTTATTTGGGTTTTTGCTGTTAAGTTTTTTGAGTTTTCTGTATATCCTGAAGATTAAGGCTTTATCTAAGATACCAGTGGTAAAGATTTTCTCCCATTCTGTAGGCTCATTCTTCACTTTTTTTTTTTAACTTTAAACAAAATTCACATTTTATTTAGATTGAAATAAACTATACAAAATTGATTTTCTTCACCAAAAATAACAGCAATATTTTCTATATTATTTCTAGATAAACCACAAAACATTTATTTTGTAGGTTTTCCAGGTTTTGCTTATAAATCAAGACGAGGCAGTAGATATAGTCATGGAAAAAGAAAACAGACAAGTTGCCCCATCAATGGCCTCTGATTCTGTCTTGACCATGAAGCAGAAGTGTTCAACATTTACCTGCTAAAATGAAGGTGTAGGCTTATGAAGATGTAGGCTCAACAAAGGAATGTAAACAGCAACAACCAGAGGTGGAACAACAATGGTAGGCTCTCCACTCAAACTGTAATTTGTTCTTTAAGTTCATTTGATAAAGACAAAATTCATACTGAAATCTGTTTGGTGAGCTCACACTCTCTGGTTAGTTCCCTTACCTATCCATTACAGATTTGAACACACTTAAAACTCCTAATAGTCAAAGGTCAACAGTAGGCTTCACTGTAACATTTCATAAGATGCATTCTTTTATATTCTCAAAATTTATTTCTTCAAAATTGATAACAATACCTGACAACTGGATCCATGGTAATAATACATTTCATATCTAAAAGACTTAACTAAAACAATTCCAGAGTGCTACTAGCAGAGGTCACATAGAGGTGAAATGTGGTACTTCCAATGCGGTCTTCTGGAAGAACAGACAAGTTTTCAAAGCATGAGAGCTCAAACAGGTGCCATGTATATAGGCAGATTACGAATGGTTAATGTATTCATGAAAGGCCTGTAGGCAAAGATATTCAGTGATTAAGTGACCTACATACACCTTTACGGCTTTTCTTCCAAATATCAAATATAAGAGAAAGCCCATTTTAAAAGTCTTTTTAGGTATTTTCAACAGTTTCTGAATTATCTGTAGGCAGCTCTGACTTAGTTGTATATAGTTTGATATATGTGTCTACCATTAAATCCAGATCATGTTTTATATCAAAATTTATGTTAAGCAAAGCCAAGTTACTTGACCTTTGGTCTGTCAAAGTGTTCCTCAAGTATGCTTTGAGACGCTTTCGTCCATTTTCATAGCGTTCGTTCTCAACCTTCATCACAGGAAGAATACACAGGACCTTCAGCAAGGCATATACATTAGGAAAAAACTTGATATCAGGCAAATGGAGGGCTTCATAAATGGTGGATGGAAGCTCTATATCTTTCCCTCTGTGTTTCCATTTGATTCTCCAACAGTGAAGCTCAGCTGAAAGCGTGTCAGGATTAGGCAAGTCACTTCTGTACATGTCAGCATGGTGCTCCTCTGATGTATGGAATTTGAGCTGTCCCATGACTGAGGGTAGCAGAGATAAGCATTTAAGAGCTTTGAGGTGCTGTTCTGAAAATATATCTTTAAGTTCCTGAATGATGTGCTCCACTGTTGGAACACTTAGGGTTTCTTTATAATAACTTTCAGAGGTTAGTTGAGATTCCAGGTTACCCTGCTGAGCCCTACGAAATTTCCCAGGGAGTTTCATCTGGATATCAAGTTTTGTTGCCAAATTTGTTGCTTCCTCAAACCAAAACTCATGATAAATTTCAACATTTTCCATTACTTCATTGAGTGAATGCAGCACTGCGGTCAAGCTACTGGCAGCAAAGAAGACATCAGAAGTTTGTCCCTGGAGATTTTTCCCAAAGGCTCTTGTAAAAGATAAGACATTTTTAAGAACAACAATGGTAACAATGAAATCAAAATCTGTAACTGCACTACAGAGTACAAATGCTCGACCAGTTATACAGTTATTCCATCTAATATTTGTGTCACTATTTATAGCATCTAAACATAAAACAAGTGCTTGCAAGAGATCTACCAAAATTTCAAAAGCATCATGCCTGCCTGTCCACTGAGAATGGCAGATTTCCTTTAGTTCTTTACCCCTTTCTTCACTGTTCTGAAAAAGAACCGAAATTACATTGTCAAGTTCTAATAGCAGTTGTGGTGATCGATGGAAAAAAGAACAAACTTCCTCAATTGTTCCTAATGCAACAGACACCCCCATCACAGGCACTGATTTTGCCAACCACATGTTTAAGGCACAGGAAGAGCAGAGTGTGTAGATAGCTTGGGGATATTTCTCTAAAAGTCTAGAAGCAACAACTTTCATTTTGGAAGAGAATCCACTAGACACGATGTAAGCCTGGCCACGACAATACTCCATATTTAGTCCCCACTTCTCAGTTATCGTAGTGTGAAATTTCACAGCCAAAATTTCTGCATCAGCTTCATAAGGCAGGAAGCCCACAAATTCCTCTCTCAGGTTATGAGATTCATCCACAAACCTCACCAACACAGGAAGGTGCTCTTCCCCTGCTATGTCCACCACATCATCAGTGATAATGGAAAAGAAGTGCGAGTCTCTCACTTCCCTGAGGGTTTCTTCCCGAATGCAGCTCTCACAGATCTCCAGCATGTTTCTGCTGTGTTTTTGAACAGAACAATGTGTTAACTGCTGTGGTCTCAAAGCGTTTTCTCAGGACCTCTTCACCAGAATTTATCCGGCATTCCAACAGGGCCTGAAAGTTATCGGGTGTGAAGAGACCTTCTGGGATTTCATCAGCCTCATGCCCATCCAGAGGTATGCTTTGTTTTCCCATAAGAATCAAAATTTCAAATAAAGACTTTAAGTATTCTTTGTTTTCCTTCTCTTCAAGGGTTAAAGGTAAAATATCTTCATCCTGCTCATCACCCCCTTCTTCTGCACTGGGGTTCTGAGCATTGCTGTTGTTTGTTTCTTTATGTTTTTGTTCCTGTTCAGAAGTTTCATCAATTTTTTTCTGTTTCAGTGTCCTGATTTCATCTTCACTCAATTCTTTTATTCGTTTTCTGTGTCTACTGTGTGGATTGTTCAATTGACTGGTAAGATCAAATATTGTTGGTATTGCATTATCTGGAAGAACTGTCCTATAGGGACTCTCCCAATGACTTCACAAGTATCTGCCTCAATTAATTTTGAGAAATAAAATAACCCATTCTTTAGTTTTCTGATGCCTCTGCAAAATGTATAGTTCTACAAATCATAGAGGTCTCGAAGTGTTTGGCACATAATCGATAATGTTTATTGAGTTGATCAGGTGTTTTATCTTCCAAGTCAGCTCTCCTACAATTCTCGACCCACTTCTGGCATCTGGCCGGATCCCGCGGGAACCTGAAGAAGCCAGGTCGGACTGCGTGCTCTTCCGCGTGCAGTTGGGGGCAGCGCAGGAGTTCGGCATCGTCGCCCGCCTGCCTGCCGGCCCAGCGCTCCCTCCCCGCCTCCTCTGGGCAGCCGCCCGCCGGTCCGGCCGGGGAGGGGAGCCAGGCCGGCCGGCTCGACAGGGCCGGCGCGCGGGGAGGGGCCGGCGCGCGAGAAGCCTTCTTCACTTTTTTGATTGTTTTCTTTGCTATAAAGAAGCTCTTTAGTTTGATATCATCCCATTTATTGATATTGATTTTACTTCTTGCACTTTAGGAGCCTTTTTGAGGAAGCTGGTTCCTACACTGACAAGATGAAGAGTTGGGCCTACATATTCTTCTGATAGACTCAGGGTCTCGGGTCTGATGGCTAGGTGCAGGGTGAGAGAGAGGATTTAAATTTCACTCTACCATATATGGATTTCCAGCTTTCCCAGCACCATCTATGGAAAAGGCTACCTTTTTTCCAATGTATGTTTATGGCACCTTTATCTAGGGTGAGATAACTGTATTTACATGGGTTTGTCTCTGTGTCTTCTATTCTTTTCCGTTGGTCTTCATGTCTGTTTTTGTGCCAATACCATGCTGTTTTTGTTAATACAGCTCTGTAATATAATTTAAGGTTGGGTATTGTGATGCCTGCTGCTTTGCTTTTCTCACTAAGGATTGTTTTGGTTATTCTAGGCCTCTTGTATTTCCAAATAGGAATTGCATTAAATCTGTATAGCACTTTTGGCAGTATGGTCATTTTGATTATATTAATTCTGCCTATTCAAGAAGATGAGATATCTTTCCATTTTCTAAGGTCTTCTTCAATTTGTTTCTTTAGTGTTCTCTAGCTTCCTTCAAAAGAAGTCTTTCACCTCTTTTGTTAGGTTGATTCCCAAGCATTTTTTTAAGGCTATTGTGAATGGGATAGCATTCCTGATTTTTCTTTCAGCTGATTTATCATTTGTGTATAGGAATGCAATTGATTTATGGGTGTTTCTTTTATATCCTGATACCTTGCTGAATTCATTTATGAGTTCTGGAAGCTTTCTGTTGGAGCTTTTGGCTCTTCTAAATATAGAATCATGTCATCAGAGAATAGGGATAGTTTGAGCTCTTCTTTTCCTATTTGTATCCCTTTAATTTTTTCCTCTGACTTCTCTGGCTAGGATTTCAAGGACTGTGTTGAATAGAAGTGGTGAAGAGGGCATTCCTGTCTTGTTCCTATTTTAGAGGGAATTATTTCAGTTTTTCTCCAGTTAGAATGATGTTGGTCTTTGGTTTAGCTTACATGCTTTTTAAAATGTTGAGGTGTCACCCTACTATTCCTAATTTTTCTAGAGTTTTGAGCATGAATGGATGCCAAATTTCGTCAAATGCTTTTTCTGAATCTATTGAGATAATCAAGTGATTCTTGTCTTTTAGTCTACTAATATGATGAATTATGTTTATTGATTTCCATATGTTGAACCAACTTTGCATCACTGAGATGAACCCCACTTGATCATGGTGCACTATCTTTTTAATATATTTTTGCAAGAAATTTGCCAGTATTTTGCATCTATGTTCATTAGGGATATTGTTCTGAAGTTTTCTTTCCTTGATGTGTCTTTGTCTGGTTTTGGTATTAGGGCAATGCTAGATTCATAGATTGAATTTGGAATGGGTCCCTCCTTTTCTATTTCATGGAATAATTTGAGGATTATTGGTGTAAGTTCTTCTTTGAAGGTCTGGTAGAACTTGACTGAGAATCCACCTGGTCCTGATCTTTTCTTTGTTGGTAGGCTTCTGATGGCATCTTCAATTTCATTGCTTAAAATTGATCTGTTTAAGTTCTGAAAGTCAGCACCACACACACAAAAAAGTATTACTCTCACACTCGTCTTTTTTCTAATGCCACCAGTATGATTTATCCTGTCAGTTTGGTCCTATCAGAAAAATTCACATGCCCCCAAATTTTTCCTCCAAGACATGAAATATTCCCCCCAGAGGTTTTTTTTCTAGTTTTATTTATTTTTATTAGTTTATTTAGTTATAAATAATATTGGGATACATTTTGACATAATTATACAGGTATGGAATAAAATTTGCTCCAATTTAGTCTGCAATATTTCCCCTTTCCCACTTCTTTTCCCTTCCTTGTTCCCTTTAATTTATTGATCTTACTTTTATTTATGTATACCTTTTTAAAATTAATGCATAATTGTGGGGATGTAGAAAGAAGCCACTGGGGTGTATGCTCCATAGGCTGTGGGAAGGTAAAATCCTTGACTGCACTCTCAGGATTATTCATGCTTGTGGAGAAAACCCCAAGTGACCTGACCTGCCGATGGCCATTGCCCCAGGTTAGCTTCGCTCATCCTCCTCTCTCCCTCCTCCCTTTGGTAAACTGTGTGACTCCTAATTGGACCATCCTGACATAATATCATGCTACACTACTGGTTCTTTGTTCTCAGACTCCCCTCTTCTATAAAAGTGCTGTAGTTCTTTAATAAATTTGAGACTGGTAACCAGTACTTGCTCTCCCGGGGTTGTAGCCCTGTCACCTTACTCCCTCCAGAAGGGAAAAGACCTCACAGGTCGAGGCCTAGCCAGATGCTACTACACATAATGGATTCATGTGAAGGTAGAATTTACTGTGGTATATTCATATATGTACATAGCATAATTTGGTCAATTTCACCCCACCATTCTTCTCTTTTCTGTTCTTCCTCCCTCAACCCCCTTCCTTGTCTCAAATGATTTCTCTCCTATTTTCATGGAATCTCCCCACCTTTCTCTTTACCCACTCCCTTGTTTTAGTTTAGCTTTCATATGAGAGAAAACATTCGATTCTAGTTTATTTCATTTAGCAAGATGCTCTCTAGTTCCATCCATTTACCAGCAAATGCCATAATTTTATTATTCCTTATGGATGTGTAAAACTCCATTGTATATTTATTCGATGTTTTTCTTTATCCATGTATCTGTTGAAGGGCACCTAGACTGGTTCCATAGCTTGGCTCTTTTGAACTCTGCTGCAATAAACATTGATGTGATTGCATCCCTGTAGTATAATGATTTTAGATTTTTTGATATATACCAAGGAATGGGATAGCTTTGTGATATGGAGGCTCCATTCCTTTTTTTTCTTTTTTTAATCTCCACAGTGCTTTCCAGAGTGGTTGTACAATCCAACATGTTAGCACAGGCAGCAACTTCTTTAATGAGACTCCTAAAGCACAAGAATGAAACCAAGAATCAATAAGTGATTTGGCATCAAATTAAACTTTAGGCACAGCAAAGGAAACAATTGAAAGCCTGAAGAGAGAGCCTAAAAATAGGAGAACTAAATAACTCAAAAAACTTAACACAATAAAAAACGCTGATTAACAAATGGGCCAAAGAACTAAAGAGACACATCTCAAAAAAAGAAATACAAATGGCTACTAAATATATGAGGAAATGTTCGATATTTCTAGCAAACAGGGAAATGCAAACCTATGTTGAGATTTCATCTCTAGTCAGAATGACAATTGTCAAGAATGCACATAATAATAAATATAGGCAAGTTACATTCATACATTGATGGTGGGACTGCAAATTAAGACATAAAATCTTCATTAGTAACTGGGTGTAACAGTGTAACAGACACAACCAACTTCTGTACCTTCACCAAAAGTAAGGACATGTGCGGGGGGGGGGGGGGGTCTTTCAGCATTTCTTATTGCCAATGCTCTCAACAAAATGTTGAATAGACAATGACAAATGATTTCACTGAATTTTAAATAACCAGAAAAAAATGCTGATTCTGAAAAGGACACTGTTAAATGTGGTAATGCTCTACACATTTTTTATTTTATTTCAAAACAACTTGTAGCTTTAGATATTTGATTTTTGAATACATATTTTATTCCATTTATTCTATATATTATAAATATTTCCTTCATTAGTCTTGTATACAAAGAATTTTGAAAGCCTAAGGGAAAAGATAACATGGCATATAAGGTAATATTGGAAACTAATAGTATAATGTACCTACCTGTAAATAGTCAAAAGATAATGGTTATCAAAAAGAAAAAATATTCTAATGAATCAAGTATAAGGAACAAATAAAATATAAAAATTGGAGATTCAAGAGAATTACAAGTTAACAAGTTCAGGTAGGTCTTTGCAAGAAGCATTATTATGAAACCATACAGAATAGTATTACATTATAGAGCATTAATGTTCAATGCAAACTACATCTGAATCTTTTAGAATTCTATGCTCCCTAGTTTTTATTTTACAGAAAATATCAAGTCATAAATATCATCTATTACTTGTGAGGAAAAATGGCAAAAATTTAAGCTATGTAGCTGTATAATTTGCAAAATCATGTAACCTTTAAAAGCTTAAAATGTAAACTTATAAATCTACAATTTAAGCTGCCTATAAAAAGTACAAGATACTTAATTTAGGCAAGATAAGGCAATAAAAGGGATAAAATTAGGAAAAGAAGAAGTCAAATGATCACTGTCTGCAGATGCTATGATCCTATACCTAGAAGACAAAACAAACAAACAAACAAAAAACCCTTCACCAAAAAAGACTGCTAGAATTAACCAAATGTGGCAAAGTAGCAGGGTACAAAATCAACATATAAAAGCAACCACTTTCCTACATATCAACAACAAATCTGCTGAGAAAGAAATCAGGGAAACAACTCCATTCACAGTAGCCTCAAACAAACAAACAAACAAAAATTCTAGGAATGAATGTAACCAAGGAGGTGAAAGACCTCTACAATGATAACAATAGAACATTGAGGAAAGAAATTGAAGAAGACCTCAGAAGTTGGAAAGACCTCCTATGTTCATGAATAGGCATTATTAATATTGTTAAGATAGCCATACTACCAAAAGAAATGAAATACCCATGATAACACCAATAATATTTTTCACAGAACTAGAAAAAATAGTCCTAAAATCCATGTGGAAGAATAAAAGACCCAGAGTAGCTAAAGCTATTTTAAAGCAAAAAACCAATGCCTGGCTTCAAATTATATAGAGCAATAGCAACAAAAACTGCATGGCACAGCATAAAAACAGACTCACAGACCAATGATACAAAATAGAACACACAGAGACAAACACACACACAGACAGTCATCTGATCCTTGACAAAGATGCCAAAAACATATGTTGGAGAAAAGATAGCCTTTTTAACAAATGGTGCTGGGGCAACCGGTTGTCTGTATGTAGAAGAATGAGACTAGATCCTAACTCTTACCCCAAACAAAAATCAACTCAAAATGGATCAAAGACCTCAGAATTAGACCAGAAAATATGCAACTCCAAGAAGAAAACAGGGTCAACACTTGAGCTTTTAGGCACAGCCAATGAGTTGTTCAAAAGGACTCCTAAAACTCAAGAAATAATGCCAAGAGCCAATAACTGGGACAGCATCAAATTAAAAAGCTTCTTCACAGCAAAGGAAACAATTAGGAATGTGAAGAAAGAACCCCCAGAATTGGAGAAAACCTTTGCTGTCTACTCTTCTGACAGATGATTAATATCTAGAATGCATAAAGAGCTCAAAAAACATCACACCAAAAAATCATAGAACCCAATTAACAAATGGGCAAGTGAACTAAATAGACACTTCTCAAAAAGAAAAAAAAAAAAAGAAATGCAAATGGCCAACAAATACATGAAGAAATGTTCAGCATCATTAGCAATTAGGGAAATGGAAATCAAAACTATGCTGAGATTTTATTTCCCTCCAGTCAATATTACAGTCATCAAGAATACAAATAATTATAAATGCTGGAGAGGTTGTGGAGAAAAAGAATCACTTTTACACTGTTGGTGGGACCCAAGTCCCTTAAATAAATAATATCACCTAGTTTTTGTATATAATCCAAACACATCTTCCCATATACTTTATACTTTTCTAGGTTATTAGTAATACCTAGTACAATGTAAATGCAGTGTAACTAGATGTTATACTCTATTTTTTAGGGAATAGTGACAAAAAAAGTCTGTACATATTCATACAGATACAATTTTTTTTCAAAATATTTCAACCTATGGTTGATTAAATCCATGGATACATAACCCATGGGTATGAAGGGCTGCTGACTATCATTAGTGTGCGTATTAAGTAATCCACACAAAAAGCAGGGACATTATTAGAATTGTTAAAAAATAGGGCTAAAAATCATTCAAACCTCATTTCAAATTCTTCCTCATTCTAATTCTTCCATTAACTGTGTGACTTAAGCAAATTGCTGAAGCCCCTGTTTCTTTGTCTTTAAAATGGGGATAATAGAAGTACTAACTTAGCATTTTGAAGATTAAATCCGATAGTATCTATAACTATTGTACAGCATATGAATCAGAAACTGCATTTGTCTGCATGCAACAAAGAATTGAATTAATAGAGGCTTAAACACCCAATATCCTTTAGGATGGCCGCTGGGAGGAGGGGATGACAAGTGTTGGTGATCAGTCAGAACTCTTGCGCACAGTTGACTGAAATGGAAACTAAATAACTTCTACAAAAAACATTGTGTGCTTCCTCAAGAAGTTGAAAATAGAATTACTGTATGATTCAGCAATTTCATTCCTGGTCATAAACCCAAAATTATTTGCTTTTTCCACATTTTTATTAGTGCATCATCATTGCATATATTGAAGGATTTGTTGTTACAAATTAGTACCTGCATACAATATAATTTGACCCAAAAGAATTTAAAGCAGGATCTCGACACAATGTTATTACATCCATATTCATGGTAGCATTTTTCACAATAATAATGCAAATGCCCAACGATAGATGAATGGATGAACAAATGTGGTCTATACATATAAGATATTCAATCACAATGTAGAAGGGGATTCTGACACATACTACAGTATGGATGAACCTTAAAGACATTATTCTAAGAGAAATAAGCCAGGCACACATGCAAAAAAATAATGCTGTACACTTATGTGATGTACCCAGAGTAAGCAAACTCATTGAGACAGAAAGTAAAATGGTGGCTTCCAGGAAATTTGGAGAAAAGGGAATGGATAGTTGTTAAAAGGATGGAGAGTTTCAGTTTTGCACATGAAAACAATTCTGTTGATGATTGTTGGTGATGGCTGCAAAATAATGTGAATGCACTTAATACTTTTTATCTATATACTTAAAAAATGGTTAATATGGTAAATTTGTGTTACACATATTTTACCACAAATTTTTGAAAACCCGCCATGCCAAATAAACAATAATATTGTAAAAAACAATAGCAAAGGCTTAATCCAATTGTCATTTTCTCATGTAACAAGAAATCTGGAGGGCAGTGGAAAGTAGAATGGACATCCACAATGCTGTCAGTGACCCAGAAGCCTTTCTTCTGTGCCCACATGAATGAGATAGATTTGTTTTTGTCCCCAATATCCATTCTCCTCTTCTTCCATTGGTAATAGAATTTTCCATGTATTTTCCATCCCGTCTCTCAATGAAGTGAGGTCATCTGACTAAAACTGGCTAATGGGTTATGAATAGAAACAGTGTATACCACTGGGTCTTACCCTTATCAGAACCAAGTATGTGCTTCCCTTGTCTCTTCCCCCTTACAGATGGCAATGAAGTGGTGAAAGGAGGAACAATGCCTTGGTTACAAAGATGGAAGCCATGTTGAGAATGGCAGCACCCTGAGTTGCTATCTCAAGAAAGAGAGAAATAACTTTTGTCATTCTTAAGACACTGTACTTTGAGTCTCTTTGTCAAAGTCAGTAAGCTTATACCAAATCAATATATTAGCATGTTTTTTAAATCTGATTATACTTATTCCCACATTTTAATTGATGCATTATAGTTGTACATAATGATGGAATTTGTTGTTGCATATTCATACATGCACACAATTTAACACTATAATTTGGCTAATATCACTCCCCAGCATTTCCTCCTTCCTCTTCACCTTTCACTCCTTGGTCCCTTTCCTCTACTGATCTCCTTTTGATTTTTATGAGATTCCCTCCACCTTCCTTTCCCTTTTTCCTCTCTAGCTTTCCTATGAAAAATAATAATAATAATAATAATAATCCTTGACCATCCAAGTTTGGCTTGTTTCGTTTAACATAATGGTCTCTAGTTCCATCCATTTTCCTGCAAATGACATAATTTCATTTTTCTTTATGGCTGCATCAATTTCATTGTGTATATATACCACATATTCTTTATCCATTCATCCATTGACAGATATCTAGGCTGTTTCCATAGTACGGCTATTGTGAATTTCAGCATCTGGTTTTTATTTTCTCAGTTGCTTCATGGGCACAAGATGGCTAATTCACCTTTAGCCTTATGTGACAGGAGGAAGTGACAGGAAGACACATCTGGGTTAAGAAAACTTTCCAACAAATTCTTTGATAGTTGTACATAAACATCTCATTGACCAGACTTGGGCTGCATGGCTGTTCTGGCTATAAGGGATGTTAGCTATGTAATTTTTTTCTTTCTTTTGTGCACATCACTGTCCTAAACAAATCAAGGTTATATAAGAAAGGAAGGTTACTGATGTTGAATATGGAGTGGCAACTCATAGCATAAGCCACAAAAAGTAAAAACAGGCTTGTTTATTTATTATTAAAATGTTGTATTTCTATTGTTAACAAGCTCACCATTGGGATTTGGTCAAGATTAACTTTCCAGTGTTGATTTTGATGGTATTGTTATTTTAATTTGAATAGTCATAGAGTTTGACAAAGAGTATATGAGCTTGCCAGGTCAAAACAACTATGAAATTACTATAGCTCTGTTTATTCATTCATTTTTTTATATTTTCAAACATACTATGTGCATATCATTATTTTAGACTAAAGGAAGATCTCAACATGGGGAGAAAAGAATCTTGGTACATAAAACCAAGAGGAGAGCTCAAGAAAGGAAATTTATAGGCTTGTCTTAGTCATGAACATAATTGCAAATATCAAAACCAAGAGACTGGGAAGATTATATTGACAGAAAGAATTTTACACAAAAAAATTACTTACCTAATGATTCCATTTATAGGAAATTTTAAACAGTCAAAAGAAATCCATAAGTGAAAAAAAAGTCAAAACCATTGTCTCTGGTGGGAGGGCAGGAATTGACTGCAATGGGACACAAGTGAATTGCAGGGATGACAGTAATGTTTTTATCTTTATAGGGGTTTGGATTCCACAGGTATACATATTTGGAGTTGAGATTATTAAATAATGCTGAAGTCAAGCTCCCCAAAAAGGTTGTAGAGTAATTTTTAGTGTACTGCAAAAGATGCTGGAAGGAGGTGAGAGTCCACTCATGCCTTCAATGAATTTTTATTGAACAACTCTTCTGTACAAAATTCCATCTTGGGTGCTGGGATAAAAAATGTAGTAAGATGAAGTTCTTGCTTGAAAAATGTTGTTTTTGTTTTGTTTTATTTTGAGGCACTGGGGATTAAACTCAGGGCCTTGTGCATGCTAGGCCACCACTGTACAACTGATATATACATTCAGCTCCAGAGAAGTGGTTCTTACACTGGAGGTTGTCAGATGCTTTTGGGAAAATAAATACACAAATAAATAAAGCATAGAACTAGCCTGAGTATAACTACAGAATGAATAACAGAATAAAAACAGTTTCAAAAATAGAAGCTGTCAAGTCGAATTTTGGCGGCTGCAGGGGGGAGCGAGCAAGGTCACCTAGCAACACACTGTGCCAGAAGTGACCAGTGAGGCAGACCTGATGACCCTGACGTTCACCTTGGGTCCACCTTTTCCTGGGCAGGACCCTTGACCCCTTCCTCAGTATAAAAACCCTGAGCAGCCAAAGCTGCTTCTGGCTCTCCCACCCCGACTTTCACCCCGGGGGGCTGGAGATTTCACCCGGGACACAGACTCCAATAAATCTCAAGCCACTACTTTTGTCTGACTCTGGTGAACCCGCCTGGCGAGCTTACTCCTTTGGCCACCCGCCGCCTTTGTGAGCTTTACAGAAGCTGGATCGTAAAGTTTTAAAGAAAGAGGATTCCAATGTATCCTACAAATTAACTAATAAAGCTAATAGTATATGTGTGGCATTTTGGCAGAATGTAATTTTTCGTTTCAGGGAATTTTAAAGTTAATGACTATGACTGCCATGTGTTTGTTGCTAGTCCTGCTCAAAGGCTACATTTTATGTTTGTGGTTGGGCAAAAAAAATTGCTTTAAACTTTTTCTGTAACCAGAACTTGCCACAATAAATATCAGAAATATACCCTAATCTTGCATTCTGGAAATTCATGTCCCTTTGATATGAGGACCACCTGAATCTTTAAAACAGGATAGTTTATTCATTCATTTACTCCACAGGCATTTTTGGAGTGTTCATAGGCACCTGGGATACATAAGGGAACAAAATAAAGCTCTGCCTTTTTTTTTTCTTTTTCAGCTTCTATTCTATCCAGAGGGGACAGACAATAGCAATAAACTTAATTGACTAGTAAATTATACAGTATACATAGAGTTTATAAATGCAAAGGTAATTTTTTAAAAAAAAAATTAAAAAAAAAATTAGAGACAAAATGGTGCATGCTTGTAATCCTAGCAACTCGGGAGGCTGAGGCAGGAGGATTGAAAGTTTTGGGCCAACTGCAGCCATTTAGTGAGACCCTCAGCAACTTAGAGAAATTCTGGCTCAAAATAAAATATAAAGTACTGAGGATTTATTTCTTATTTCAGCAGTAAAGTTCCTGTGAGTTCAATTCCCAAGACCAAAAAAAAGTTTTTTTTAAATTAAAAATCAGAGTAAGGGGAACAAATATCACCTGAAATAGAAGTAGAGAGAAGATACTTTTTGTTTTTCAATAAGAAAAAAGCAGTCAGGGAGGCCTTATTGAGAAGATGGCATTTGAACAAAGACTTAAAAGAGATGAGAGAATTACATGATTCTGAAGAGAGAGCAGTCCAGCAAGAGAAGAGCCAGGGTGAAGGCTTTAATTCAGAAGCACCTGGTGTGTTCAAGAATGTCTAGGGGGGAGAAAAAGGAATGTCTAGGGAAGCCAGTGTGACTGAGATTAAGGAAGATTTCATATGGGAAAGGATACTTCAGTTTAATCTTAAAGAATGTGTCTTTTCATTAATTAAAAGTTGGTCAGCAATTCCAGGAAGTGAGAAGTACCTATCTACCTACCTATGTATCTATTAACCTATTGATGTAAGATGTCAGTATACACAAATATATAAAAATATAGTCATCTGAAAGAACATGTTCTCTTTCAGGAATTTCATGCAGTCAATATCATTTGATTTTATATGTGCAAAAAAAAAAAAAAGGCATGCAATGAGCTTTGAGACAGAGAGAGATAAGCAGAGGCCACAACTCAAAGGGCTTTGTAAGTTAGACAAGAGTTTGGATATTATCCATGTAGTGACCTGTGGGAAGCCATCCTTATTTAGCAGAATCAGAATAGGTTGAGCTGTGAGACGCAGAAACCTGGCTTCTAGGAACTGCTGGGAAGCATGTGGCACTGCGTGGGAGTGGTTCCCTGTCTTCTTCTGGAATTTTCCCTTAAGAGAATGGCTCCCCTAACTCCACCCTATCCTGTCCATCACAGAGGAAGCTCCTCCTGGTCCTTGTCCCTCTTTACCTGCATATTATAAATAAAAGAGAGTTGGGCAAGTTGTTGTTGTAAGAGACCAGAGCTGATATGGCCAGACCTGTCATGCCCCCTCTCATTTAAAAAGAGTATTGGCTCTTGTGTGTTTATTGAGTAGATAAGGTTTTTGGGTAATTGAGTGATATACAGCCAACATCACCCTCCAGCAGTTAACCCTTTTCTCGTACATGTGGGGCATGGCAGAGAGGCCCCCCACATTTGGCACCCAGACAGCAACAGTTCAAGAGGATTTTAAAGGAAAGAAAAAAGGTAAGGATGTTGGCCCCTTTCCTGTGGGAAGCACGTGCAAGGGAATAAGTTCAGTAGTAAGAAAGGGATTTAATTGTGTGACATTAAGCCAGGGGAATTCTCTCTCTACAGAGAGAGAAATAAAAATAGATCTATTCAGCTATATTCAATACTTAGCCAGAGTGAAGATTCAGTGGAAAAACACAATGTAAATGGAGACCTGGACACTTTAAATACTGCAGACGCAATCAGGCAGGTCTGCCTGCATCTCTGTGTGAGACTGAGAACTCACTTGGCTTAGACAGGTACAAAAGTTTAGGATCCTGAGAAGAAAAGATCCTAATCAGGAATTCAGAGAAAATCTCTAACTTAAGCAGGGGTAATTACTCAGCGAGTTTCCTCGTTTAAATATATGTGCTCCTGGGGCTGAGGATATAGCTCAGTTGGTAGAGCTCTTGCCTCACAAGCACTAAGGCCCTGGGTTCAATTCCCAGCACAGAAAAAAAAAAAAAAAGGGGGGGGGGCCTTTACCAAGGCTTCCAGCTCTGCAGAAACAGCCTGGTTTCTTCTCCCTAGGGGAAGGATGAAAGCCCATAAAACATGACTGCTCCCTACTCAGGCAGAGCCCCTCAGGGCCAAACCTCTTGTTGAGAGATGAAATAGCGCAGGGATTGAAAGCACAATAGCAACCCATGGGAATTTAGTTTGGACTGCAATAGAAACTTGCTTTTATTTGGACCAAGATGTTGATTTATGACTTTGGGAGATTTAATCACCAGACTTAGAAATGATATTAAGAACTTTAGATCTAAGAGTCAAAAATATTCATCCTCCAACACCTGTTTGTCTTCTGGGGAATTGTTGATTGATAAAAAAAAAAGAGAGGATTCACAAACTAGCCCCAAGCATGTTTCTGTGGACAGAGGGACACCTGATAGTGGGGGCAAAGTTTCTATTCAGAGGACTGGAAGGCATTCAGATGTAGAGGAAGATGAGTTAGCATAGGACTTCTGTAATTTACATTTTTTAAATTTATTTATTTTATTCACACAGTTCATATAATCTTACATATACATAGGGTAATACTGTCTATCTCAGTCTACTATTTTTCCTTCCCCCATCCCCTCCTGTCCCATTTTCCTCCTCACCATCCATACTTCCTCCATTCTTTCCTATCCCCCCATAACCCCCCCCCCCATTATGTATCAGCATCCACTGATCAGAGAAAACATTCGGCCTTTGGTTTTGGGGGCTTGGCTTATTTCACTTAGCATGATATTCTCCAACTCCACCCATTTATCAGCAAATGCCATAATTTTATTCTTTTTTATGGCTGAGTAATATTCCATTGTGTATATATACCACAGTTTCTTTATCCATTCTTCAATTGAAGGGCATCTAGGTTGGTTCCACAATCTAGCTATTATGAATTGAGTAGCTATGAACATAGATGTGGCTGCATCCCTATACTTTGCTGATTTCAAGACCTTTGGGTATAAACCGAGGAGTGGGATAGCTGGGTCAAATGGTGGATCCATTCCAAGTTTTTTGAGGAATCTCCATACTGCTTTCCAGCGTGGCTGCACCAATGTGCAACTCCACCAACAATGTACGAGTGTGCCTTTTTCCCCACATCCACACCAACACTTGTTATTGCTTGTATTCCTGATAATAGCCATTCTGATTGGAGTTAGATGAAATCTTAGGGTAGTTTTAATTTGCATTTGTCTAATTACTAGAGATGATGAGCACTTTTTCTTATACTAGACAAAGGTGCCAAAAGCATACAGTGGAGAAAAGATAGCCTCTTCAACAAATGGTGCTGGAAAAACTGGAAATCCATATGCAATAAAATGAAATTAAACCCATATCTCTCACCCTGTACAAAACTCAACTCAAAATGGATCAAGGATCTAGGAATTAGACCTGAGACTCTTCACCAAATAGAAGAAATAGTAGGCCCGAATCTTCTTCATATTGGCTTAGGACCAGACTTTCTCAACATGACCACTAGGGCACAAGAAATAAAAGAATCAGTAAATGGGATGGGTTCAAACTAAAAAGCTTTTTCTCAGCAAAAGAAACAATCAAGAATGTGAAAAGAGAGCCTACGGAGTGGGAAAAAATCTTTTCCACATACACTTCAGACAGAGCACTCATCTCCAAAATTTATAAAGAACTTACAAAACTGTACACCAAAAATGCAAAGAGCCCAACCAATAAATGGGCTAAGGAACTGGGAAGACACTTCACAGAAGAGGATATATGCAGGCTATTAACGAATATATGTAATTTACATTTGAAAGGTCCTGCTCCAGTGCCTCATTTTTGCTTCTAGGGAGGATAAATTGAATGGAGTTCAGATTATCTTGGATATGCTTACCAGCTTAAGACAATTTGCTCATTTGAGACAACAAATGACTTATGATTTACAAACTTGTGCTCAAATAAGTGCATGTACCCAAAGAGTATGAAGAGAATTATCTGCCGAGGAAGGAAAAACTCTAAACCCTAGCCAAATTTGGCAGGGGCCAGAGGAAAATTTTTCAGACTTTGTAACAACTAACCTGGGAAGTGTTGCCTGAAGATCTGAAGATAGCCTTCACCTGTTCAGACAAACCCTAGCTAAGGATTTAACAAAATTCAGAGATAAAACATCTATATTGTTCTCCACTATATAGATGACATCCTTATGTGCTAACACGCACAGGAAATATTGAGGCCATTACAGAGGCTTCGTAGGGATAACTGGATATTGCAGGCCGTGGATTCCTGGGTATAGGGAATTAGCTAAGTCTCTTTACAGCTTCCTTAAAAAACTCTACACCAAGGAACAACTGCCCTGATGTGAGAACCAAAACATACTAAAGATTTTTAAAATATCAAAAAGGGGTCTTACTTCAAGCCCTGTTACCTAAGGAATGAGATTTAACTTGTTTGCCACTGAGAGAAAAATAACCCTAAAAATATTCACCCAAAACTGCTGCATTGACAGCCATGGACAAATCAGGTAAATAGCCAATGGCATTTCTCAGTAAGGAGCTTAGCATAGTGGTTTCATTCTCAAAAGTAATGGAAAATAAGGTCTCATAATTTTCTCTGACATCCAAACCTGTCCTAAAAATAAGAAATGGTTAAAATGCCCTCAGGATCAAGTGTTTGCTGGGACCACTAATCTCTCTATCTTAACTCTTTACAGGTCTCAGTGAAGGCTTACTTTGAAATGTAAATGGAGAAACCTGTAGACTAACTAGGAAACCACTTAAACCCAAGAAAAAAATTTTAAAAAAGGGAAAGAAAATATTCTCTGAAGTTGATAAAAGATGTTCTGATTGTGTTCTGATTAGTGGATTAATCTTTTGCTTTTTAGGGATGATTTTAAAGATGAATAAAAATCATCCAGACAAAATCCAGCAACCCAAAATATTGTGAAGTTTTTATATCATAAATTCTTAGACAAATTAATTCAATGTTTAATGCATGCTTGTTCATTGCTATGTAATTTCACTTGCAATAAATTGTAAAAATTTCCTTTTTTGAATGATCTATAAATGTGTGCACACAATTGATTCCTGTATTTACTGGTGACAAGTTCTGCTTCCTCAGGTGTTGAAGAATAACGCCAGAGAAGCACGCCAAGGCAAGCATGTTAAGCAGGCTTTATTTAAAAGGAGTAACACAAACTTCTCCTGGGAGGGAGAAAGGGGGCCATGGCTGATGTTCTAGAATCCCCGAGAAGTGAGGGCACCCTACATCTTTTATAGGTTAGGGTCTTCTGTGTTCTGCCCTTTTCTTTGACCCTCATCTCTCTCTCCTTCCTGCCTATATGGCAGTGTTCACACAGCAAAAAGGTGAGATGCAAATGGCAGGGAGAAGGGCCACCTGGAGATTCAGGTGGGGGACCAGGAGGCATTAATCAGCAACTCCCTGCCTGCAGCCTTTGGGGAGGGGCAGATAAGCAGGTAACCTTGGTGATCAAAAGGACTCTGGAGACACTGACATTCCGATCTCCCAGGGGCGTCTCCAACTTCCCAGACTCTGATTGCCTCCATTCCTTGATTTGACAAAATTCTCTATTTCTACACTAACTGCCTGTCCAATTCTGGCTTCACAATGCTAGATTTACATGATTTCAAAATTTACTTACTTAAATGTGTGCACACAATGACTAGATTTACATGATTTCAAAATTTCAATGAGCATGCTTACATTTTAAAATTAAAATAAAGATGAATCCATATAAATTTAATTCATGTGTGTAAAGCTCGCAAAGGCAGCGGGTAAGGCTTGCAAAGGCGGGTTCACCAGAGTCAGACAAAAGTAGTGGCTTGAGATTTATTGGAGTCTGTGTCCCGGGCGAAATCTCCAGCCCCCGGGGTGAAAGTCGGGGTGGGAGAGCCAGAAGAAATCACAAATGGCTTCGGCTGCTCAGGGTTTTTATACAGGGGAAGAGGGTCAAGGGTCCTGCCCAGGAAAAGGTGGACCCAAGGTGGATGTCAGGGTCAGCAGGTCTTCCTGCCTCATTGGTCACTTCTGGCACGGTGTGTTGCTAGGTGACTTTGCTTCCTCCCCCTGCAGCCGCCCAATTTGACCTAACATTCCAACCTTTTTGGTGATATAGGGCTCCGGAGTCTGTCTGGCTACTTCCTGCATGGTTGGGGGCATCATGGGAAAAAAAGGTTCGGGGTCTAGGTCGGTGGGGAGGCGGCTGTAAGGGTGCAGGAGCATTTGGTTGTATGTCATTCTGGCAACCTCATTCATGCAGCTCTGGGCAAATTCAGATGCAGGAGAGTTTTCTCAATGAGTCCAGTTTCTCAGTCTGGTTTCCTTGATGCACTAGTAGTATTCCTCCTCTAGGAATAGACATGTTTCTCCTTTGTTCGCTGTCAGCAGATCTAGTGCTCAGCGGTTCTGTAAGGAAACTTGGGCAACAGATGTTATTTGTCTCTGTAGGGATACCAGGGTTTTGAGCAGGCCAGATTATTTCAGCTTCACTATATAGAGTCAATTGAGGAACTAAAGAGGAGGGCACACAGAAAGCAAAGGGCATATTGGGATCTAATTTTTTGTCAGAGTACCTTTACATCAGAAGGAGAATCCTGGAGGAGCAAACGTGGGAGAGAGACCTGTATGGTTTGGTTGCAAAGTGCTGAGTTAGAGGAAGTGTAACAGTACGCAAAGTTCCCTGAGGAGCTGTAATAAGGGGGACTCCCTCCAAAGGTGAATAGGGGTCCTCTGAGCCTTTGAGGAAGTATTAAGGGGGGTACTCATAGGAACGGCTGTTAGCAGGGTCCGGTCCAAACCCGCACAAAGAAAACAATCTGAGATGTTATTAACTCTGGAGAGATTGAGAGGTCAAAGACCTTGAGAAAGGATTAGCATTAGGCTGAGTAGCTGCGTCCATCTGGGGTTGGATCTCCTTTTCCTGCTCCTGGATGGTTAGATGAGCCTGAAGAACCACCTGAATATAAACTTTTAGATCCTAACTGAAGCCTCAGGACGTTGGCTGTTGTTCCTGTGTAAACTTTACTGTTGAGGATTGAGGTCGGTAGGGGATATGGAGTCTTCAGGTGATGTCGAAGCTTCTGGAGACTAGTTGAAGAGTCTGAGAGGTGAAGGCTGGACTCTCATCTGACTGGATGGATGCAGGAAGTCTGAATCTGGGAACAACTGCTCAATGAGGACAGCAGGCAATGTCAGCAGCTTCCCTGGGGTTAGGGAAGGTTTCTTTCTATTCAGCCTTATAAGTATCAACCAAGGTAAGTAAGTAAGTAAGTAAGGGAGCTTTCTTGCATCTGGGCATATGGGTGAAATCAATCTGCCAGTTTTCGCCTGGAAAACTGTTCAAGTCAGCTGTAGTAATACACTTGGGAAGAAGTTGTAGGGTGGCTCCCAGAAGTTGGAGAACATCTAGGAGGGGGGCTCCTAGGAGGGGGGCTGGACAGGAAGGAATAACCAGGAAAGAGTGTGTGAAAGAATGTGCGTCCAGGGCACAGGTTAACTTAGCTGTCCTGTTTGGCAAGGAGGGTTTCCATCAATTCCCATAATCAAAACCTGGGAAGGAAATAAAGGCCCAGAGTGGGCAGGCAAAACAGAATAGGTACCTCCTGTGTCCATAAGGTTACCCTGGAGCATGCCCTAGGTTCAGCAGGGTTTGGCGGGGTTTGGGGGGGGTGGCATGGAGAAGTGATAGACACATTTGACTCGTTGGGTGTAAGCCATGGCGGCTGCTGCGACGGGGGCAGTGGTGAGCCGAATAGCGCACCAGAGGAAGCGAGAGTGCGTCTCCGCAGCGCTGATCGTTAATTAAAATATAGTTGTTTTTTTTTTGTTTGTTTGTTTGTTTTGCAGTGCTGGGGATTGAACCCAGGGCCTTGTGCTTGGCATTTTTTTAACCAGAGATAGGCTCAGGAATTATATACATAACAACAACAACAAAATTAATGGAATTTAAGACGTTTTGTAGTGGATTCTGAATAAGTTTCCTCACTCCTAAAAATGAACCACAAGAAGAGTTAGTTTCTCTCATTGCACATCATACTATAATTGAGTGTCAAAACTGCTGTAGATGCCTTCAACCAGCCTGAAAACTGAAGCTAACAGTGGAGAAGACAGGCATGAGAAAATTGCAGGGAAATGGAGCCACCAGACTAAGTCAATACTGAGTCTGCCTTTCCTCTGAATTTAAATGAGCCAAGAGGCTTTCATACTGGGTTTCCTTCCTGACCAATTTGAGGTAAGTTTTCTGTTATATGTAAAATACACCAATTTAACATGTATTAGTAAAGAAATAGATATTATTTTTTTATTTCAGAAAGCCCAGTCTGGTGAATTCTCTTTTTAATGTGTGCTGAATTCAGTTTTTTAGTATTGTAAGATCAGATGGATGTAACCGAAACAGCAGATATTGTTGTACCCAAAGAAAATAAAATCATCCATGTCGACCATGTAAAGCCAAAAGAAGCCTTTATTTAAGCTGGCCAGTGACAATTGCCCTTACTCCTAAAAGCAGGGTGCCAGGAAATTGCACGTTAATTGTGTCATTGCCTACTTTTATAGGGCTCGGGACAGGATTAGGGCTGGGCTATAGGGAGAGGGGATTAGAGTGGGGCTGACTCTCTCCTGATGATGGCACTGGAGAATCTTTTTGGTGCACACGGGCTGCCTGATGCCCTGCCCTCCATCCAGCTGCCACCTTGGACTGCCCTAACAAGTATTTTTTCGAGGATTTTTGACTCTGTGTTCATCAGGAATATTAGCCCAAATTGTTTCTTTTCTTTTCTTCTTTTCTTTCTTTCTTGCTTCTTTTGTAGTCTCTTTGTCTTCAACATCAAGGTGATGCTGTCCTTTTTTCAAAGTGAGGAGTATTTCCTCCTCTTTTTTGAGAAAAGTTGGAAAAAATAGTATTGGAAAAAAATAGTATTAGTTCTTCTTTACATGCTTGATAGAATTCAACAAAACCATCTGGTCCTGGGTTTTTCTTTGATGGGAGGCTTTTTGTTCCTGATTTAATCTCATTATTCATCATTTTTCTGTTCAGGTTTTCTATTTATTTGTAATTAAATCTTGGTAGGGTGTATGCATCAAGAAATTATCCATTCCTTCCAGGTTATCCAATTTTTTGATATATACTATTTTTAACAGTCTATTATGATCCTTTAATTTCTATTGCATCAATTGTAATGTCTCCTTTTTCTTTTTCTTTTTCTTTCTTTTTGTTTTGTTTTGTTTAGTTTGGGGAAAAAAGGGGAAAGAAATTTTATTGCTTTGCTAGCAAAGGAGAAGCACAGGGGTCTCCCGTCCCAGAGACTGTGATTCTGCCCATCCTCCCAGGAGTAGGGAGCATTTAAAGAAGTGACTCAAAGGCTACATTCCACGTGTTCTTTCTGGAGTTGTAATTCACTCCTAATTCAGGAAACAATCGTCTCTGAGATTTTCTGATGCCATCCCCAAAGTCTGAATTACTTTGTTCCTGTGGTGGGTGTGTGCTCAAGGACAGCTGAATCTGCCTAGGATGGGGATGAAGGGTAATCCTGTTTCTCCTGAGATTAGGGAGGTGGATGGATTAGGGAGGAGCAGTGAGAGAGGAAAAGAAAGAAATGTGTCCCTTTCAAAAATAAGTCTCAGTGTAAGAGCACCAAGGGCAATATTCCTTTTTTTTTTTCACTTATTTTATTTGGGCCTTCTTTCTTTTTTTCTTGATCGAGCTAAAGGTTTACAAATTTTCCTTATGGTTTTAAAAAAACAACTCTTAGATTTTAAACATTTTTTCCTGTTGTTGAGTTTTAACCAATGAGACAAGATCATTGAAGCCGTTCATGTAAAGACAAAAGAAGCCTTTATTAAAGCTGGCCAGCGATGACCACGCGTACACCTAAAAGCAGTGTGGAGGGGAATCACGCAGTAGATCCTTCGTTGTCAGCATTTATAGGGAAAATGACGTGTGAGTGGGCTGGGCAGTATAGTCACTGTTTCTAACCAATGCAAGCAAGCCATGCTACAGAAGCAGATGTTAGTGATTAGTGGTTAGCTATCTCTCCCTCCTGATGGTACATTTAGCCCTTTAGGGACTTTCCAACTTCCTTAACTTAAAGGTTACCCCTCGGTTGCCGGGAATTGTTTGTTCCATTTCTGGGACATGGTATTTGAGAATTTTATTTCTTGGGGACTGTAACAGTTGTTACAATTTCTATTTCTACTATTTCCTACTTTATTGATTTTCACTCTGATCTTTATTATTTCCTTCCTTCTACTGATTTTGGACTAAGTTTGTTCTTGTTTTTCTGGTTCCTTGAGGTGTGATGTTAGGTTGTTTATTTGTAATCTTTTTTTTTTTTTGATGTAGGCATGTATTACTATAATCTTTCCCCTTAGAACTGATTTTGTTGTGTCCCATAGGTTTCAGTATGCTGGGTTTCCATTTTCATTTGTCTCAAGTAATTTTTAGCTCTCTTTTTAATTTCTCACTGACCCATTGGTTGTTCAGGAATCTGATGTCTAAGATCCATGTATTTGGGAATTTTCCAGCTTTTCCTATTATTATTTTCTTGTTTTATACCTTTGTTGTCAGAAAAGATACTTGATATGATATGAGTCTTCTAAGAAAAACGTGGCTCAGTTCAGGTCCCAAGGTAGCTCAGACCCTTGAATCCAGGGGAGCAGGCACTTTGGAATTCCTGGTCTGAGCAATAGCCCCAGTGAACGCACCCAGAGAACCACTCCAGACATGGGGACCCACACCAGAGAGTATTAGGTGGATGACCAGAGAGTCCACTTTCAGGGCTGGGAGAGAAAGAGGGAAAATGGTGGTGGTGGGGTTCTCTTAAGTAGTGAAATTTCGAGGGTTAATGATTGGACCAATGGCTAGTGAGGATGTTCATGGATCTGGGTTGTAAAATGGTATGGGGGGCAGAATAGTGGGGGCAGAATAGTGGCAGCAGCAAAATGGCAGATCTGATGTCAGTACTTCTTAAGTTTGTTAAGACTTGTTTTGTGATCTTAAATGGAGAATGTTCCATGTGCAGTTGAGAAAAATCTATACTGCAGCTGCTGTACCCAAAGAAAATAAAATCATCCAAGCTGATCATGTAAAGCCAAAAGAAGCCTTTATTTTAGCTGGCCAGTGTCAATTGCCCTTACTCCTAAAAGCGGGGTGCCGGGAAATTGCACGTTAATTGTGTCATTGCCAACTTTTATAGGACTCAGGATGGGATTAGGGCAGGGCTATAGGGCATGGGAGGGTTTAGGGTTGGGCAATAGGGAGGGGGGATTAGGGTGGGGCTGACTCTCTCTCTCTCGATGGCACTGGAGAATCTTTCTGGGAAGTATAACATTCCCCACTGGTCTTATCCACATTAACAAATCCTTGTTTAGGAAACTCGTGGTTTTTTAGTTTCCAATTTCCCAGACTCTGATGATTTCCATTCCTCAGTTTTGACCAGTTTTCTTATTTTTCACTAACTGCCTGTCCTTAATTAGGAACTTTTTAAGGAGAGAGGAGGCGCTGACCACTCTTGCTGCTTCAAGCTGGAAGGGGGCAGAGTCTGGGGAAGCAGTTTGAAGTTCCTTTTAGAAATCTGGTCAATGAGGAGCAGAAGTCTGCTTGGGAAGAGCAGGTTGTGAAGTCATCTGGGGTGGGTGCTTCTACGAGAGAGAAACAAAATGACATAAGTACCAAAATGAGATTAATAAGTTGTTCCCATAACAAGGCCTATCAAAGGCTGGAGAGGTTGAGGCCTTTATTTGGGAACTTGAGTTATCAGGCACATTTGCCTAAGAATCTCTCTTTTTTAGCCTCCAGTCCTATTGTAGGGACTAACACAAGTAAATCTTAAGTTACATTAAACTATTGTTTCTTTTAAATGACCAAGAATGTCTATGGTTTGGTTTGGTTTTGTTTTGCTATTTGTTTAAGATCAAGGGGGTCAAATTGACCTGTTCCTGTCTCTTAAGAGTCAGCTGAGTTCTCACAGGGGTCACTCGTGGGGAATTTGAGAGTCCTGTGCTTGGGTGGTGGCAGTTCCTGCATTTCAGCACCTCTGCATTCTGGGGTGGGCAGCAGCGCTCCTCCTGGTTTCCAGCAGCTCCAAGGCAGTGGCTTCTGCCTTGTGGACAGTTGACAGCTCTTTACTTCCATTCATGGCAAAGTGAGGCTGGTCCTTGCTTATTCCCATCAGGCCCAGGAGGGCAGGAGTCAAGCCTGTCTGGCCCACTGTTGCACCTATTTAGAAGCGTCCACTCAGATTGGGTTCTGTCCTGGACGGCTCCGAGCTCTGCTGGTGGTGGCATCTGGGTCCCAGTGGCTTTTTTGCTCTGGCTGTGGCAGTTCTCACAACCTGGAGGCCGATGGCAGCCGGTGTTTCCTCAGCTCTGGACACAGCAATGCCTTCTGTGCAACACAGAAACCAGGCGGTGTCTTTTGCCCACTGTCTGCATGGACGAAAACTCTGAGTTCTGGCAGCAGCAAAGGCAGCAGTATTGACCCGGAGTTGCAAAGTTCGAGAAGCTCTTTCATTCCCTGGACGCAGGCTGACTCTGAGGGCAAGAACCAAAACTGGTTTTCTTGGCCCCTTTGTTTTAATCTCAACCCTTAAGTTTGATCTTAAACATCCAGCAAGCCAGTTTCACCAGTTACTATCTTGTCTATTTCATAGGTGATGGCCTAGTATTCTTCTTCAAAACATTAATTAGGTATCAGAACAATCTAATTTGTGTAATAGTCATCCTAAATCCTGCCTGAGTTATATATTAAATTTCCTATTTGATATCACAGTAATTCTACAACAAAAAACAATCTTTTGAATATAACTTTAAATGATCTGAAAGCTGACTTATTTTGGAAACATTCTGACTTGTAGCAGGGGGGGAGGCAGACCCTTATTTCAGGTACGGCCTTTTACAGCCTTAGGCAGATTATTCCAGGTTTGAAGTTATTTTTGCCTCCTCTTAGGAAATCATTTTACAGTTTACATATATTGTTTCCTGAGTCTATGTGAATAGTTGTTAACACAATATATTGCATTTAAAACAAATTAAGGAAAGGCTGAGAGCTTTTAACTTTCCTTTTGTGTGGCAAAGTGACCAAATATTTTATGTTTCATGATATTAACCTTTAAACAAATCAGGCTCTCACATTTGCATTTAAAAAGTAACAAATTTACATATACCCTATTGATAGGTTCTGTTACAGAATATTAAATGATCCCCAATAAAATTTGCCATTCCCACAAGCCTGAAACTACCAACACAGACAAATCTAACCTGGAGAACAGCAGCCTGACAAATTCCCTGCTCTACACACCTGTGTACCCAGAAGACATGGACACATGAATATACAAAGAGCAACCAAACCTAGTTTTTCAAGAAAAAAAACCCTAGGCTCTGCATCATGGCACAATGCCCTACCAGTTATTTAACCACAATAAAGAATAAAACTTAAAGAAATCCTTGTCATTTTAACCCATTAACATTTGACCTTAGGGGAAAACTTTAAACAGTTTCTAATTGATGGTCTCACATACATATAATTACTTAGTTACACAAAAATTTGTTGGAATTTGCCCTTTGCCTACACACAGACCTTTTTACCCAGAGATATTTTCCTTTTCCTTTTACTGAATATATTTTCATACCTAGAACTTTGCAATTTCCCTTTCCCATTTGTTGACTCCTTCCTTGTTTGTATTCTAAAACAACTCCTATGAAATTTCTGAATTTAGATAAATTATTAGGATTTCACATTTAGTAACCTTGCTCTCAGGGATGATACAAAACAATTCCAAATCCCTTTATTTACCAATCCATGGAAACACCAATAATGCTAAAGCATGTCACCCCATGGAATTAAGCTGTAATATATTAACTTTAATCTACTTATTTTACTGTAATAACCAAGATCAGACAAGTATTTTGAACAGCATTTGCCATCTCTTTCCTGTGGAAAAGTCCTCAAAAACAATTGATATTACACATTTTATAGACATCAACATTTTTTAACTGACCACCTAGAGATTTGTGAGGTTAGATATATTTTACCTTCATTTATTTACTGAATTTAAATTGAAACTTTTTAATCCTTCATTTATTTACCGAATTTAAATTGAACCTTTTTAATCACGTGAATCAAATATACCTGGATCCAGTTTCTCTTTTAGCGGCTATGTTAACCTCTAATATCATGTACATGAATTTTGGACACAATATACACTTAAACAAAGGCCTTGTAGGTTTTTCTCCATTGCAATGTAACAAGATGTTCAAAAGTCTAAGTTGAATACTTGGCCAGCCATTAGTTTATGAGCTCAACAAGTATTCTCAAATAAAACACTCTTTTGGTTTTTATTCCTTGGGTTGGAAATTGGTCTCCTACTGGGTTTTTTGCTTCCTCTATTATCATTTCAATTTAAGTTCTACTTGAGATTTGGTTCCAGCAGAAACCTGATATCTCAGGCTCTTATCAGGACGGGGTTTGAATGCTTAAGAGCTCTGTAACGGGCTTTTGTTCTTCCTCCTGGCTGGAGGCACATGTCATTTACATATTGTAAAACAATTTGCTGTGGGGGTGTTGTAACACTGGGGTGGGGGTTGGACCTGGTTCCTCCTCCCCCTCTGGAGGGCGAGAGGGCGGGTGCCCCTAGCCATCTTCTCCCTCCCTCGGCCTCTGGCTTTTGGCAGAGTTACCTGAGTCTCCAGGGATTGGTAGTAGCGTGAGCTGCATTTAAGTCGGGTCTGGCCTTTGCCCTCAAATCGGTGCAGCCTCTCCTAGTTCCCGAACTAGCTGAAAGGCAATGCTTAAGCCATAATCCAAATTTGAATGTAAGACACCTGGTCCTGATGGTGTGGCCACCCAATGCCCTGAGGTCACCAATCAACCTTGAAACCACCCCTGACTGTGCTACCAGCCACGTGGGCCGAGTGGGCCATTTTTATTCACAAAACTTTAAGTTACACCCATTAACAAAAGCTCCTTAGTCAGCGGCACATTCTTGGAAGTCCTGAAAAGTACCTAAAAAAACAAGTTAGAACAGTGGGGCACGTGGTTGACTGATTCTGTCCCATAGTAGACTGTCCTGGAGAGAGATGCTACATAGAAAGCAAAGCCACAACACAGAAAACACACATGGCCATGAACCAGACTAATAAGACAAATACAGACAGACAGACAACGACCAGAGTAGGCCCTACAGGGAGGCCTATTAGATTAGGCCACAGACCGGCCCCTGATGGAGGCTACCCGTCAGTCAACCATGCCTCGGCTGAGCAGCCCAAGCCCCAAGCGGCGGCCATGCCGGCAGCCAGCCACATGGCAGCTGAGCAGACCGGCCCCTGACGGTGGCTACCTGTCAGCCAGGCACGCTGCAGCCGAGCAGCAGCCCCAGACGGTGGCTATGAGTCAGCCACCCACGCTGCAGCCGAGTGGATAGGTCCCAGGCAGCAGCTACCCAGACACCCACTCACGGTTCCTACCGGTCAGCCAGCCATGCGGCAGGCAAGCAAACCCGTCCCAGGCGGGGGCTATGCCAGAAGCCAAGCGGTAGCTATGCTGGCAGCCAGCCATGTGGCAGTGGAGCAGACCAGCCCCGGACAGCAGCTACGCCTTAGCCACCCACGCTGCGGCTTAGCGGTCCCAACCCCAGACAGTGGCTTCGTCTCAGCCACCACGCGGCCCAGACCAGACTAACAAAGCAGATGCAGACAGACAGACATCGGCCGACCAGATTAGGCCCCATGCGGCCTACCAGACTGGGTCCACGAGGGGCCCACCAGACTGGACCCCAGGGGGGCCCACCAGGAGCCAGGAGCGACATCTCACCCTGACCTGGGACTGGTGTAAGCGGCTGCGTCCAACCTGACCAAAGTCCCCCAGATACAGAAAGTCGACTCACCAATACAGGATACCAGGTGGCTTCATCCAGAAGGGCATCCTGAAGATGGGCTGGGGTCCCCCCAAGAGTGAGGCTGAGGCACGTCTCTCAGGAGCTCCCCTCTACTCAGGGTGGAGGCTCCCAGGAAACCATCACAGGAGGCCAATTTAGGCGTGAGGGCTTGGAGAAATCAAATCTCGGTGGGACCTCCAAATGTTGTACCCAAAGAAAATAAAAACATCCAAGCCGATCACGTAAAGCTAAAAGAAGCCTTTATTTTAGCTGGCCAGCGTCAATTGCCCTTACTCCTAAAAGCGGGGTGCCGGGAAATTGGGCGTTGTGTCATTGCCAACTTTTATAGGACTCAGGATGGGATTAGGGCGGGGCTATGGGGCATGGGAGGGTTTAGGGTTGGGCTATAGGGAGGGGGGATTAGGGTGGGGCTGACTCTCTCTGGATGGCACTGGAGAATCTTTCTGGGAAGTATAACACAGCCATTGGATGGAATGTTTTGTGTACATCTGTTAGGTCCGTTTGATCTAGAATAATATTTAATTCTGATGCTTCCTTATTTTTTGTCTAAAGGATCACTGATGAAAGTGAGTTGTCAATGTTCCCCTACTATTGTTGTATTTTATTTTCTCTCCCTTCAGATTTATTAATATTGACTTTATGTATTTAGGTGCTGCAATGGTGGATGCATATGTATTTAAAATTGTTTTAATCTTTTCTGAATTGACCCCTCTATTATAATACAATGACCTTCTTTGTCTCTTTTTATGGTTTTGACTTAAAGTCTATTTTCTCTGATATAAATATAGCTACTTCTCTCTTTTGGTTTCCATTTGCATGGATTTATTTTTCATCTCTTCACTTTGTTTATGTGCGTCCTTAAAGATAAAGTGTGCTTTTTGTAGGCAATATATAATTTGTCTTTTTAAAAGTTGAATCAGCTACTCATCCCCCCCACCAGACACACACACACACACACACACACACACACACACACACAGAGGTGGGGCTTTATTTGGGACTGTTGGGGGAAGGGGAGTGGGAAGCTAAGACTGATGGGCTGATGGGGGAGGGGCTTCTCCTCCCTTTAAAATGTAACGCATGTTGCCTGGAGGTTAGAATGTGTGAGATGCTCTAGAAGTGAGAGAGGAGAGAAAAAAAAATTGTAAAATGGACCCTTTCCTTAGGGAAGGAAGCCAGGACTAGGACATAAGGACCAGGGGTTGGGAGAGAAGGTACCCTTTATATAGGGGCTCAACCAAAGTCATTGCTTGATGCCCACTTGCCCTATCCCAGTTCATGCCCCAGATATCCAGCCTGTTAGCTCCCTCAACTTCCAGAGGAAAGGAGGCGGGGGATAAGGATGTGAGATAATACTCTTCTGCCCTCCAGGTCTTCTGGCCAGGAAAACTTCCACTCTACCTGCCCTGACCTCCAAGCCAGGGTCAGGAGGTCAGGAAGTCCCGATGCAGGTGGGGGAACAATTGTGCCCCTCACCACCCCTCCTCACACTTCCCAACCTCACATGAGGTTGCAGCTCTTGGCAAGATTCTTATGTATCTCACCCTCATTCGCTGGGGTTGGCCATCTGACAGCTGAGTGGACTGACGCAGATCCCCGCGTTAATCAGTAGGGTGCAGATGCCTATGGCCACAGCCAAGGAAGGCCACTATGGCCACATGGAAGACCTCCCTGACTGCGCTCAGAGGAGCAGAGGAACACTCCAGGTAGGACGTGGCCCCCACCTGCTTGACCCATACAGTGCCCTGCTCATGTGTAACAAGGACAAGTCTCTGTCTGGACAGCTCCCTCAATGTGGCCAGGCCGGCCTGCATGTCCAGAGTACCACCAGCCAGCACAACCTTGCATGGGGCAAAACTCCTGAGTCTCCCCCTGCCACTTCTTAAGGACACTGTCCAGGGTTTCTGGCCAGCTAATGTCCAAGCAGATGAGCCCAGCATCAGAAACAGGATAGGCTAGAGGCCGCACGTTATCACAGTAAGAGGAACCTGAAGGAACCACATGTTGAGTTCCACGCGGTTTGTTGATTGAGAACCTCTCAGTGCAGCTCTCAAACATGGACACTAGGGACTCTCTGGGTAGGCATCCTCAGTGAGCACCTGCACAGCGCAGCCCTCTGGCTCTGCGTCCCCCCTACCACAGTTCTGCAGCCGCTCTGCCCCTCCACAGTCCGGGCTAGGAGCTGCCCCTCTACCGCCACCTCCCCCGCAGCCGCAGCTGCAGCCGCCTGGAGTCTGGTGGGTCCGCATGCTGAGCCCCCGCCTGGGGTCTGCGGCCCCTTCCTCCTCTTCATGTTTTTTGGTTGGAGAATTTAACCAATGTACTTCAAGGTAATTACTGATAAATAAGGACTATGACTGCCATTCCGTTATTTGTTTTCCAGTTGTTTGGGATCCTTTGTTCTTTTACTCCTCTTTTGCTGCCTTCCCTTGTGGCTGAGTGGTGTCTCTAGTGGTGTTTTTTCTTGTTTTTATTTTTATGTCTCTTCTGTAGATTTTAGCGTTGTGGTTATTATGAGGCTAACAACATTTTATAGTTAAAACATTATTTTTACACTAATAGCAACTTAAATTTGATAAAATTCTCTACACCTTTATTACATTTTCATTCCTACAGTTTGAATTTTTGAGGTTACAATTTACATACTTTTAGATTACATATCCCTTAACAAATTATTATAACTACTACTATTTTTTTAGCTACTACCATTTTAATAGCTTTGTCCGTCAACCTACAGATGTGAATGTTTTATACACTAGAGGATTCTGAATTTGTCTGTACATTTATTTTACCAGTGAATTTTATACTTTAACATGTTTTTGTTATTCATTAGCATTCTTGCCCTTCAGTTTAAAGAATTCCCATATGCATTTCTTATAAGACAGGTCGGGTGTGGTGAACACTGAGCTTTTGTGCATCTGGGAAGTCTGTAATACAATGATGGTTCAGCCTTTCTCATATTTCACATTTCATCTCATATTTCACAGCTAGGTTGTGGTTCACATTTATAAATTTTCAGATGTATTCTATCCAACACAAATTAAAGTAAAATAGGATGATATTATTATGAGATATTTAAGTATTTTGTCTTAAAAGAGTGAATATCAAAATAACTGCACAACAGAATCATTATCAATAAGGATGCCGTCAGCTACAAGTAATAACATAGCTATGAATGAGACTGAGTTTGTAACTGAGTGGTAGGGCACTTATCTAGCACACACTAGGGCCTGGACTCAATCCTTAGTACTTAAGAAAAAAGAAAGGAAAAAAAGAAAAAGGGTGGTGGGGGAAGCTATGAACCAACTGTGACTTAAATACTAAAAATAGTTAATTATTTAATTAATTATTTTATTTTACAAGAATTCTGGACATGGTCCCTAGTATTGATTAATCATATTATGAAGGACCATAGCATTTTCCATCCTTCCTTTGAGTTTCATAGGTGGATTTTCCCCCCTTAGGCCTAATGTCTCATATTTGCAAGCAGCAATCAGAGATCCAACATTTAAAGGTAGTAAAACAGGGATTTCACCTAACTATTCAGGGAATATTCTTTCAAAATCTCTTGTTATCATGAAAAAAATAGTCTTTCCAGATGCAGACTTCCCATTGCATCTAATTAGTCAGAATTAGGTTGCATGTCCACTTATGAAACAATCTCCAGGAAAGGACTAGGTTTCCATGCTTGAATTGCATGAATCATGACTTGGCTCCTTGGATTGAGACATTGCTTACCTGAATAAAATCAAAGGATAAAGAGGCTAATAACTGTTGAGTTGACAACTAATAACATAGTAACTAAACCTTTTAATGGACAAAATGGTTATACTCCATTTATGTATGATGTGTCAAATGCATTCTACTATCATGTATAACTAATTAGAACAAATACAAATTTAAAAAAATTCTGCTTACTGAGAAAGGATGATTGATATTTCTATTTATGAGTGCAACAATATGGTGACAGCATAAATATGGCTTATAATTCATTCTACCATCTACCAATTTTTATTTTTTCAATTTTATTTTTGTTTTATTATTTATTTATTTATTTTTGGTTCAATGTACACAAATGGTGTACAACTATCGTTTTTCTGGTTGTGTACAAAGTAGAATCACACCATTTGCATATTCATACATATACATAGTATAATGATGTTTGTCACAATCTATTATCTTTCCTTCCCCACCTCCTCCCCTTACTTTCCTCTATACAATCCATCCTTCCTCCATTCTTCCCCTACCTCCCCTGCCCCCCATTGTGTGCCATCAACTACTTATCAGAGAAATCATTCAACCTTTGGTTTTTTGGGATTGGCTTATCTCTCTTAATATGATACTCTCCAACTCCATCCATGTCCCTGCAAATGGCATAATTTTATTATTCTTTATGGCTGAATAGTATTCCATTGTGTATATATACCACAGTTTCTTTATCCATTCATCTATTGAAGGGCATCTAGGTTGGTTCCACAATCTCGATATAGTGAGTTGGGTTGCTATAAACATTGATGTGGCTGCATCACTGTAATATGAAGATTTTAAGTCCTTTGGGTATAGGCCAAGGAGCCTATCAAAACTACCCTCAGATACCATCTCACCCCAATTAGAATGTCTATTATCAAGAAAACAAGCAACAATAGGTGTTGGCGAGGATGTGGGGGAAAAGGTACACTTATACATTGCTGGTGGGGTTGCAAATTGGTGCAGCCACTCTGGAAAGCAGTATGGAGGTTCCTTAGAAAACTTGGAATGGAACCAACATTTGACCCAGTTATACCACTCCTTGGCCTATTTTTTCAATTTTAAATGATGTTTTTCTTAGTGCATTGTAGTTATACATAGTAGTGGAGTTCATTGTGACATTCGTAAACACAATGTGCTCCATCTTATTCATTAGTACTTCCCTACTTTTCTAATTTTTATCAATAATTTTAAATAATAGGTTGCCCTTTTAAATTATGCACATAAAAAGATAATTAAATATTTCTTTTCACACAAATAAATATATTAAATCCTGCCTTCCTTCTGTATTTATATCAAACACTGTATCTAAGAGTAGGATTGTGATTTGTTTCCTAAGTTTTTTTTTTTTTAGTCCAAAACTGTCTAAAATAGAATTTGTATTCACATTCTGGACTTTGGAGACATCTATTTGTTAAAGAGAATATGATTTGAACAGTTCCAAAGGTAGATTTTCCCAAGAAGTTATCTGTTTGCCTTTTTTAAGGAAATAACATCAGGAAGATATATTTTCTATAATTACAAAAGAATTTCTGTAAGAGGAGATGTTTAGTTTTTGTTAACAAAAGCTTGAGAATAGGTGCCAGATAGTGTTGAATATGAAAGTCAAAGAATCTGAAAAGAGCGGAATGACTGCAAATAGGCTGAAAATCATGAAGGACTAGAAACAGTCAATGAGACTGTATAATTAGAGGGAAGGGATGGTAACAGAGTTCCTCCTTGATAGGGTGGCTCAAAAGATGTTCTAGGGATCAGGAATATCTAAGTGGATGTGTTAGTTAGCTTTTTGACAGATAACTGAGATTTAAAAAGGAGGAAAGATTTATTTTGGCTCATGGTTGCAGAAGTTTCGGTTCATGATCACTTGGCTCTGTGGTCTTGGGCCTGTGATGGCACAGTACACCATGGCAGAGGAGATCCGCTCATTTCATGGTAGCCTGGAAGTGGAGGGGGCGGTGTGGGAAGAAAGGGCCAGGGTCCTAGCATTTCCTGCAAAGGCACACCCTCAATTTTCTAACTTCCTTCCAGTAGTCCCTACCTCCTAATCTTTCTACCACCTCCCCACAGCACCACAGGCTGGTGACCAAGCCTTTAACACTTGGCACTTCGGGAAACACTCCAGATTCAAACTATAAATGGATTACCAAGTTATGCAATGCAAATGCCTGCTTTTCTATTTTCTCTAGCAAAATTTCAACAGATTGTGTATCACTCACTGATACTTCCTTACACTTGGGTTTTATTTGGGATACATTCAAAATTATGTTGAGGTTTTGTTTTCAGTATCAACAAGGGGCACTACAGAGAGAAAATATGAGGGTTCAGGCCCATGACAAGTTTAGTCCCTAGAAATTTGTAGAAATCTTGGGGCTGTTTCTCAAGGTCATAGAACTGAGGGATGGGGAAATTTCTATCTACATTCTAAATGCTAAGGAGACCTTCACTGCAATCTGGAGTTACACCTGGGTTAGCCAATGAGGTACTTGAATTTTCTTTAAGGTTCAATGAAGAAAATATTTTATGTTTTGGAAATGCTATATCTTACTTAGAAGAGAGACCCTTATTCCACTACCTTTAATACACATTAGAGTACTTTAATGAATTAGGGGTGCTGTGGGACATCTTGAATTCAGAAGATAAGGTCAGTAAAGGAAAGATATGTGTCTCACTACAATAGTGAGCTATAAATATTGAGGACCTGCCCAAGGCAGACCTAGCAAGAGGATTCTGGAATGGAGAAGAGAAAGAAAAATTGCTGAAGGCAAGCTTCACTAAGCAGTTACCATCTGTGTGGAACCACAGGCACTGGTTGGCACTCAAGGATACGAGATACACCTGGACTTGAAACAGTCACAGTCCATGAGAGGAGACAGACAAGAAACAATAACAAGCATAATAACAAGTACTATAACCGCTGTATGAACGAGGCATAGGAGTAGAAGTAGAAGCAACCATTTTTGATGGTGACATTAGGGAAGGTCTTAAAGAGGAGAGCATGCTCAATGTTTCATAGTGCAAGGGTGTGCCGGTTATGCCCTACACGAAAGGTATGGCCTGGAATTGTGTAGGGCACAACCTGCATAGCCAAATGCAATGTTCTTGGAAATGTTTGGGTTTCCACAATTGATACCTCCTGAATTTTATGTTTGTTGACAATTGCTACATTTGTTTGTCCAGATTTGTACTCTTTATCCATAGAGTGATCTCTGCCTAGAATTTTTTTTCCTCCACATTCCTTACTTTGGAAAGATCTTATTCTTTTATAAAGTCTCAGATAAAATGTTGTATTTGTGTGTGCTTATGTTTATAGCAGGATTATTACAATATCCAAATGCTGGAAGCAACCACGTGCTCATTCACAGATAACTGGATAAACAAAATGGGGGTATTGACACAAAATGGAATATTGTTCAGCCTCAAAAAGAAGGAAATTCTGATACTCACCTATGATTTGAATGAACCTTGAGGACATTATACTTAAGGAATGAAGTAAGTCAGTCACAAAAGATCAAACACTGTTTGATTTGTATATGAGGTACCTGGAGTAGTCATATTCAGAGAAGCATAAAGTAGAATGGTCTTCAGGGACTGGGAGAAAGGGAATGGGGAGTCGTAGTTGCACCCAATGTGAATGAGCTTACTGCTGCTGAACTACGTAATTATAAATGCTTATGTTGACTTATTTTATGTTATGTGTATTTTACCACATTAAAACAAATATTTTTTAAAAAAGTTTGTTTCCCCTGAAAGACCCTCCATAACCCCTACAGTAGGTTAGGGCCCTCGTCATGCAGTTCTATTTATCTATTTATAATGGATAAATAGAACTCCATTGTAATCATTGTTTCAATGGTCATTATTCAAAGATGAAATTAAGCTTCTTGAGAGAAATGTCTTAATGTTTTTGTAGCCACCAAAATAAATCCTCATTTTGAGATACGGCTAGTATATTTATCAAACTCCCTTACTTAGGTATAGTTATCTAACTAAGTTCTCTTTAATGAATTTTAATTCAAAATAATATGCACCACTTTCCAGCATATTTCTATGAATTGCTCATGTATCGTCTTATTGCTTGTTTTCCCTGACTGACTACATTAATGCCCCCAGTGACATAGGGAGATGTGTTGAAAATATAAAGACCATTGTTGTCTGGGGTCCCTAAAGGAACATGTGGGAATCAGTTGACCTGCTGACATGAATTCCCACTGAGGACTTTTATCTCAGTAAGACATGGATTATGGATTCTGTGTATATGTCAAAGAGATTTGAAGAATCTATGTTGTACTATATCTTAGCCTATGAAAGTCATTTCACTTCTCTTATTTTAACACTGTGTGAGTTGTGCCAAGTCACTTTGTGCCTTTTAGGTCAAATGGGGGCAAGAGTTTATTTTATAAAGTTGTGATCATGATTAAGAAAGGCATATATTACAGTACTTGGTTCATAATAACAGCTTATTGACAATTATGATTTTGCTAAAGTTCTTCTGTCTGATCTCTAACCATTAGCATCCCTTTAAGTATATTTAAACTGCTTCTTAATTGATGTAGAAATTTCAGTTGCCCAGTGTTATGGTTTAGATATGAGGTATCCCCCAAATGCTCATGTGTGAGACAGTGCAGGAAAGGTTAGAGGTGAAATGATTGTGTTTTGAGTGCTTTAGCCAGTGCGTTAATCCTCTGACAGGGATTAATTGGGTGGTAACTATGGGTAGGTAGTGGCTAGATGAGGTGGGCCATTGGGGTGTATGCCTTTGGCGTGTATATATTGTTAGCTGAGCTCAGTCAGTCTCTCCCTCCCTCCCTCCCTCCTTCCCTCCCTCTCTCTCTGCTTCCTGGTGTCATATTCCCAGCCGCTTTCCCCTACCACATCCTCTGCCTTGATGTTCTGCCTTGCCTCAAGCCCAGAGGAATGCAGCTGACCTTCTAGGGACTGAGGCCTCTGAAACCAGGAGCCTCCCAATGAACTTTTCCTCCTCTATTGTTCTTGTCAGGTATTTTGGTCACAGTGGCAAAAAAAAGCTGACGGAAACACTGAATCTCCTGGGGGTGATGATGGCCTCTAGTTGTCCTGAGTTAGACCTAAAGGTTTGATGAGCACTTATGTTTGCCAAGTTCATAGAACCCCCCTGGGAACATACAGATAGGAGGTCTCTTTCCCAGGAAGATTCATTTCACAAACCTTCAGCTGCCTGGAACCTGGAAGAGAGGATAGAATGAGAGAGGACAGAACATGAGTGTGACAGTAGATGAGGGGTTGTGAGTAGGTGCTGTGGGCTGCCATTTATCCTTCTTGGCTTCTTCTAAAGTCTCTCAAAGCATTGTCTAGGAATGCTGGAGAGACCAGAGGGGTCAGTTACCTGCACAAAGCTGCCCAGCAAGAATGGGAGCAAAGTTTTCATTGCTAAGAGAATTCAGAGTTGTGCAAGCATAGGACTGATCCAGACCATGAAAGCTCCAGGAATCACTCAGGACAATTCCTTTCTGTGACACAACAGCATCTGGTCGCACCAGTGTCCACTTCTATGTGATCATCTTTCCTCCTTCCTCCAGGGAATACCACAACATGGCATTCGAGGTCCCATTCTCAGAGGTGATGGAATCCACTCGAACTTGAGTCCTTAGCAGCCACTCTGCTTAAAAAAATAATTTTCCCCACATTTTTATTTGAGCATTATATTGGTACACAATGATGGGATTTGCTGTTACATATTAATACATGCACACACTTTAACAATATAATTTAGCTGATATCATTCCCCAGTACTTCCCTTTTCCTCCCCTCCTCACTTCCCCTGGTCCCTTTCCTCTATTCTTTTGATCTTCTTTTGATTTTCATAAGATAGCCCCACCTTTATTTTCCTTTTTCCTCTGTAGTTTTTGTATATGAGAGAAAACATATAGCCCTTGACCTTCTGTGTCTGGCTTATTTCATTTAATATAATGGTTTCAAGTTCCATCCATTTTCCCGCAAATGACATAATTTAATTTTTCTTTATGGTTGAATAAAATTCAACCATAATGTGTGCATATTTACCACATTTTCTTTATCCTTTCATCCATTGATGGTCATCTAGCTGTTTCCTATAGTTTGGTTATTGTGAATTGCATTTCTATAAACATGGGGATGCATGTATCAATACAGTAAATGACTTTAATTCTTTAGGATAAATACTGAAGAGGGATATAGCTAGATCATATAGTGACTCTATACCCAGTCTTTTGAGGAATCTCCATACTGATTTCCATAGTGGTTGTTCTAATTTACGATCAACTAACAGTAAAAAGTGTTCCTTTTTCTCTTCATCCTCTCCATCATTTATTACTGTTTGCATTCTTGAAGACTACTGTTTTGACTGGTAGGAGATGAAATCTCAATGTAGTTTTGGTTTGCATTTCCTAATTTCTAATGATGTTGAATATGTTTTCATATATTTGTTGGCCATTTGTATTTATTTTGAGAAGTGTCTGTTTAGTGCACTTGCCCATTTACTAATTGAGTTATTTGGGGGGTTTTTGGTGTAAAGTTTCTTTTTTTTTAGTTCTTTATGTATTCTAAATGTCAATTCTCTGTTGGAAGAATAGTTAGCAAAGATTTTCTCCCATTCTGGGGTTTTTTCTTCACATTCCTAATTGTTTCCTTTGCTGTGAAAAAGCTTTTTAATTTGCTGCTCTTCCATTTATTAACTTTTGGCATTCATTCCTGAGGTTAGAGGTCCTACTGAGAAAGTCATTGCCTGTGCCTAAAACCTCAAGTGGCCCTATGTTTTCTTCTAGGAGTTTCATATTTTCTGGTCTAATTCTGAGGTCTTTGAACCATTTTGAGTTGATTTTTGTGCAGGTTAAAAGATAGGGTCTAGTTTCATTCTTCAACATATGGATAACCAGTTGTCCTAGCACCATTTGTTAAAAAAGCTGTCTTTTAGACTGGCGTGGTGGCGCATGCCTGTAATCCCAGTGACTCGGGAGGCTGAGGCAGGAGGATCGCGAGTTCAAAGCCAGCCTCAGCAAATTAGCGAGGCCCTAAGCAACTCAGTGAGGCCCTAAGCAACTCAGTGAGATCCTGTCTCTAAATAAAATACAAAATAGGGCTGGGGATGTGGCTGAGTGGTGGAGTGCCCCTGGGTTCAATACCCAGTACCAAAAAAAAACACCCCTGTCTTTTCTCCAGTGTATGTTTTTGGCACATTTGTCAAGGATCAGATGACTTAGATGTGTGGGTTTGTCTCTGTGTGCTCCATTGTGCACCCTCGGCATGTGTGCCTGTTTTCATGCCAGTGCCATGCCGTTTGTGTTAATACAGCTCTGCAGTATAATTAGAGCTCAGGTATTGTGATGATGCATCTCAAGACCCTTAAAAAAACAAGAACAAATTCTTACAGAAGACATCCTGGTTAGGGCAGTAACATCATGTTATACAAATCTGCCAGTTTAATTTCCCCTTTCTAAATCATGAGAAGTTAAGAGTATTTTTGTAAAATGGTCATCCATAACAACTAATGAAACAAGAGAATCAGCCTAAGATACAACTGCTTTTAGAAATTTTCAACTCAACAAAGTTGAGTAAATGACAGGTAAGTTTCCAAAACACCTACCATTCAGATTCCATAATTATCACTATTTTTGCAATTTCAACTTATATTTTTCTTATTTGTGTTTTGAGTATTAAAAGCAAATCCTAGATATTATGCCAGAGTGCCTATATATTCCAATATTTGTTTCTATTGAAATATATAGCCAGGTACAGTGGCACACACCTGTAATCCCAGCAGCTCAGGAGACTGAGGCAGGAGGATTGCAAGTTCAAAGCCAGCCTCAGCATCTTAGCAAGGCCCTAAGCAACTCAGTGAGTCCCTGTCTTTAAAATATTTTTAAAAAGGGCTGGGGATGTGGCTAAATGATTAAGCACCCCTGGGTTCAGTCCCCAAACCAAGAAAAGAAAAAAAAATGGCATGATTATACATTTCAACATTTGTTTATATGGAAATATGTATAGATGTATATATACACACATTTATATTCACATTCTTACATAATCTCAATGCAATTATTACAAACTATCAAAAAGTATGAAAATAATTCAATTATATTTCATGTAAAACACTCAGTTCATATTCAAAGTTCCTCCAATGGCAAAAAGCATTTTCCAGGTGGTTTTATTTTAATAAGGATCCAAACAATATCCTTATGCTAATTTGATTATTAAACCTCATAAATATTTTATAATTGGGGGAAGTCAGTCCTCCTTTCACTACTTCTTCCTCTTCTCCTCCTTCTTCTGGAAGTTTCTCTCTCATTATTTTTTTTCTTTTAGGCATCACTATAAAATCATGGATTTTTTAATATCAAATTCATTTCAGTTAACTACAATAATTTTCCTTTTGCTGCTTAAATTTTCTCATCTTTGGCTAATGTAAGCCCCTTCATGTTGCTCCTGTTTTTCACAAGTTCAGATGTCAGTGTTCTTTTAGATACATACCCAGTAGGAATTGCATAGTAGTCCTACTTTTATTTATTTATTTTTTTGAACCACCTCCATACTATTTTCCATAGTGGGTGTATGTCAGGGTCCTCTCTGCCACATCCCGCCTGCAGGAGAAAAGGGTTAGCTGCCAGAGGAGGATGTCGGTGGTATTTCACCATCTATTACCCAGAAACTTATCTACTCAGTAAACACACAACAGCCAATACTCTTTTTAATGAGAGGGGGCATGACGGGTCTGGCCTTACCAGCTCTGGCCTCTTTAAACAGTCAACAAACTCGAGTAGCCCAACTCTCTTTTATTTACAGACAGATAGGTAAAAGGGGGCAAGGACCTGGAGGAGCTTCTCCTGTGATGGACAGAATGGGGTGGAGTTAGTGGAGCCATTCTCTGAAGGGGAAAACTCCAGAAGGAGATAGGAAACCACTCCTGTACAGCCCTGCTTGCCTCCCGGTAGTTCCTAGAAGCCAGGCCTCTGTGTCACGTGGATCAACCTAGTCTGATTCTGCTAAATAAGGATGGCTCCCCATAGGTGTACCATTGTGCATTCTTACAGTGGTGTACAAATGTTCCAACTTCTCCACATCCTTGCCAGCATTTGCTACCTTTTGGTGGCATTCTTTTTGTCTTGATTTTAACTATCATCTCTTGTAAGATGACATCTCATTGTGTTTTTATTTTCATTACCCTGATTGGTGATGTTGAGCATCTTTTCATATACCTTAGACCACTTGTATATTATATCTTTGGATAAATGTCTTTTACCCAGTTTTAAATTGAGTTATTTAGGTCTTTTGTTTTTGAGAAGTTCTGTACTCTGATGTTCATTGACACTTTATTTGCAATAGCCAAGAGGTAGAAGCAACTCAGATGTGCATCAGCAAATGAATAAACAAAATGCGATATACACATACTGTGGAATATTTTTCAGCCTTAAAAAAAGAAAAATCCTGCTGGATGTAACAACATGGATGAAACTTGACAATGTTATGCTAAATGAAATGAGCCAGTCTCAGAAAGACAAATACTGAAAACAGAAAGTACAATGATGGTTACCAGGGACTAGGGGGAGGGGAGAGTGGAGAGTTGTTTTTCAACCGGTATAATGTTTCAGTTATACAGGATGAATATGCCTATGGTTAACAATATTTCATTATGGATCCAAATTTTTTAAGAGGATTTGTTAAGTGCTCTCATTTTAAGAGTTCTTACTACAACAAACAGTCAAAGTAATCATTGATTTTAGCAAAAATGATTTCAATCAAAGGAAGGAAGGTGGTGTTACAGTTTGGATATGAGGTGTTCCTTGAAAGCTCATGTATGAGGTAATGCAGGAATATTCAGAGGTAAAATTGTTAGATAATGTAACCTAATCAGTGCATTAATCTATTTGGTAGATTAATGATTTGAATGGATTAAAGCGTGGCATGCATAGGCAGGCAGGGCATGACTAGAGGAAGTACGTCTCTGGGACATACTCTTGGGGGTTATATTATCCCTGGCTCTTACTATCAAGCTCTCTCTATGTTTCTGGGCTGTCATGAACTGAGCAGCCTTCCTCTGCCATGGTGTTCTGTCTCACTTAGGGCCCAGAGTTATGGAGTCAGCCAACCATGGACCAAAACTGTGAAATCATGAGCCAAAATAAACTTACTTCTCTAAGTTTTTCTAATCAGTCTTTTGGTCACAGCAACAGAAAGCTAGCATGGGGGAGAGGGGAGAGTACAGTGGGATGAGAAGTAGAAAAGGTATTTCTTTTATATTTTAATTATTATTATTATTTTTTTTTTTTTTTTAAGGAGCAGTGACCCCTTTTATTTTCTCTGTTTAAATTCAAACAGAAAACAAACATCAATTCTGTTATACACTAACATCTTCAAAGTACATCATTTGTACAAGAGAAGGACTAAGAACAAAAATGTGTTTACAGAGATCCAAACACAAGTGAGCAAAGAGCGCCTCTCCTCACACTGCTTTCCGATGGTATTCAGGAGGGGCCACTTCATAATCGCTGGCACTAAACAAAGTTGCAGAATTCTTTGCCAGGTACTTGAGGAAATCGTGAAGATAATTCAGTAATAAAGCAAGGCTCTTCTCATCCAGAGGTGTATAGGCCAACATTGCTCCAATTCCTACAAATAATCTCAGTAGATGTGGCGCTCCATACACCTGGGACATGGGTGCATCAGGATGATCTGCAAGGATTTCAGCATACTGAGGTCTCTCAAATTTGTAGAGCAGTTGAGTTCCCAACATTACATTGAAGTATTCTTTTATTCCTGCCACAACTTCATTAACAGCATACTCCTTATTATCTGTGTTTCCTCGAGATTTCTTGTAATTTGCATAATCCTCTAGAATAGAATCCACATTCTTCTTTGCAGGAAGATAAAAGAGCTGTTTTTGTCTGGTAATTAAGTCCCAATCGTCAACAAGCCATGGTTTTAGTTCTTCAGGAATCTTTACTTTAACTTCAACTCTGTTCATAAATGTTTCTTCATTTTCAACAGTAGGATCTACTCGGGCCCTTTTCTTCCGAGGAGGCTGAGGTGTCTCACTGGTACTGCCACCATCTCCATTTCCAGGTGTTTTCTGTTTGTTCTTTTTTGTTTTCACTTCAACATTTTTCTGTTGCAGACCAGATGTCTTCTTTCCTGGAGCAGCCCCTCTCATCTTCCCCTCTGCATACTGCTCCTGATTGGCTTTTTGGAGTTCTCGCTGTTTCTGCAGATTGGTGTCCACGTACTTGAGTACTCTGCTCTCTGGAACCCATTCATCCCAATTTTTATTCCAACCACTGTAATGTATAAAGTATTTCACTTGTTTGTCCTTTATGGCAACCTTAACACACTTTGCTTCATAAAGGAGAGGCCCATGAAAGCACAGCACTCGCTCACCCTCCTGGAATTCCGGCTTCGGGTCCTGCTTGGGCGCCATTTATAAGTGATTCGCCGCCTCCTCCTTCTCCCACCACCCCCGACTACCGCCCCCTACTCTCTACCCCACCCAACTTCGCGTCAGACGCGCCGTCAGGCACAGCCAGCTCTACATCCTGGGCCCGATTTGCCAGAGCCCGCAGACCTCACAGCACAGCGACCCGCGCAGCCGCCGCTCCCTTAATTATTATTCTTTAAGATACTTCCCCCAGGGAATTATATCTATAGACACACCAGAACACTATGAACAATTTTATAATTTTCATAATATTCCCATTTTTTTTAAAGATAGAACAATTCCTGGAGTCCCTAACATCCCCTTTCAGTGCTCTGGCATTAAGTTTGGACATGTATTTATTTTATTAGTTTTTTATTTATTTTTTGATACTGGGGATATAATTCAGGGATGCTTAAACACTGATATACATCCCCAGCCCTTTTTTTATTCTTTTATTTTGACAGAAAGACAGAAAGACCCTGTCTTTCTAGGTCCTAAGCTAAATTGCTGAAGCTGGTTTTGAACTTGCAATCCTCCTGCCTCAGCCTCCTGAGTCACTAGGATTTCGTGCATGCACCCATGAAAAACAATGACCAGGCAGGTCAAAGAAAATGAAATATAAAAAAGGAAAGATTAGAAAATGCTCACTCTTACTCATGCACATTAAAGCATCACTGATATTCTATTTTTCATCTATGAGATTGTTAACAGTTAAATGATAAATGACATACTTTTATGTGGTAATGAGAATATTCAGAAAGAGACACTCTTCAAAAACTGCAGAGAATCTTTGCATGGCAATGTAGCCAAATACAAATTTCATGGATATAATCCTGGACCTGGAAATTCCATTCATAGAAATTAATCCTTCAAGTACACTGCAGAAATGGGCAAATCCAACCTACCAATGGAATTAAGCAAAATGAAGTCCACAAATTCATGCTAAAGAAAAGTAAAGGGAAAAGAATAAGAATGAATGTTTATTTGGCACCTGCTCATGACCAGGTCTCACCCTGTTCTCAGACCATGAAAGGCATACATTTGAAGTACTTTCAGACTTAAGTTCCAGTTCAAATGGTTTAGTTATTGCCTAATGTTGATTCAGGTGAAATTATATCATCTATTAAAATCAGTACAAGTCATTCACTTTCAGTTATTCAGTTTTCTGAGAGGCTCCTATAAATTAGAGTAGGAATTAGAGTAGGTAATTGATGCCTTTAGCACATGTAGATGTTTTCTATGAACCAACCATTGTACTAAGCATGTTACATGCTGATATGGTTTTAATCTGGAATGTCCCCCCAAAAGCTCCTGTGTTAGATAATGCAGGAATGTTCAGAGGTGAAAGGAATGGATTATGAGTACTATAACCTCATCAGTGGATTAATCCATTTGATGGGTTAATAATTTGATTGCACTACTAGGTTGTTATTATAAGTAGGTAAGGTATGGCTGAAAAAGTAAGTCACTGGGGGTGAACGACAGCCCTTTACAGTAGGTAACATTACCCTTATTTTGTGAGGAAAGAAACTAGAGCTTCTGATTCAGGAAACTGCTTGATGCCAAAGTGTTAACATGTTACTATCTGCTCTCACTTTACCCATATCCCCAGCTCCACTGAAATATGTTCAAGGTTGTCACCGTGGGACCAAGCAGAGGACTTGGGGGCTCAGCAGTGGATCCTGATGTGCAGAATCTTGTCATTCTGCTTGCTCGAGATGAGCAGCCTCTTCTGCTTTGCTGCATTAGAGTGGCAATCGGTCAACTTCCATACTTTCACAGACCTAAAGGAGGACACTATGGAGAAGTTAGAAATAGAGGAAGGAAGTTGCAGAGAGTGTTGGCTAGCAGCAGATAGCACTGACCAGAAAGCTATGTGGTAAGCATGGACAGGAAATGGTGTCTGATTTCACAAATGATAGGAAACCTCAATGAGTAAAATGTCACATGTGTAGTTTGAGAGTCAGGAAGTTGGAACTGTCTTTACCTTTGCAGTCAGTAGAGACAAAATGTGGTGGGTATTAGGAGATGGAGACATTCATCTGTGGGTGTGAAGGGAAAGGAGGAATTTCTACAGCCATAGGAAGACTGCAGGAGAGAAAGATTGGAGCCCTCACCTTCCCTCACTCAGGAGCATAATGGCAACTGAAGGAACCAGTGGGAGAAGCCCTTAGGATGATTTCCAGCTTTCAAATTCTAGGGTCTTTCTAAAGTCTCTAGATACTAGAAAAGTTAGATTTATGTAAGTTCATGATAGAAAAATAAAAAAAAATACAAAGGCATACAGAAAAAGCCCAAACCCTCTGAAATCTCATCATTCAGAAATTATCATTATTAATATTTTGTAAAAATTCTAAATTTCTCACTGTGTATATGTGTATGCATATACACATACATGCAACACACAAACACACATGCTGACATCCAATCTTTTTTTGCAGTGGGGTGCCAGGGATTGAACTCAGGGTCACTCAACCACTGAGCCACACCCCCTGAGCCATATTTGTATTTTATTTAGAAACAGGGTCTCACTGAGTTGCTTAGTGCTTTGCTTTTGCTGAGTCTGACTTTGAGCTCATGATCCTCCTATCTCAGTCTCCTGAGCTGATGGGATGACAGGTGTGTGCCCCTGCACCCAGCCCAATCTTTTTAAATTCAAAATGCATCATGGGCATCTTTCCTCATTTATGACAGCAGATATTCACAAACCACTATGATTGCATTGTATTTTCTTAATTGGATATAGCAATTTATGTAAAACTGCACTTTATGTTTTTCTCAATGATTAAATGGTAAGAATTTTCATATTTAACATATTTGAAAACTTTCCCAACTCTCTCTTTATGGTAAAATTTTAGAAATAGGATTTTTTTTTTGGTTAGAGACCTCTACATTTCAAACTTTGATATGCATTTATAAAATTTTATTACTTCACAAATAATTTACCAGCTGAAAAATTTTAAAATAGTTTTTATTGATTGGGTTTCCCATCTTGTATTATGTCATAGAAAACCTGAAGCACATAAATAACATCAAACACACATGCACAAAAACACACACACTCTATTTCCTCCAAGTGATCTTTTAAGGTTTGTTTAAAATAAAAAATAAAAGTTGGCCTGTGAGAATCTCCAGCACCGTGCAACCCAGGCCCAGGCACCCCCCGAGCAGATCTCCACTGCTGCCCAGGCCCAGGCTGCGGGGTCTCCGTGCTGCACTGGGGCTCCCCATCTACCAACATGTGGGTCACCTTTGTCTGCTATCACGGATTATTCCCAACCTTGACACCCTCTTTAGTTGGGGCAGCTCCCATCCTGGCACACCACATTATGCATCAGTCTACTGAAGACTGGGAGGAGAGGTTTTAGAAACGTGCAGGGACACTATAAGCCTATAGGGGGAAAACCGCAATAACTCAGATCTGTGTTGCTAGAGGGGAAGGTACATGAAGAACATGAAAAAACAAGGGAAGAAATTGTCCCAAACAAACCAAGGTACTATATTAATAGAATCTAGTGACAGCACAGTAAAAGAAGTGTCAGGAATTCAGAATGTGCATAATTAAAATGATCTGTGAAGCAAAGGATGAGGTAAGAGAGCAAATACAGGCAATGAATGATCACTCCAATAAAGTTAAAAGAGCAAGTGCAGGAAGCAAAAGATCATTTCAATAAAGAGATAAAGATTCTGGAAAAAACCAAACAGAAATCCTTGAAATAAAGGAAACAATAAACCAAATAAAAAACTCAATAGACAGCACCACCAACAGAATCAATCACTTGAAAGACAGAACCTGAGACAATGAAGAAAAAATATTTAATCTTGAAAACAAAATTGACCAGAGAAGATGGTAAGGAATCATGAGTGGAACATCCAAGAATTATGGGATATCATGAAAAGACCAAATTTAAGAATTATTGAGATTGAGGAAGGCACAGAGATACAATTCAATGGACTGAACAACCTATTCAATGAAATAATATCAAAAATTTCCCAAACCAGAAGAATGAAATGGAAAATCAAATACAAGAGGCTTATAGAACACCAAATGTACAAAATTACAACAGATTCATATAAAGGCACATTATAATGAAAGTACCTAACAAACAAAATAAAGGTAGAATTTGAAAGGCAGCAAGAGAAAAGCATCAGATTACATATAGGGGGAAACTAATATGGATATCAGCAGATTTCTCAGCCCAGACCCTATAAGCTAGAAAGGCCTGGAACAACATATTTCAAACTCTGAAAGAAAATAGCTGCCAACCAAGAATCTTATATCCAGCAAAAGTTACCTTCAGATTTGATGATTTATTAAAATCCTTCCATGATAAACAATAGTTAAAAGAATTTACAAATAGAAAGCTTGCACTACAGAGCATTCTCAGCAGCATATCCCATGAGGAAGAAAAGAAAAACAATGTAAGTCAGCAAAGGGAGGAAGTACCCTAAAGGAAAAACCAATCAAAGGAGAAACCAAGTCAAGTTAAAAACCAAAACTAAGCCAAAATGACTGGGAATACAAATCATATCTCAGTAATAACCCCGAATGTTAATGTCCTACACTCATCAATTAAAAGACATAGACTGGCAGATTATATTTTCAAAAAAGACCTAACAATATGCTTCATTCAAGAGACTCATCTCATAAAAATGATGCCCACACACTAAAGGTGAAAGAATGGGGAAAAATATACCACACACACAGACTCAGTAAAAAAGTGGGGGTTTCCATCCGCATATCAGATAAAATGGACTTCAAGCCAAAGTTAGAAGGGATAAGGAAGGACATTCTGTACTGCTTAAGGGAAGCATATATCAGCAAAATATAATGATTGCAAATATTTATGCCCCAAACAATGGTGCATCCATGTGTATCAAACAAATCCTTCTCAATTCCAGGAATCAAATAGGCCACATACTAGGTGACTTTAACACACCTCTCTCAACACTGGATAGATCTTTCAAACAAAAATTGAACACAGAAACCATAGAACTCAATAACACAATAATTTAGACATAATAGAATATATAGAATATTCCGTCCATCAGCAAGCAACTACACTTTCTTCTCAGCAGCACATGGATCCTTCTAAAGTAGATCATATGTTATGCCACAAAGCTACTCTTAGCAAATACAGAAAGATAGCGATAATACCTTGCATTCTATCAGATCATAATGGAGTGAAATTAGAAATCAATGATAAAATAAAAAACAGAAAATACTCCAATACTTGGAGACTAAATAATTTGCTATTGAATGATACATGAATAGCAGAAGACATCAGGGAGGAGATAAAAAAATTCTTAGAGTTAACGAGAAACATATCAAAATCTCTGGGATGCTATGAAAGCAGTGCTAAGAGGAAAATTCATTGCATGGAGCACATTCAATAAAAGAAGAATAAGTCCACAACTAAATGACCTAAACAAGCCGGGCGTGGTGGCGCACGCCTGTAATCCAAGCGACTTGGGAGGCTGAGTCAGGAGGATCATGAGTTCAAAGCCAGCCTCAGCAACTTAGCAAGGCCCTAAGCAACTCAGTGAGACCCTGTCTCTAAATAAAATACAAAATAGGGCTGGGGATGTGGCTCAGTGGCCAAGTGTCCCTGAGTTCAATCCCTGGTTCAAAAAAAAAAAAAAAAAATGACCTAAACATTACAGCTCAAAGCCCTAGAAAAAGAACAGATCAACACCAAAAGTAGTAGAAGACAGGAAATAATCAAAATCAGAGCAGAAATCAATGAAATTGAAACAAAAGAAACAATTCAAAAAATTAACAAAACAAAAAGTTGGTTCTTTGAAAAAATAAAACTGATAAACCCTTAGCCACACTAATGAAGAGGAGAGAGAAAACTCAAATTACTAAAATTCATGATGAAAAAGGAAATATTATGACAGACACTATTGAAATACAAAACATAATTAGAAGCTATTTTGAAAATCTATACTCCAACAAAATAGAAAATTGCAAAGACATTGATAGGTTTCTAGGGACATATGAGCCACCCAAACTGAATCTGGAGGACATACAAAATTTAAACAGATCAATTTCAAGCAATGAAATAGAAGAAGCCATCAAAAGCCTACCCAACAAAGAAAAGCCCAGAACTAGATGGATTCTCAGCCGAGTTCTACAAGATCTTCAAAGAAGAATTAATTCCAATACTCCTCAAAGTATTCCATGAAATAGAAAAGGAGGGAACCCTTCCAAACTCATTCTGTGATGCTAGTATCACCTTGATACCAAAACTAGACAAAGACATACCAAGGAAAGAAAACTTCAGACAAATGTCCCTGATGAACCTAGATGTAAAAATTCTTAACAAAATTCTGGCAAATCACATACAAAAACATATTAAAAAGATAGTGCACCATGATCAAGGGGGTTTCATCCCAGGGATGCAAGGTTGGTTCAACATCCAGAAATCTATAAATGTAATTCACCACATCAACAGACATCAAGCTAAGAATCATATGATTATTCCAATAGATGCAGAAAAAGCATTTGATAAAATCCAGCACCCTGCCGGGCGCAGTGGCGCACACCTGTAATCCCAGCACTTGGGAGGCTGAGACAGGAGGATCAGGAGTTCAAAGCCAGCCTCAGCAACTTAGCGAGGCCCTAAGCAACTCAGTGAAACCCTGTCTCTAAATAAAATACAAAAATAGGGCTGGGGATGTGGCTCAGTGGTCGAGTGCTCCTGGGTTCAATCGCCAGTACCAAAAAAAAAATTAAAAAAAAAAAATCCAGCATCCTTTCATGCTCAAAACACTAGAAAAAATAGGGATAATAGGAACATACCTCAAAATTGTGAAAGCTATCTATGCTAAGCCAATGGCCAGCATCATTCTAAATGGAGAAAAACTGAAAGCATTTCCTCTAGAAACTGGAACAAGACAGGGATGCCCACTTTCACCACTTCTATTCGACATTGTCCTTGAAACTCTAGCCAGAGCAATTAGACAGACCAAAGGAATTAAAGGGATACGAATAGGAAAAGAAGAACTCAAACTATCACTATTTGCTGACGACATACTTCTATATTTAGAAGATCCAAAAAATTCCACCAGAAAACTTCTAGAATTCATAAATGAATTCAGCAAAGTAGCAGGATATAAAATCATCACATATAAGTTCAATGCATTTCTATTCATAGTGATGAATTCTCTGAAAGAGAAATTAGGAAAAGTACCCCATTCACAATAGCCTCAAAAAAACAAACAAACAAACAAACTTGGGAATCAATCTAACAAAAGAGGTGAAAGACCTCTACAATGAGAACTACAAAACACTAAAGAAAGAAATTAAAGAAAATCTTAGAAGATGGAAAGATCTCTCATGTTTTTGGATAGGCAGAATTAATATTGTCAAAATGGCCATACTACCAAAAGTGCTATACAAATTCAATGCAATTCCAATTAAAATCCAAATGACGTACCTCATAGAAATAGAGAAGGCAATCATGAAATTCATTTGGAAAAATAAGAGACCCAGAATAGCCAAAGCAATCCTTAGCAGGAAGAGTGATGCAGGAGGTATCACAATACCAGACCTCCAACTATACTACAGAGCCATAGTAACAAAAATGGCATGGTATTGGCACCAAAACAGACAGGTAGACCAGTGGTACGGAATAGAGAACACAGAGGCAAACCCACCTAAATATAGTTGTTAGACAAAGTTAATAGACAAAGTTAAAAGTTACTAAACAAAGGTGCTAAGAACATACAATGGAGAAAAGATAGCCTCTTCAACAAATGGTGCTGGGAAAACTGGAAATCCATATGCAACAAAATGAAATTAAACTCCTATCTCTCACTCTGTACAAAAACTCAACTCAAAATGGATCAAGGACCTAGGAGTTAGACCAGAGACCCTGCACCTAATAGAAGAAAAAGTAGGCCCAAATCTTCATCATGTTGACTTAGGACCAGATTTCCTTGACAAGACTCCCAAAGCACAAGAAATAAAAGCAGGAATCAATAATTGGGATAGATGCAAACTAAAAAGCTTTTTCCCAGCAAAGGAAACAATCAACAATGTGAAGAGAGAGCCTACAGAGTGGGAGAAAATCTTTGTCACACACACGTCAGATAGAGTACTAATCTCCAGAATATATAAAGAACTCAAAAAACTTTACCCCAAGAATACAAATAACCCAATCAGTAAATGGGCCAAGGAAATGAGCAGACACTTCACAGAAGATCTACAAATAATCAACAGATATGTGAAAAAAATGTTCAACATCTCTAGTAATAAGAGAAATGCAAATCAAAACTACCTTAAGATTTCATCTTACCCCAATTAGAATGTCTATTATCAAGAATACAAGCAACAATAGGTGTTGGCGAGGATGTGGGGAAAAGGTACACTCAGACATTGCTGCTGGGGTTGCCAATTGGTGCAGCCACTTTAGAAAGCAGTATGGAGATTCCCTAGAAAAATTGGAATGGAATCACCATTTACCCCAGCTATCCCACTCCTTGGCCTACACCCAAAGGACTAAAACTCAATGTACTTCAATGACACAGTCACTTCAATGTTTATAGCAGCTCAATTCACAATAGTTTGATTGTGGAACCAACCTATGTGCCCTTCAATAGATGAATGGATAAAGAAACTGTGGTGTATATACACATAAGAAGAATAAAATTATGGCATTTGCAGGTAAATTGATGGAGTTGTAGAATATCATGCTAAGTGAAATAAGCCAATCCCCCAAAACCAAAGGCTGAATGTTTTATCTGGCAAGTGGATAATGATGCACAGTGGAGGAGGCAGGTAAGGGGAAGATGGATTGTGTAGAGGGAAATGAGGGGTGGCATGTGGGTGGGGAGAAGGAAAGATAATGGAGTGAGACAAACATCATTACATCATTACCCTATGCACATACGTATGATTACACCAACAGTATGTCTCTACTTCGTGTACAACTAGAGAAATGAAAGTTGTGCCCCATTTGTGTACAATGAATCAAAAAATAATAAATACAAAAATCAAAATTTAAGTATGAATATTAGAACAGAATGTGAGTGTTTCCCCTGAGACACTGGTCATTTGCAGCTGTTGAGGGATTGAACACAGGCTCAGAGAAACTTTACTGGTCACTTTGTTGTGGTCACTTTACAGAAATAGGATGGACCTGCATCCTATATTTGATTCAAACACTAAGATTAATGATCACACACACACACACACACACACACACACACACCTAGAGGGTCTGCAGAGATTTACTGTTCACATGAGCCTTTCTGATTAGAGCAGTACAGTCTTCCCAGCTGGTCTGAAAATGATTTCAGAGAGCAGTAAAAGGAGATGGGCCTGGGGTCTCCTTTTTGGATTGAAGAGAGGCGATTTGAGTGTTCTCTCTTAGGCAGGGGCTTATATGTTTTGAATTTCTTGCCAGTAACAGCAGATGGAGTACCCAAGTGTCTTGTCAGTTTGATTAAGCTGACCAAATGTGGACCAGAAAGGGAAGAAGGAGAGGTGAGGCCTAAGCTGTCAGCACTTCAACATCAAAAATAAACTAACCTTATTACATAATTATAAGACCAGAATTTTATCATGAAGAGCTTAGCAGTTTAGTGAGGGTTGATAGGTAGACCTGTAGTCTACCCTGTGCAGTTCTCATCTCTTACATAAGGATCAAGACTTCCACTGGCAAAATGATAGAGCGGTCATCCAGTGGACCAAGGCTGGCAAATGTTAGAGAGGACTGAGAAGTTTCATCCTCCATATCGCATCAGAGTTGTCCTCCACTGAGGTCCAGCCAACCCTATTTGAAGGCCAGTAATGAATATAGGAATTCTTTTTTCTATCAAGGACCGAAGACTCACCAAAAAAACATCAAGCTTCCCAAATATAAAATAACTTAATTTGGCTTACGTTATAGCAAGAAATTAAAACTGTTCTGTTCACAATGTATTTTTTTTCTTTTTAATGTAACCACATGTAAGCTTATGCTTGATGTGCTTTTATTTTCTGCTATTGGAATGGATTGTAGGTCCTGAAATACCATGACTGCCTTATATCTTCTCTGGAATTTCCTCTAATCTATGAGCCAACCCTCCAGGTACTTTTAATATTAAACAATGGACATTTAACTCTACAATTTTTAAAATTATTGTATTAGCAATGATACATGGCATATGACTGAGGTGAAACTATATTTGCTATTAATCTAACAGGATTAAGTCAAAATATCCTTTTTTCCACTTCTACTATGTGTACTTTCATCTATTTTTTATTTTTTGGAGCAAAACTTTTCATTTCTCTGGTTGTACATGACGCAGAGTCATGCCATTTGTGCAACTGTACATATACATAGGGCAATAATTTCTGTCTCATTCTACTATCTTTCCCACTGCCATAACCTCTCCCCTCTCCTCACTACCCTCTGCCAAATCTAAAGTTTTTCCATTCTCCCCTTGCCTCCCCGACTCATTATGGGTCAACAACCACTTATCAGATATTCGGCCTTTGGTTTTTTTTGGGTTTGGCTTATTTAGCTTATCATGACATTCTCCAACTCCACCCATTTACCTGCAAATGCCATAATTTCATTCTTCTGAAGGCTGAGTAATATGCCATTGTGTATATGTACCACATTTTCTTTATCCATTCACCTGTTGAAGGGCATCTAGGTTGGTTCCACAGTCTAGCTATTGTGAATTGAGCTGCTATAAACATTGATGTGGCTGCTTCACTAGAGTATGCTGATTTTAAGTCCTTTGGGTAAAAATCAAGGCGTGGAATAGCTGAGTCAAATGGTGGTTCCATTCTAAGTGTTCTGAAGAATCTCCATACTGCTTTCCAGAGTGGCTGTACAAATTTGCAGTCCTACCAGCAATGTATGAGTGTTCCTTTTTCCCCATCCTTGTCAACACTTACTGTTGCTTGTATTCTTGATAATTGCCATTCTGACTAGAGTGAGATGAAATCTTAGGTTAGTTTTGATTTGCATTTCTCTCGTTGCTAGAGATGTTAAACATTTTTTCATATATTTGTTGATCGATTGTATATCTTCTGTGAAATATCTGTTCAGTTCCTTAGCCCTTTTATTGACTGAGTTATTTTTCTGTTTTGGTGGTAAGTTTTTTGAGCTCTTTATATATCCTGGAGATTAGTGCTCTTAGCTGTTGTGCACATGGTAAAGATTTTCTCCAATTCTGTAGACTCTCTTTTCACGTTATTGATTGTTTCCTTTGCTGAGAAGCTTTTTAGTTTGAACCCATCCCATTTCTTGTGAGTACTTTTAAAAAGAAACACGTCATTATTATAGCAAATTTGAAAACTACAGAAAATTCCAAAAACCAGAAAAATTACCCATGATGCTTTCTTCTATTCTTGTCTTTTTAAAATTTATTTTTAAATAAAAAAAGAAACAATAATTTCAGTTTCAAAATCAACTCATTTAAATATAATTTTTAACTTATGCTGTCAATACAATAAATCTGAAGTCTTTCTGCCTCTGTCAGCCTGGTTTCAAGTTCATTTTTTACTCTACTCAGCATTAAGACAAACTTTGTTGCAGCCTCTTGGATGTATGTTTGTTCATTTGTTTATTTTGTCACACATAGGATTCAGTGAGTACCTCAACTAACTTGCTTGGAAGAAAAAAATATTTGTCAGTCTAGATATATGGTATTTTTGCTAGATTTTACTTGAACCTATTCGGGTAGTCACAGGTCATTTCCCCTGAAACATTTTCATCTAAATGCTAATTGGCCTAATGAATTCTTATCTAGTGAACAACTTGTTGAATGACACACTTGCCTAAAATTCGTATTCATACTATTTTCAGCAATTTACATATGAAACAATATTTAAAAACTATAATGAGGGCTGGGACCGTGGTTCAGTGGTAGAGTGCTTGCCTCACATGTGTGAGACACTGGATTCAATCCTCAGCACCACATGAAAGTAAATAAATGAAATAAAGGCATTCTGTCCATCTACAATTAAAAATATTTTTCAAACACCAAAAATACTATCATGAAAGCATATTTATGTGTTCCACATTTTCTAATTTAATTTTGTATAAAATATAACTAAAGGACAGAGGCAACAAATTTTTGTAACAGTTTAATGAACATTGAAAAGATTGGAAAGATGGCATTAGTGCTTTTGAGAAGACAAAATGTTATACCAAAATGTAACCTACATTTTGAATCATAAAGAAATAGAATATCTGAACAGACCAATGACTAGGAATTGAATTGGTACAAAAACCTCCCCTAAAAGTAAAGTCCAGGACTAAGATGGCTTCACTGCAGAATTATGCCAGTTGTAAGAAAGCAGGGCTGGGGGTATAGCTCAGTGGTAGAGCAAGTCGAAGGTCCTGGGAAGAAAGGAAGAAAGGGAGGAAGAGAGAGGAGGGAGAGGGAAGGTGCAAAGGGAGGGAGGCAGAGAGGTAGAGCGGAAGGAAGTAAGGAAGATTTAACACCAGTCCTACTCAATATCTTCCTAAATATTGAAGAAAAGGGAGCATTTCCAAGCCCATTCTATGCGTCTAGCATTATCCTAACACAAAACTACTAGAATAGAAAACTTCAGAAAAGATTCCTGATGTATACTGATGCCAAAATCTTCGACAAGATACTACAAAAAAATTCAACAGAACATTAAAAGGATTATGTTCTATGAGTCTGGGAGTTATTTGTGAACCATATGATGATTCAACATATAAAAATCAATCAATATAATATACAATACTAATAGAATAAAGGAAAACCACATAATCATCTCAATTGATGCAGAAAAGCAACATGAATATACTTTGATGATTTAAAAACATATTTTCAACAAACTAGGAATAGGAATGAAAGGTAACAGCTTCAATGTAATAAAGGGTATATCTAAAAATCCCAAAGCTGAGAACATACTCAGTGGTAAAAGACTGAAAGATTTTCTTCTAGAATCAAGAACAAGACAAAGATGCCCACTCGTGCACTCTCACTAATCCTCTCAACTTATTATTGGATGTCCAAGCCACAGCAATTAAGGAAGAAAGAGAAATTAAAGGTATCCAGGTTGAAAAGGAAAAAGTAAAATCATCTCTGTTCACAGATGATATGATTCTTGCTATGGTTTGGTATTTGGTGTCCCCCCAAAATTCACTCTGAGACAATGCAAAAAACTTCATAATAATGCAATGATTAGATTATGAGAGTTGTAACCTAGCTGGTGGATTAATCCACTGATAGGGACTAACTGGGTGGTAACTGCTGGTAGATAGGCTGTGGCTGCAGGAAGTGGATCCCTTTGTATTTGGGGTTTGTCCTTGGGGTTCATATTTTGTTCCTGGTGATCAGGGCTTTCTCTGACTCCTGACTGTTGTGTCCCAGCAGCATTCCTCCACCATGGTCAGAGGAGTGAGATTGGCCAAGTATGGACGGAGGCCTCTGAAATCGTGAGCACCAAATAAACTTTTCCTTCTCTAAAATCAATCTGATTGGGTCATTTGGTCACAGTGGTGAAAAATCTGATTAAACAATCCTCTATGTACAAAAACTCTAAAGGTGCAACAAATTTCTTTAGAACTAATAAATTCAGCAACAGCTTAATTGGAAACCAACACTCAAAAACTAGTCATGTTTCTATATACTAACAAAGAGCAATAAAAAATATTAAGAAGACAATTGCATTTAAAACAGTGTCAAAAAATGAAATTCTTAGGGATTAACCAAGGAGATGAAAGACTTACACACTGAAAAGGACAGACCATTGTTAAAAAAGGAAAGATAATGGAATGAGACAAACATCATTACTCTATGTATATGTATGATTATACAAACAGTGTGACTCTACTTCATGTACAAACAGAGAAATGAAAATTTGTACCCCATTGTGTACAATGAATCAAAAAATAATAATAAAGTTAAAGAACTCAAAAATAAATAGAAAATATCCATGTTCATGGGTTGAAAGGCTTAATTTCTTTAAATGTCCGTGCTACTCAAAGCTATCTACAAATTCATTACAATCCATACTAAAATCCCAACAGAAAATTTTGCAAAAATAAAAAAAAAATCTCTTAAAATTCATCAGAAATCTAAAGAGACACTGAGTACCTAGGACAATCTTAAGAAAGAAAAACAAAGTTGGAGGTTCACATTTTCCAATTTCAAAACACATAAAAAGCTACTATAATAAAAAGTGTGGTACTGAGCCAGATGCCTGTAATTACATGTGCCTGTAGCACATGCCTGTAATTCCAGTGACTTGGGAGGCTGAAGCAGGAGGATTGCAAGTTTGAGACCAACCTCAGAAAATTAGCAAGACCCTCAGCAATTTAATGAGGCCTTGTCTCAAAATAAAAAATGAAAAGTGTTGGGGATGTAGCTCAGTGGCAAAGCACCATTGAATTCAATTCCAATACAAAAGAAAAAGGAAAAATAAGGAAAAGGAGTAAAAGCATGGTACTGAAATAAAGACAGACATATAGATCAGTGGAATGAAACAGAGACCTTTGAGTATATGTTCAAATGACTTGACAAATGTGCAGAGGCACTCAATGGGGAAAGGATAGTCTTTAACAAATGGTGTTGGGAAAACTGGGTATCTACATGCAAAATAATGAAGATAGACCCCTATGTTACTTATGTATGAAAATTATTCAAATGAATTAAAGACTTAGACCAAAGCCTCCAAATTATAAATGTCCTAGAGGAAAATATTCATGACATAGAATTTTGCAATGATTTTTTGGATATGACACTAAAAGTAACAAAAGCAAAAATAGACAAGTGAGACTGAATAAAAATCTAAAAAACTTTTTTGCAACAAAGGACACAATCAAAAGAGTGAAAAGGCAACCTTCACTATTTGCAAACCGTACATCTGACAAGGGGTTAATATTCAGAATATTTAAAAAGTTCTTCAATTTAACAACATCATATAGCCCAATTTTTAAATGAATGAAGGAATTGAATAGAGATTTCTCCAAAGATGATATATAAGTGGCCAACAAGCATAGGAAAATATGTTCAACATAACTAATCATCAGAGAAATGTATTTCCAAACTACGAGATATCACTTTACCACTCAGTATGATAAAATTAACCAAATTATGCTATATACATATATGAATATACCACCATGAAGTTCAGATTTATGTCTATCTAAAAAATACCAATTAAAAGAACAATAAATAGGGGCTGGGGCTGAGACTGGGGCTCAGTGACAGAGAGCTTGCCTAATGTGTGAGGTACTGTGTTGAATCCTTAGCACTGTGTACAAAAATAAGCCATTAAAATAAAGGCATGTTGTCAATCACAACAACAACAACAACAAAGTAAATAAAACCAATAAATAAATAGAAGGGAGACCAGTAGAGTAGAGGAAAGGGAGTAGGGGGAGAAAGTAGGGGAGGAAAAGAGCTGAAATGGAGTAAATTATTTATTTATTTATTTATTTATTTATTTTTGGAACCAGGGATTGAACTCAGGGACACTCGGCCACTGAGCCACATCCCCAGCCCTATTTTGCATTTTATTTAGAGACAGGGTCTCACTGAGTTGCTTAGGGCCTCGCTAAGTTGCTGAGGCTGACTTTGAACTCGCGATCCTCCTGACTCAGCCTCCCAAGTCACTTGGATTACAGGCGTGCGCCACCGCGCCCAGCTGGAGTAAATTTTATACTATGCATGTATGATTATGTCAAAATGAAAGCCATTGTTGTATATAATGCACTAACAAAAACATAAAATAATTTTAAATGACAGAAAAAAACAAGGTCAGTGAGGATATGAAAGAATTGGAACTGTTGCGATTTTGGAAGGGTGCAATTGGTATGGAAAACAGTTTTGTGCCAATTTTACAAACAACCACCACTCAGCATAAAGAAAATGTAGGGCCCAATACAGTAATCCAACATTTCAGAATCTGTAGGACACAGTAAAGGCAGTTATAAAAGGGTGTTTGTAGCTACGGGTGCCTACATAGATAACTTAGATCTCACAATGCATTTCAAGGAAAAGAACAAACTGATTCCAAAACCAGTAGAAAGAAATAATAAAGATCTGAACTGAAATTAATGAAATAGAGAATAAAAGAACAATACAAAGAATCAATGAAACAGAGTTGGTTCTTTGAAAAGATAAACAAAATTGATAAACCCTTAGCCAAACTAAGGGTTTGAAGAAACAGAAGACCAAACTTGGCACAATTAGAAATAAAAAGGGGGATATTACAATAGACACCCCTGAAATCCAGAGGATCATGAGGGACTATTTTGAAAACCTATATTCCAATAAATTGGAAAGCCTAGAAGAAATGGATACTTTACTTTTCTTGACACTTACCACTTGCCAAAATTGAACTGACAGGATGTAGAAACCCTAAACAGACTAATAACAAGCAGTGAGATTGAAGCAGTAATAAAAAGCCTCCCCCAAAAAGAAAAGTCCAGGACAAGTATCACCCTCATTTCAAAATCAGATAAGGACATATCAAAGGAAGAAAATTACAGACCAATATTCTTGATGAACATAGGTGCAAAATCCTTAATAAAGCTGAATTTAAAAATACATTTTAAAGATTGCAAACTCAATTTAAAAATACATTTAAAAGATAATACACTCTGATCAAGTTGGTTTCATTCCAGGAATGCAAGTTGATTCAACATACACAAATCAGTAAACTTAATACGACACATAAATGTAATCAAGGACAAAAATCACAGGATCACCTCAATAAAGAAAGAAAAAGACTTGAACAAAATTCAACATCCCTTCCTGATTAAAAAAAAAAAACAAAAAACCTAAACCCTAAAGAAGTCAAGGATAAGAGAAACTTACCCCAACACAATAAAGGCTATTTATGACAGACCCAAAGCAACATCATACCGAACAGGGAAAAACTGTAAGCTTTCCTTTAAAATCAGGAGCAAAACAAGGAAGTCCATTCTCACCACTCTGGTTTCATATAATACTTGAATTTTAGCCAGTGTAATTAGGCAAAAGAAAGAAACAAAATGGAAAAATGGGAAAGGAAGAAGTCAAATTATCCCTATTTGCAGATGGTTTGATCCTATACTTAGAAGATTCTAAAAGCACCACCAGAAGATTTCTAGAGATGATAGACAAATTCAGCAAAGTAGCATCATGCAAAATCAACACACAAAAATCAGTATGTTTTCTATGTACAAATAATAAACCTGCTGAGAAAGAAATCAGGAGAGCAATTTCATCCATAATAGCCTAAAAAAATGAAATACCTAATAAACCTAATCAAAGAGGGGAAAGACCTTTACAAAGAAAATTACAGAATGCTGAAAAAAAAGGAAATAGAAGAACTCAGAAGATGAAAAGAACTTCCATGTTCAGAGATAGGCAGTATTAATATTGCTAAAATGGCCATACTATCAAAAGTGTTCTACAGATTCAGTGCAACCCCCATCAAAATACCAATGATATTCTTTACAAAACAAGGAAATACACTCCTAAATTTTTATGGTAGAACAAAAGACCCAGAATAGCCAAAGCAATTCTGAGCAAAATAAATGATGGGAAGGCATAACAACACCTTGTTTCAAATTATACTACAGAAACATGGTACAGCAAAACATGGTAGAGGCATAAACACAGACACAGACCAAAGGAACAGAATAGAAGACACAGACCAGTGCACACAGGTATGGCCATCTGATTCTTGACAAAGGTGCCATGAGCATACCTCTTTAACAAATGGTACTGGGAAAACTGGATATCGATATGCAGAAAAATGAAGATATATTCCTATCTTTACCTGGTTCAAAATTCAACTCAAACTGGATGAAAGACCTAGATATAAAACCAAAGACTTTGCAACTGCTGCAAGAAAAATATAAGGGAAACACTTCAACATATAGGCTCAGGTAAGTTCTTCCTCAACAGGGCTCCTATTGCTCAGTAAGTCATAGCAGGAATCAATAAATGGGTCGATATTAAACTAAAATGATCGGCACAGCAAAGGAACCACAGCATGAAGAAGTAAACTATAGAATGGAAGAAAATCTTTGCCAGTTACTTTTCCAACAGAGGATTGATATCCAGAATACATAAAGAAATAAAAAATTCAACACCAAAAAAACAAATTAACCCAGTCAATAAATGGGCAGAGAAACTGAACAGACGCTTCTCAAAAGAAGTAGGACAGATGGTCAGCAACTGTATGAAAAAATATTCAACATGTTTAGGTATCAGGGAAATACAAATCAAAACTACACTGAAATTCTATCTCACCCCAATCAGAGTGGCTATCATCAAGAATACAAATAGCAATTAATTCTGGTAAGGGTGCAGGGGAAAAGGGACTCTTTTACACTGTGGGTGGGAATGTAAATTGGTACAGGCACTAAGGACGTTAGTATGGAGGTTCCTCAAAAGACTAGGCATGGAACCAACATATAATCCAGCTGTGTAATGCCTCAGTATTTATCCTAAAGAATTAAAATCAGCATACTTTAGGGATTCATGCATACCAATGTTTATCACAGGACAATTCACTATTGTGGTTCTAAGTTATGGAACCAGACTAAGTGTCTGCCATCGGATGAATGGATAAAGAAAATGTGTTTTATATACATAGTGGAAAATAGATACATTTTATTTGGTAATAGAGAATAAAAATATGACATTTGTCAGAAAATGGATAGAACTGGAGAACATCATTAAAGAGATGTAAGCCAGTCACAGGAAGACAAGTGTCGCAGAAGCTAGAGAGAGAAAAGAAGTTGGCAGTGGGTAAAAAGGAATATCATGAATGTAGAAGGGAGACCATCAAAGTAGAGGAAGGGGATCAGGGAGGGAGGAAGGAAGGGCAAAGGGAAGTTTCAGGGAGTGAAATGGATTAAAGTGAGTTACATGTATGCACAATTATGCCGCAATGAAACCTGCTATTCTGGATAATGCATGCACCAATTGAAAAAAAGAAATAATATGATATGAACCCCTTAACAAGATCAGAATACTGAGGTACAGGAATTAGAACTAGTCCTTCTTTCAGTATCATTTTGAGGCTTTCTGGCTTCAATTCTTCGGTATTATGGGGAGATACAAAACAAAGAAACTAATGGTATTAACTTATTTTCCTGCAAGAGTCTTCAGGGGGAGAGAAACCATCTGCAACACTTGTCTTCCTCACCATAATGGAGGCTTAGTGTGAGAAATTGTTTCCTGTACCCAGAAGAAACATATCTATAAAAGCATCTTCTGATGCCACTTCCCATCCGCTCTGGCGATAGGTCAAAGCATCATCATGCTGGAGCCCCTCAGAAACACTAGACGTCAACTGGTACCCTCCATCATCCTGCAGCTGGATCCAGAAGTGTCCCATAATTACAGTCTTCTTCCTCTGAGATTTCCCTGGGTTTCCAGTGAAGTCCAGGGAACACAGATTAAAATGTGGTAGAAAAGATAAGACACTGCCACACAGTCTGGGCAGCAGGGTAGACACCTGTGATTTCCTCAGGCTGACCAGCTAACCACTTCCTTTTCTGTTTGCTGATATTTGCCCCAGCGTCTTCTTTTACCTTTGTTTCTTTCTTTGGTCGCATGCCCCACAGGGTAGCCTAAATGATGACCCTAAATACTCTGGATCTAGTGGATATGAGCCATTACTTGACAAGTGTGACTTTGTGAATGGAATTATGGTTCCAAGCCAATTTATTTTAAAATAAGGAGATTATCCTAGATTGTCTCAAGTAGACCCAGTGTGAAAACATGGGGGTTCTCAAAAGCAGAAGAAGGCAGAATGGTGGTCAGGGATGAACAGTGGAAGAGGGAGCAGAAGGAACACTGAGGATGAGAGAGATTGGCCCACCATTACTGACCCACCGTTACTTATATATTGAAGGAGGCCCTGAGCCAGGGTGTGTGGGAAATGTCAAAAAATGCTGATGACTCTCAACTGACAACCAAGAAGAAAATGGGCTTTTAGTCCTATAATTGTAAAAAAATAAATAAAACAAAACAAAACAAAACAAAAAACCCTAAATTATACTAATAACTCAAATGAGCAAGAATATGGATCCGCCCCTAAAACCTCACAAAGAAACACATTTCTGCTAACACCATGATTTTGGCCTCGTGATATTCTAAGGACTTCGCCAAGCTAGTAAGATTTCTGACTAAGGATACTACCAGATAATATATTTGCATTGTTTTAAGCAGCTAAACTTGTGGTAATTTGTTAATGCAGAAATAAGAAACTCATAAACTTAACAAATCTGATTTTCTCAGGAAATAAACCAGGCCTCCTGTGGAGAATAAGGTAAATTACATTGATTTTACTCCCCCTGCTCATCTACATTTTCACATGGAATAATAAGATCTTTACTAGGATAATTCAGTAGCCAAGACCTATTACAGGAAAAACTTTGGGGGTTAAACTGGGCTTCTCCCTCCAAGAAGATTCAAGCCTGTTCACCTAAACCAAATTGCATGGGGAAAAAGAAAAAAAAATGTTACACACACACACACACACACACACACACACTCACACACACTCGCCTAATGAATAAGTGTTCTAAGAATATCTTTTTGCAATATATGTACTTACCAAGCCTCCCTTTAACACTTCATTGAAGTGTCCCAGACTCTTTCAAAGTGGTTTTGTTTTTGTTTTTGCTTCACTCTTCACGAGTTTCTCTTTTATTTTGCTTACTTCTGAGGATTACTTCTAAAACTGCTTGGAAAAATCATTTTCCAACATATGAAATAGTTAACACTGTTAGATGGTTGTACCATATATTCTTAAATATTCAGAAGTTCGCCTCATGCTACCAGTAAGCTCATACTAACTTAGCACCACAGTTTTCAGTCATCAGCACAGTGAGTGCATAGCTTTTACAAATGTAAACTGGAATCATGATAGGAAAAATGAGAAAATCTCTGTGTCAAGCAACTTTCAGAGAGCTGATAGTTCAATATATGAGATTCAAAAGGTAGTGAAAACTCACCATTGTGGAAACATCTGCACAATATTAGTAGATAAATAATCATATTCAAAGAAATCAATGAATATAGTATCATAACTAATAAAACGTTCAACGTTAGTGTATGCATTAAAACGATTTTCTTGAAAACTGAGCCCCAACTAAAATAGTTTAAACAATGAAGAAATTTATTCTCTCATCCAACTGGAAGTAAGAAAAAAAATAGAACTCTAGGTCAGTTGGAAAAGTGATTCAAGATCCTTGTCAAGGATCTAGATTTCTTCTTCCTCTCCACCTTCCCCTTCTCAGAAGACCATCTGGATCTCAAGCCAGCATTCCTGTAATCCCAGAATGATCGTTGTAGGTGAGACATCCCCTACAGACCCACCACCTTCCACACAGAGGAAGGGACCGCCCACCTGGAATCTTCATACGCAAACACTAACAGCAAACGCAGGTCACAATGCCAAGTGCATTGTGTACAAATCCTCATTCAATCCTATCAACATCTTCTTGTGAAATTTGTCATCATCATCTCCAATTTCTCTAAAACACAGACACAAAAAGTTAAGCAATCTGCATTGATTACCGAGTAATGAAACCAGAATTTAAATCCAAACAGTCTGGCCAAGGCCTTGTACTTAGCTACTGTACCACATTTTCTCTCACCTCAGTTCTTCCCTTAAAGTAGTGAAGAGTCCAGAAATATTGGGTCCTATCTTAGAGTATGTTCAGTGAATGATGCTGTTGTGGTGGGTTAGTTCTTTGAGGAGAAAGACAAAGTGCTATTTCCTAAAACAAGATCATAGGAATTAAATGGGAGATCTTACACTGTCTGTTCCTATCAAGCATCTTTTAACAAGCACAACATAAGCACTCACTTCATTACTGTGTTTAGTAATAATCTTAGACTTTCTGGTGTTAACACACAATGTCCAGTTTCTGTCAGTTTTCACCTATGTAACGATGTGACTCATATTTGGCCTTGTGCTCTGTTGGTCTTGATAATAGAATTTTGTCTGTAATGCTGTATTTAATTGACATCTTTAGTAGAAAAATGAAATGCCAACTAGTTTATCACAAAAGGGAAGTGAATTAAAATGACAAAGAACCTAAGGGCACAATGAGTATAGCCAGACCTCAGAAATCACTGGATCCAGGAAATGAAGACCCATGGGAAACCCATTCAGGGCTGTCTCTTGACTTGTTTTCTGTCCATGTGTCTATTTCATTCTGCATTTGTGGACAAGTGTTCCTGGTTGCTTATTGGTGTAACTACAAGTATGCAGTGCAAAAATATACCTGTTATAAGGATAGTTCAATATATGGGGAGATGCCTAGGTAACTTGTTTCCATTTTCATATTCCCTCCCCACCTTTTTCTTTCCCTCATGTCCTCCAAATTCCTGGATAAAGGCCTCTGATTGACCCATCTTGGATCAGGAATATACCATGTGTCCAATCAAGTATGGCCAGAGCGTTAGGGTCATGTTCTGCAAATCTGGCACTAAGTTTTTATTCCAGGGATGGAATAGTTTTTCCCATGTGAAAAACTAATGATGTTGCTATGTGCTATGAAGCTATTGTCAGGGTGACGTCAAATCAGAATAACACGGGAACAGAGGGTTTTATTGTGAAAATGTTTCAACTTGCACAAAAAATAAAGACATGGATATAATGAGCCCCAGACACAATCACTCAGGTTCAGACGTAACACTTCAATATATGTCTCCAAAAGTCATGACTTAGTTACATAAGGACTTCACCACTACTACACCTGAAAAAATCAACGATTCCTTGATATCATCTGACATTCAACCAGTGCTTAGATTTCCCCCGTGGCAGAGATTTTTTTTTTTTTGTATTTGATTTATTTCAGACCGAATCCAAACAAGATCCTCATGAATTTCTTTCAAATTAGAGCTGTCCTCACCCCACTATCTGACTTAGTTCTCATGACTTATGAAGAAACAGATTCATTGCTCTATTTAGCAATTGTATTGGTTTATCCACTTCCTCATAACATGTTGTAATTCATTGCTTGTTCCCGTAAACGGAATGTAATTAGTAGGGTGTGATTAGTTTCAGGTTCAGAATTTGGAAAATACACTTCATAGTAGTGTCATATGATTCTGCTGTATCAAAAGATAAGGCATTCAGTGTCTGGGCATCCTACTATTACGGATGCAATGGACTCAGGCAGTAAAAATTTGCCCCTCCCTTGGAAAGGTCATTGTCAAATGTTTGCCTCAAGTATTCATCCTTTGGTCCTGGGTAGGATAATGCACACCTGTTGTCCCAGTGACTTAGGTAGCTGAGAAAGAAGGGCTGCAAACTTGAACCTCACCTCAGCAACTTCACAAGACCTGTCTCAAAATAAAAATATAAAAGGGCTGGGAGTATAGCTCAGTGGTATAGCATCCCTGGGTTCAAGCTGTTGTACCACACAAATAAATGCTGTTTTAAAAGTTTCCCCCATTGGCAGTCTTTGCCTGAATCATTTACCTCATTGCATATTACAAAAATGGTGATTTTCCAATAACCCAATCAATAAATGGGCCAAGGAAATGAACAGACACTTTACAGAGGAAGATCTACAAGCAATCAGCAGATTTATGAAAAAATGTTCAACATCACTCGTTATAAGAGAAATGCAAATCAAAACCACCTTAAGATTTCATCTTACCCCAATTAGAATGTCTTTTATCAAGAACACAGGCAACAACAGGTGTTGGCGAGGATGTGGGGAAAAGGGTACACTCTTACATTGTTGGTGGGAGTGCAAGTTGGTGCAGCCACTCTGGAAAGCAGTGTGGAGATTCCTTAGAAAACTTGGAATGGATCCACCATTTGACCCTGCTATCCCACTCCTTGGCTTATACCCAAAGGACTTAAAATCAGATTGCCTCAGTGATGCAGCCACATCAATGTTCATAGCTGCTCAATTCACAATAGCTAGATTATGGAATCAACCTAGATGCCCTTCAGTGGATGAATGGATAAAGAAACTGTGGTATATATACACAATGGAATATTACTCAGCTATAAGGAAGAATAAAATTATGACATTTGTAGGTAAATGGATGATGTTGGAAACTGTTATGCTAAGTGAGATCAGCCAATCACATAAATCCAAAAGCCGAATGGTCTCTCTGATAAATGAATGATGATGCATAATGTGGGGGGGGAAAGATGGCAAGAATGGAGGAAAGATAGCTAGCATAGAGGGAAGGGAGGGGTGGGGGCGGGTGGGGGATAAAATTAATAACAGAGGGTGTGACAGATACCATTGCCCTGTGTAAATGCATGAACGCACAGATGGTGTGACTCTACTTTGTGTACAACCAGTGAAACAATAGCTGTACTCCATTTGTGTTCAATAAAAAAAAATAAATTAAAAAAAAAAGAAAAATGGTGATTTTCATATTCTATTAACTATTTTATAGTTATTATCTGGCATTCTGTTGAAAAAATATTAATCAACTAAGATCATATTGTTACTGTGAAGCATACTTCATACAGATAAAGCAGATAAATTATTAATTCCTCTTTAATTTATTAATTCCTATTGTCAGACTAAGAGTTTGTGTTTTAATTATGCATTGTGATGACGAATGGGTTGTTTTTCATTTGGGAAGAGGATTTTCTGTCTTTTTGAGTTTAATTAAAAAATTTAGGTTTTATGTATGAAATTCAGGGGTCTCTAAGATTACCCTCAGTCTAAATAACTAGCTAGAAGAAGCCAAGAACTTCGAGCTATTATACTCTTGGTTATGATTCATTACAACAAAAGTACACAGATTAAAACCAGCAGCAGGAAAAGACACACAAGGCAGAGTCCAGAAGAGACGAGGTACAAAACTTCCTGGTGTCCTCTCCCAGGAGACTGTGCAGTCAGCATCAGTCTGTGGAGTGCTGCCAACGAAGGGAGACCACCTGCGTCCTGATGTACAGTGATCTTACTGGGGAACCATCATGTAGACATGGCAAGCACCTATTTCGTAAATCTTATTCTTTAACCCTTCCAGAGATCAAGTAGGTACCACATGGCCCAAGGCTCTCCTAGTTATCATAGATCATGTGGCATGGCCCCTAAGGCCTCAGGTTAACATGCACTCTTATCTGGAAGGACATTCCATAAGGTTAGAGGTTACCCTCAAGATGCTTGGGCAAAGGGTCAAATCCTTGGCAAGATTCAGTCTTCCTACACATTCAATATTCAGTCTACTTTAATCAACTACAATCATTATGTTGTTACTTAAAACGTTCTATATTGACTCTTACATCCTTCGCACACCTCAGTTAGGTGACATTTGTTACCTTCCACATGAATTCAGCCATCCCTCTAAAAATCTCTTGCTTTTTTTAAAAAATGATATAATTGGTATCAGGACAGGTCTGCCAAACAGCAGATAGCTGCTTTTGCACTGACATGGCAGAGTTGAATGGTTGCAACAGAGAACTACGGCTTGCAGTGTCTCAGAAAAAGTTTGCTGGCCTTTTGTTAAAAAGAAAACTAAGTTGTGAGTTCAACTGACATTTCCAATTCAAATTTAACATCAAATAATTTTATTTAACTTCTTTGATTTTATGTATGCATCTCTTCTCTTTTTCTGAAAAATCTTGGTTCTAGGATTTTTCCAGGGACAATTCTGGTTTCAGCACTGAAATTCCTAGGTACCGGAAAAAAAACCAGGCATGAGCAAATTGAGATGGTTTTTCATTTTATTTGGGTCTCAGAATGTTATGTCACAATGAGTTTTATTTATATTAAAATATATGTTGGGTATATTCAAATTAATGACTCCATATTGTTACTATATTTATTGATGTACTTTATGTGTAAGAACATGTTAAGACTGTTTACTCAAATCCTATATTCTAAAGTCATTTGAAATAATCTTCTGTATAATTATATTACCAAATTATTTACAATTAGATACTCTATTTTAGTTTGTTTTCTCTTCTTAGAAGTGCCTTTTTAAGCTGGGCATGGTGGTGCACACCTGTAATCGCAGTGGCTCAATAGGCTAAGGCAGAAATATCACAAGTTCAAAGTTGTGTGTTGTGATATTTCCTTTTTCATCCAAATTTTAGTTATTTGAGTCTTCTCTTTCTCTTTGTTAGTGTGGCTAAGGGTTTATCTATTTTGTTTACTTTTTCAAAGAACCAATTTCTTGTCTTGTCAATTTTTTGAATTGTTTCTTTTGTTTCAATTTCATTGATTTCTGCTCTGATTTTAATTATTTCCTGTCTTCTACTACTTTTGGTGTCATTCTGTTCTTCTTTTTCTAGGGCTTTGAGATGTAAGGTTAGGTCATTGAGTTGTTGACTTTTTATTCTTTTCTTGAATACACTCAATGCCGTGAGTTTTCCTCTTAGTACTGTTTTCATAGTGTCCCAGAGATTTTGATATGTTGTATCATCATTCTCATTTACCTCTAAGAATTTTTTTATCTCCTCCCTGTTGTTTTCTGTTATCCACGCTTCATTCAGTAGCATATTATTTAGTCTCCAGGTGTTGGAGTAGTTTCTGTTTTTTCTTTTGTTTTTGATTTCTAATTTCATTCCATTATGATCTGATAGAATACAAGGTAGTATCTCTACTTTTTGTGTTTACTAAGGGCTGCTTTGTGGCATAACATGTGGTCTATTTTAGAGAAGGATTCCTGTGCTTCTGAGAAGAAAGTGTATTCACTCGTTGATGGATGGAATATTCTATATATGTCTGTTAAGTCTAAGTTATTCATTGTGTTATTGAGTTCTGTGGTTTCTTTGTTTAGTTTTTGTTTGGTAGATCTGTTCAGTGGTGACAGTGGTGTGTTAAAGTCACCCAGAATTATTGTGTTATGGTCTATTTGATTCCTGTAGTTGAGAAGGATTTGTTTGATGTACATGGATGGGCCATTGTTTGGGGCATGAATATTTATGATCGTTATGTCATCTTGATTTATGGTTCCCTTCAGCAGTATGAAATGTCCTTCTTTATCCCTTCTCACTAAATTTGGCTTGAAGTCCACTTTATCTGATATAACGATGGAAACCCCTGCTTTTTTACTGAGTCCGTGTGCGTGGTAGGTTTGTTCCCATCATTTCACCTTTAGTCTGTGGATGTCCTTTTCTATGAGATGAGTCTCTTGAGGGAACATATTGTTGGGTCTTTTTTTTTAATCCAATCTGCCAGTCTATGTCTTTTGATTGACGAGTTTAGGCCATTAACATTCAGGCTTATTATTGAGATATGATTTGTATTCCCAGTCATTTTGGCTTAGATTTGGTTTTTAACTTGACTTGGTTTCTCCTTTAATTGGCTTTTCTTTTAAGATAGTTCGTCCCTTTGATGACTTACATTGTTGTTCGTCTCTTCCTCATGGAATATCTTGCTGAGAATGTTCTGTAATGCAGGCTTTCTATGTGTAAATTCTTTTAACTTTTTTGTTTTTTTGTTTTTTTTTGAACCGGGATTGAACTCAGGGGCACTTGGCCACTGAGCCACATCCCCAGCCCTATTATATATTTTACTTAGAGACAGAGTCTCACTGAATTGCTTAGGGCCTCGCTAAGTTGCTGAGGCTGGCTTTGAACTCGTGATCCTCCTGCCTCAGCCTCCCGAGTCACTGGGATTACAGGTAAGCACCAATGCGCCTGGCTTCTTTTAACTTTTGTTTGTCATGGAAGGATTTTATTTCGTCTTCAAATCTGAAGGTTAGCTTTGCTGGATATAGGATTCTTGATTGGCAGCTATGTTCTTTCAGAGCTTGAAATATGTTGTTCCAGGCCCTTCTAGCTTTTAGGGTCTGGGCTGAGAAATCTGCTGATATCCATATTGGTTTCCCCCTATATGTAATCTGTTGCTTTTCTCTCACAGCCTTTAAAATCCTAGTTGTATTTTGTACATTAGGTATTTTCATTATAATGTGCCTTGGTGTGAATCTGCTGTAATTTTGTGCCTTGGTGCTCTGTAAGCCTCCTGTAGTTGAGTTTCCATTTCATTTTTCAGGTTTTGGAAATTTTCTGATATTATTTCATTGAATAGGTTGTTCATTCCTTTGGTTTGTATCTCTGTGCCTTCCTCAATCCCAATAATTATTAAATTTGGTCTTTTCATGATACCCCATAGTTCTTGGAGGTTCTGTTCATGATCTCTTAGCATCTTCTCTGTTTGGGCAACTTTATTTTCAAGATTCAATATTTTGTCTTCATTGTCTGATGTTCTGTCTTCTAAGTGATCTAGTCTGTTAGTGATGCTTTCCATTGAGTTTTTAATTTGGTTTATTGTTTCCTTCATTTCAAGGATTTCTGTTTGGTTCTTTTTCAGAATCTCTATCTCTTTGTTGAGGTGATCTTTTGTTTCCTGTAGTTGCTCTTTCAGCTGCTTATTGGAATGATAAATCATTGCCTACATTTGCTCTCTTAACTCATCATTTGCTTCTCTGATCATTTTAATCATGTATATTCTGAACTCCTTTTCTGGCATTTCTTCTACCATGCTGTCATTGGATTCTATTAGTGTAGAATCTTGGTTTGTTTTGGAACACTTTCCTCCCTTGTTTTTTCATGTTGTTCATGTATCTTCCCCTCTAGAAATGCAGTTCTAGGGTATTATAGTTTCTGTCCTATAGGCTTATAGTGGCCCTATAGTTTTCTGAAACCTCTTCGTTAAGGGGGGATCAATATTAGCAACACCCAGTACAGACAATATGCAGCTCTAAACCAAATAGCCCCTATGAAGACTATTGTTACAGTAGTCTTTTTGTTACAATACTGTTACAATATTGTCATAATAAACAGAGAGGATGAATTCAGTCATTATCTACAGTATAACAAACAGATTTGCAATGAGGAGTGCAGTTTCTAATGGAGGAGAAAGAAGATGGGAAGGGGTGTAGGATGTAACTGTTAACAGTGTAAGAAAAGAGTATGAAAAAGTTCTAGATTATAGGAAGAGGGAAAGTGGGTCAAAAGAAGTTGGTTGTTAGCATGAGAAAAGGGAGAAAAAGCCCTTGAGGAAACAGGTAAACAAAAGGAAAGTAGAGAGCAAGAAAAGTAAAGAAATAAAAATTTAAAACCTTTCACAAAGGAGAAAAAAAATCTCCACTATAACTGTCATATACTATTCATACCTCCCAGTCTTCAGTAGCCTGAGGCATGTGAGGTACCTGACAATGAGCTTCCAGTCTCCAGCAGGCGTCTCAGGATGGGATTTGCCCCACCTCATGACAGTTTCCCTTCACAGATAATCCAAAAAGGCTGCACTGGCTTCCAAACGTGTTGGCAAATGCGGAGATGCAGTGCAGGGCAAGACTGTGTGGGGTGCAGCCAGTGAGGCTGGGCCCCTGGAGGCTGGGTGCTGTCAGTCGGGGCTGACAGTCCTGCAGCTTTTTTTTCCCAAAATGGCAGCCACGTGTAACCAAACCTGCAGGTACTGTGATGGTGGACTTCCAGGCAACAGCAGGCAGCTGGCGATCCACTGAAGGTCTGCAGGCTCTGCAGGCTACTGGTGGATGATTGACAGATGAACCTCGGTTGGTGGGCGATGGGTAGGGGTAACGCAGTTGATGGGCAGGACAGAGGCAGGGAAACAGGCGAAGTGAGGGATGATAGGTGGTGGTCAGTGAGCAATGTGCACTCAAATGTAGCAGCGACTATGCTGATAGACTGTAGGTGATCGAGGTAGACAGATGTGGTAAACAGCAGGCGATCAATGAGGAGTAAAGACTGCTTCACAGAGAAACAGATTTTCCTCTTTTTGAATCCTGAGTTACGGGGCAACAAGGAATGCAGCCTCCCTCTAGTCTGCCATCTTGGATCGGAATGATTATTTTCTTGGCTTCCATAATTCCCAGTGGGCTAAGTAGTGTACTGTCCAAGGCCACACAAGAAAAGTTGTATTTGAAAGCATATCTCTTTCTAAAAAATTCATTATCAATATAACTCCATTATATCAAATGGCAGAGCAATGGACTTCCAAAGAACAGGATCTGTTATAAGGAGTTCCATGCAAAAAAAACACCACAAGTGTGTTGTAAGCAAAGTAACAAGATGAAATATACATCTGAGCTAAGAAGTTAAAAGAAAGATAGTCATGAACATATAGCTCTGTTTTCATAGTTTTGCACTCAAGACATATAGTGATTTCCAATAGATACTTTGTTGAGAGAGCTGATTATGGAGAGAAATTCACATTTTGTTTACAAAAATTGATTTTGTGTGCTGGTAAATGACAGGTAAATGACATTGAATATGAAATATTGAATGCCACGTATGCTTGCATGGCTTATTCTACCCGAAAATGATTAATAAATAATTAATAAAACATAGATCAGTATAGTTGTTTTAAAAAGCCTTTGAAATTACTTTAGGGCTAACTGATCCTCAGATAACACAAGTCACACAATTACCTACCTTTCTCAAGACTGTCAACTGATAAAGGTTGGAAAAATTCAGCAGGAAGAAAGGAATTTTCACATCAAGTAGCAGGTCCAAAGCAGGATAAATGTCCCTGCCAGGTCTGACAGGTTTTTCTTCATGGTACATATCACTGCTGGCCTTCAGATGGGGACTCAAAGAACCTGAGGATCTCCAAACCACTTCTAGCTTCTCTTTTCTTCCACCTAGAAAAAACATCCTTGCACAGTCTTGCATAACCAGATATTCCTCTCACCTGCTTCTTTGTTCACCATTGGATAGAAGCCTTTGCATGGAAAGTGCTGTCTTTCCTCATGGTGTCCAATTGCTTTCTATTCCTTTTGATGTTTACCTTTTTCATGCCATTTGACATGTAGAAGGGCCCCTCATTCAACTAGCCCACTACGCCTCCTTTAGTATCCAAATGCTTCTTGAACATCCATTTTGTGCTAAGCTAGCCTAATGAGAGACAGCTTTGGCTGAAACTAGGTACTTATTACATGCAGAATCAGTGGTGTACCCCCTGGAAAGAATGCCAAGAACCAGAGAAGGTGAAAACTGATGATAGATGGTGATCTGGCAGCTGTAACATGGTTAGGGGAGTTTGTCTTCAGCATTGCAACCCCAGCCATGACATCAGATTCCACTGTACTCAACTGTGCTCTCAGCTGCTTCTGTGACTAACATGAGTCACCAAAGGCTGACATGTGTTGGTCATTTCATCACCCACACTCTTCTCATTTCCTGAATCTTGTGGAGCTGACTGAGCTCCACAGAGCAACCCCATCTCACTGTCACTCCACTGGAGGAAGATCTATTTCCACAGGCCTCTTTCAGCCAGCTGCTTCCTCTTCCCTGTTAAGAGCCATCCCTTGACTTGGAGCTAGATCTCAGGTTAAAGGGCAGCTAAAACAGAAAAGGGCTCATCATGGATCTGCCTTACTACCACGGCCCTCTGACCAAGCGAGAATGTGAGATCTTGCTACTCACGGCAGGCGGGGACGGCAACTTTCTGCTGAGGGACAGCGAGTCTGTGCCAGGAGTCCTGTGCCTCTGCGTCTCGTAAGTAGCCTCATCTCAGCACAAGGGAAACCTGGCCTAGGTCGCCATCATGGCAGCCACGTAGTAGAGGGATTGTGTTTCACTGTGTTGTAGTTCTCAAATAGCTGGAAGTTCCAAGACAGGACAGAAGGGATGCGCCACTGCTCTGTACCTGCTCTCCTCTCCCTGGTGTGAATACCCCATGAGCAGACTCTGTAGCAGCAGAAGTGGGGCTGGAGTGGAAGGAAAAGGCTAGAAGGAATCTGGGAGGAGAAAGAGGAGGTAGAAACGTTAGAAGCATCCTCCCCTTCACAGGTCTGCTTATGTGGTATGGAGAAGGAGCCCCTTATAATATTCCAGTCTGAAAGATGGTATTTCTAACTTAAAATACAAATACTTCATGTTCTGTTAGATTGTAAAGGGGTTCACCATAAATCATTTCTTTTAGCTTTTCTTGTAGTCTATCAAGACAAGCAGAAGCAGTCGGCATTTTACAGGTAAAGAAACGGAGACCCAGATTTCTCAAATGACTTGTTTGTATTAAAATTTACTTGGTATTTCCAGAATCAATGCTAAGTAAAAAATTCTAGGTCAGAATATCAGAGCTATTTTGATGAAGGAAATTGTTTATTCTCAATTTAGAAAGCAATCCTAAACAGATATCAGTGGAGATCCCCTGACTTTGTGTATTTTCCTCTTTATAGAGAACACTAAGCCCTTCATGCTACCTATTAAAACTTAAAATCCAATTGTTTTCTGTTAAAGAGAAATTCTTCAATGACACTTGTTAGAGCATGGTGAGAAAGACTTTATTCGGGTCACGATGATATGTATAGGGACCCCTGCAATTAGGGACTCACAGCAGGGAGAGGGATTGAGCTCAACTTTGAACAGCATGGGCAAGTGGAAATGTGTAACAAAGGAGTAATCAGTGGATGGAAAATTGCTAACAGAAAACTTCAGGGATAAGGAGAATTACAGCTAAACTGACCTAAAATGATTCTAGGGGAAGACAGGCCAGAGTGCTCAGACATCAAGTGGGGTGTTGTGGAAGATGAGGAACCTGATCAGATATTAAGGCTGATCAAATATTGAAGATAAGTGTTCTTGCCAAATGGATGTGGGAGTGTTCTTTGATAGCTAAATTTTATAAGGAAATGCACAGATGGGCCTATGAAAATGTCCAGAAGCCTGACTAAAGTCTGGCCAGGCAAAGAATTTTCATCATTCTTTGGATGAGCTTCTGCGCTTCTTAGAACTTGAGAACTGTAAAGACAAAGGCGACTATAATTACTAATAGAAAATGTAAGGTTATATTTGTTTCTTTATACGGTGTTGGAGATACAGGCATGAGGTGTTCTCAGTTTACATTTTCCAGTGACGAGTGAGAAAGTTTTTACATACATTTTTAGCCATTGGTAGTTTCTGCTGAGGTTTATCCCTTAAGGGTGTGTGTGTGGGAAGCGTGGTGCCCAGTGTGGCAATGTTAAGAATCAGTGGGGCCTTTAAGAGATGGGTAAGAAATAAGACTCTGACACTACCCAGAGTGTTGAGCAGAGGACATTGGTGCACATACTGATGCAGGCTTCTTGACCAGTGATACAGCCAAAACATGAAATATGGTTATAAATTTTGGCCCAATAGTTCACTAATAAAAATTTTCCTCATAGTTATGATTGCACATAAATGTCTCTAGGAAGGCATCTGTACCATCAGTGAAATGCTATCAGGCGTTAACAATATTGAATAAATCTATATATGTTATGAAAAAAAACCTCCAAGATCAAGTGTTGTTGAAAAGACAAGCTGCAAAATATGACCTCATTTATGTAAAAAAAGAAAAAAAAAGATTACATCAGCCACGCACAGTGGTGCATATTCATAATCCCAGTGACTTGGAAAGCAGAGGCAAGAGACTCACAAGTTCCAGGTCAGACTCAGCAAAATTTAGTGGGAGCTTCTCTCAAAATAGAAATGTCTGGGATGTAGCTTAGGAGTGGAACACCCCTGGGTTCAATCCCCAGAATAGGAAAAAAATTATGTCTATAATGTGGTAACAGCTGGGGAATTTAGTAGTGAGTTGGGAGAAGAGTGTTGAATTCACCCTTTCATTTATAACTTCTTTGCACTGTTTACCTGGCATCACGTTTATAAAAGTGTAGTAAATCCTTACCCTCTACCCAAACATTGTGTTTCTAGGGAAATTCTAAAGAAATTCCAATACAGTACTTGTTTTTGTTTGTTTGTTTTGTTTTGTTTTGTTTTTCTACTGGGGATTGAACCCAGAGGTACTTAACCACTATGTCTTTTTTATTTTTTTATTTTGATACAGAGTCTTACTAATTAGCTTAGGGTGTCACTAAGTTGCTGAGGCTGACTTTGAACTTGTGATCCTCCTGCTTCAGCCTCCTGAGCTGCTAGGCATGAGCTACCATGTGTGGTGCAATTTTTTTTAAGGCAGTCCAAAATGTCTCAGATAAATAAAATAAGAATAAAGTAAAATTCCCAAAAGACCATTTTATTTGAATTCAAGGACAGAAGAGATGAGCAGGAAAGTTTTCCTAGGTAGATTGAAGGTGGGACTTAGAGTGGATGCGATTTGGTACATGGAAATGGGGCAGAATGCGTTTTTAGGGAGGGGAGGAGGTAAAGGCAGAGATCAGAGATCGGATACTTTTAAGCACATACAACTTACACAAGGCTCCTCAAAGGTAGTGTGGAGAGTAGATTGGGATGAGATCATGGAATTTGAAAAGATTGATTCTGCAATAAATGGGGAGGCATGAATGACTTCTGAGCAGGGAAGTGCCAAGTGCCAAGTGCCAAGTGCCAAGTGCCAAGTTTTAGGAATTTCAAACTGATATGGAGAATGTACTGAAGTGGGAGATGATAAAAACAGCAATTGCCATGCCTTTGGATGGGAGACAATGAGGAACTAGACATGGCGAGACAAGTGGAAATGGAAAACACTAAAAGAAGTTGCAAGAGATGTGCCAGAGGTAGGACAAACCTTGACCAGTACCTCAGGGTCTGTGGTCTGTACTGGGATTCTCTTTGAAGGTGGCATTTATTCTTAACTTCTCTGTGGTATATATATCAGGCCAGCTTCCATATTCATCTAAAGAAAAGGTCACTAAAACAAGCATAAATCAAATGGAAAAGCAAGAATAAATATTTATTGGGTGCCTGCACATGACCAGTTCCTACCCTCCTCTCTCTGCCCATGTCCCTGAAAGTCAGATAAGATTTCATGTACCCTCAGGCATAAGGCTCAAGTCAAATGGTCCCTTATATACCTCATCGTGGTCCTGTGAAAGCTTATTGTCACCCGGATCAGTAAGGGCTACTCAATTTGGGTTGTTCAACAATTCTTGAAAGTCCTCTATATGCCAGGCACTGTGTTAGACACTCAGTTGATGCCTTCAAGGTTGGTCAGATCCTAGCAGGGAAAATAAGGAAGTCAATAGACACTAAAATGTGTATGATTGGATGATTGGCTATCATTAGGGCACTATGAGAGCTGAGAGCAAGAAGTGACTCATCTATCAAGCAGTGGAGAACAAGACATTAGAGGAGGAATGGAACTTTCATCTATTTATTCAACAAGCAAACACCGAAATCTGTTAGGTTCCAAGTATGGTCCTCAGTATTGGTAAAACAATGATACATTCTAGAGGAAATGTTCATGGTCACATGAAGCTACATTGCAGTAAGAGGAGACAATTTGATGAAAACAAAAATATTATAGCCAGGTTTGATGGCACACTCCTATAATCCAGTGACTTGAGAGACTGAGGCAGGAGTATTGCAAGTTCAAGGCCTTTGGCATACAAACCATGTCCAAATCATAATAAAATTTCTGTAAGTAAATTTAAAATTACCATATAACATAAATATTAGCCTGTTTAGCTATATAATTTTTTTTATAAAGAAAGAGTCGTCATGTAGGTGTTGCCTATGAAGCAAACATTATGCTAAGCATGAAACATGCGTTGTCTCCCTTGTCTTTTGCAAACCTCTTTGAGATAGGTGGCATGACCCCTGTTTTGTGAGGAAAGGAACTAGAGCTTCTGATTCAGCAACCCACTTGAGGCTGAAGTGTTAACATGTTACCATCTGCTCTCCCTTTACCCATATCCCCCGCTCCACTGAAATATGTTTGAGGTTGTCACCTTGGGATCAAGCGGAGGACTTGAGGGCTCAGCAGTGGACCCTGATGTGCAGAATCATCTCTAGCAATCATTCTGCTTGCTAGAGATGAGCGGCCCCTTCTCTTTTGCTGCATTAGAATGGCAAGATATCAACTTTCATCCTTCCACAAACCTAAGCAAGTATACTATAGTGAAGTTAAAAGCAAAGGAAGGAAGTCTCAGAGACTATTTGCCTAATGGCAAATAGTACTGACCAGAAAGCTGTGTGGTAAGCATGGACAGGAAATGGTGTCTGATCTCACAACATGATAGAACATCTAGAAGCCCCACCATGTAAAACACCATCTGTGCTGTGTGACTTTGTATAAGAAAGTTGGAACTGGGTCTGCTTTTGCAATCAGTAGAGCCAAAATGTGGTGGGCATTAGGAGATGGAGGGGATTCATCTGTGGATGTTAAGGGAAAAGGAGGGACTTTCTACAGCCGTACAAATATTGCAGGTAATAAAGATCGGGGCCCTAACCTCCTGCCCGTCCTTGCTCAGGAGGATAATGGCACTATCTTTCTGTTGCCCTGAGAAAGACATTAAGAAGAAAGCAGAAATGATCTTACTCTCACCACCTAGAAATCACCGTGTTTTTATATTTCAGTACATACCTCTCCAGACTTCTCTTTATGATATATAAGCAAATATCTATGCACAGCCAGGCACAGTGGTGCACACATGTAATCCCAGTAGCTCAGAGGCTGAGGAAGGAGGATCACAAGTTCAAAGCCAGCCTCAGCAATTTAGTGAGGCCCTAAGCAACTTAGTGAGAACTTGTCTCAAAACAAAACAAAAAAATAAATAAAAAGGGCTGGGGATGTGGCTCAGTGGTTAAGTGCCTCTGGGTTCCATCCCTGGTACAAAAAAAAAAAAAAAAAAATCTATGCACATAAATGCTTCATTATTCATGACAGTTTGCAACCTATCTTTTTCAACATATTATACTTATTTTTGCATATCAAATAAAGTTGGTACACATCATCCATTAATGACTGCTTATATTTTATTGCTTGAATATGCCATAATTTAAACATAATCATACACAAGTTATTTCTAATATTTATTTTGCAGTTTTCCAATGGATCAAGTGTAATGGGACAATTACCATTTTTTGTACATATACATGTTTTTTGGGTACCAGGGATTGAACTCAGGGGCACTGGCCTGCTGAGCCACATCCCCAGCCCTTTTCTGTGTTTTATTTAGAGACAAGGTCTCACTGAGTTGCTTAGCACCTTGCTTTTGCTGAGGCTGACCTCGGACTCGAAATTCTCCTGCCTCAGGCTCCTAAGCCACTGGGATTACAGATGAGTGCCACCGTGTCCAGCCTGTACTTATAATTTTTAGCTTACCCAACTGTCTTCTTAAGATAAAATCCTACACGTTTAAATTTTTTCATATACACTTAGAAATTGCACCAACATACACTCCAATCAAGAGCAGCAAAAAACTAGAAGTCAAAAGTCCTAAAACATTAACCTAAAGTTAATAAATGTCAATGCTAAAACAGTTAATCCAAGTTAATAAAGAATGTTATGACCTGGAAAAAATTAGACCATATAGTTGACATCATGGGGCATATTTGGTAACATTTCCTTCAACTGACCTTTCAAAATTTGGCAAAAATGAAGCTTAAAACTTATACAGGAACAAGTTTCCCCACAACACTGGCCACAGCATGAGACCATCTACAAACTGTTCATGAATTGAGAAAGGACTCAGAAATTCAAGCACAGCACCTCATGTAATGACCCAGAGCTAAACTACATCACAATGAGTAAGTGGAAACTTAGAGAACCTAGCCTTTCCAAAACTTCATTGAGAACTTAATTCTAAAGCTCTAAGTCGTTTTTATGAGCCCTGTATTTCTCACATCTTACATGAGGTTGGAGATTTGCACAGGCTAACCAAAAAATCAGGCTCCATTCTGTCACTTCCATCCTGGGGGTCACATGACTGCAAATATTGAAAACATATTGATTGGGTACATGACAGCAAATATTGAAAACACTTTTTTTCTGTCTAATGTCAAAAAACAACTATGAAAACAGAAAAGCATACAACTAAAAGTAACTAAATTTGGCTTATATTCTTATACAGAAATTAATTCATTTCTCTAATATTCTATGACAAGAATGATCTTTACATTTTTATTTAGATGTCATTGACATAAAATTAAAATGTACAATTTGATTGATTTTGACATATGAATAACACTTGAAACTATCACCACAACCAAAATAATGAACAGATAGATCTGTTACCTCCCAAACTTCCATTATACTCCTTGGCGATCCCTCCTTACCACACTTCCTACCCACCCCAAGTCCCAAGCCAGCATGATTTGATTTCTGGCACTAAAGACTAATACTTTTTTTGCTTTAATTTAATATAAATTAAATCATAAAGGATATAATCTTTTTCATCTGAATTCATCAGAATAATTATTTTGAGAGTCTTCCATGCAATTACATGTATATATATTGCACTTTTTATTGAGTAGTGTTCCATTTTGGAATATATCACAATTTCTTTACTCATTCATGGTTATTACAACTAAAGTTGCTATGCATATTTGTGTCTGTTTGGGCGGATATATGTTTTCATTTCTGCTAGATAAAAAAAAATCAGGACTGGAATAGCTAAAAATCATTTATTCTGTGTAATTTTGTCTAAGAAATTACCAACTTGTCTCAAAGTGATTATACTATTTCACCATCCCCACTGATATTATATGAGAGATTGTTGCACACAGCTTCTTTCATTCTTGATATTGATAAATTGTCTTCTCTATTTCCTGATTAATCTAACAACCACTTTACCAATTTTATTTATCCTCACAACAGTTTTGGCTTTATTTATTACCCTTATTGGCTTTCTCACATACTTTTTAATAATTTCTGATTTTGTATTTATTTCCTTCTTATGCTAATTTTCTCTCTCCATGTTCAATTGATTATTTAGAGAAGAGTATTGAAATTTCTGACTGTTGTGGATTATCTATTTCTTGTGGTTCTATCAGTTTTACTTTTTGAATTTTGAAACATAAATATTTAGGTGCACCAAACACTTAGGATTATTAATCCTTTTGATTAATTGCCCCTGCTTTTCTTTTCTTTTATTTATTTATTTATTTTTTAATTTTTACAGACTTCATTTTGATTCATTGTACACAAATGGGGTACAAATTTTCATTTCTATGGTTGTGCATGATGAACATTCATACCATTCATATTAATCCTACCCTACATACATAGGGTAATAATGTCTGTTTCATTCCACCATTTTTCATGCCTCCTCTGTCTCCCCATCTCATTTCCCTCTTCATAATCTAAAGTTCCTCCATTCTTCTCTCACCCCCTACACCCCCAACCTGATTCAATATCATCATCCACTTATCAGGGAAAACATTCGGCCTTTTTTTTTGGGTGGGGGGGAATTGGCTTATTTCATTTAACATGATAATCTCCAATTCCATCCATTTATCTGCAAATGCCATAATATTATTCTTCTCTATGGCTGAGTAGTAGTCTATTGTGTATATGTATCACAGCTTCTTTATCCATTCACCTGTTGAAGGGCATCTAGACTGGTTCCACAACCTATCTATTGTGAATTGAGCAGCTATGAACATTGATGTGGCTGCATCACTGTAGGACGCTGATTTTAAGTCCTTTGGGTATAAACCAAGGAGTGGAATAACTGGGTCAAAAGGTGGGTCCATTCCAAGTTTTCTGCTTTTTAATAAATACTAAAATACTGGCATCATCAGTTTTGTTCCAATATTGTCATCTCATAGAATAGATATTAGGACTCAAATTATACACATCTCAATTTACTAAACTTTTCCACATCGCTCTCAGAGGCATTACACTGGTAGTATACAAAACTTTCTATAGTTCCCTGTCAGAGCCAATATTTTACATTACCAAGTTCTTACATTTCTGCCAATCTGGTATAAAATAAAAACTAATTGTTTTTCAATTTGTATCTCTTTGGTAGGGTTTATTGGCATTTTCTTTGTTTTTTTATTGTGCATTGCTAGTCTCATTACTTACTGTTATATTTAATGTGAATCCTTAGTGTTATATATAATGAGATCTAAACAATTATATTCTCCCAATTTGAGGACTTTTTCACTTTGTTAATAGTGTATTTTGATAAATATAAATTTTAATTTTTAAAAAGGAAATTCATTACAGGGAAACAGGTAGGGTGGATACCATCAAAGTATGTTATATGTGTCATGAAACTGTTATAATCAACCTCATTATGCATGTAAATATGCACTAATAAGATCATGTTTAAAGTGAATTAATCTCTTCTATGACTTGTGTATTTTCTGATTTTAAAAATTTCTTAATTCAGGGTTATCAAGTTGTACACTTATATTTGTTTTTCTGATGCTTAATATTTTGCTTTTTACATAATTGAGTCTTCAATTAGAATTTGAAGTGGGAATCCAGTTTTATCTGTTTCCATATGAAAATATTGCCATTTAACAAATAGTTCATCCCTGCCCACCAACCTGCTATTATGGATTGGTCACAGTTCAAGTTTTGATACATGCATGGATGTGTTCTGGACTACCCTATGCCACTAATGTCTTTTTCTGCCCTAAAACTAGTTTCTTACTATTTTAATTATAGCTTACAAAAATACAAAAAAGAAAAAGATTTGTTAAGACAGGATGCCCCCCTGATACACTCCAATCGTATTCTTTTTCCAAACTGACATGACTATTCTAAGCCTAGCTAGATGTTTTTGCAGAGAAGGGACATGATCTGACTCACATTTTTAAAAAAGATCACCAGGCTGTTATATAAAAAATAATGATGTCAGAAAGAGGAAAGAATTGCTAAAACTGCGTCTTTAAATAGATGGAAGAGATAGGCCCCCAGTGGAAATAGGGGGATTAGCTTTCAGAGAGACATGCAAAATTCATCTATAGTTAAAATGGCAGAGTTTATGAGTCCAGATGTTAACATGGGTGGTACAAATCTGGGAATTCTCTACTTACTGCTTTACTCTTTTCAGTGATATTATCGAGTAAGAGTGAGGATCGTGCTTCCATTCCTAGTCTTTCCCAGCTCTTGCACTCCTTGGTATTTATTCAAAAGAACTAAAATCAGCATGTTACAGTGATACAGGCACAGCAGTGTTTATAGCAGTGTAATTCATGTTAGCCAAGCTATGGAACCAGCCAGGTGCCCATCAACAGACGAATGGGTAAAGAAAACGTGGTATTTATACATGAAATTTTATTCAGTCATAAATAAGAATGAAATTATGGCATTTGCTGGTAAATGGATGAAATCATCATGCCAAGTGAACATTGTGCTAAGTGAAATAAGCCAGACAGAAAACCGAGGATTGACTGTTTTCTTTCATATGCAGAAGCTAGAGAAAAATAAGAGAAAAAAGAGAGGGGAATCCCATGAAAACAGAAGGGAGATCAGTGGAGTAGAGGAAGGGAATTGAGGGGAGAAGAGGAGGAATGGGAAAAGAGAAAAACTGTGAAATGAAATTGACCAAATTATGCTATGTACAATATGAAGATGCCACAGTAAGTTCTGCCTGTATGTGTGGAGTTCTGCTCTGCTGGTAGAGTGCCTGCCTTGCAAGCAGAAGGCCCTGGGTTCAATCCCCAGCACCACCAAAGGAAAAAAAAAGAGTAATGGAGACAGTGACATTGAGCTAGGGGCTAACACGAGGGATCAACAGATGAAAGTGATGTGTACTAGCGTTCTAGGTGAAATAATCTAGTGACATGAAACTCAAAGCTGTGGATTCAGAGAAGGAAGCTACACTGAAGAACCCTGAGAGCAAGAATACTGGCCTCAGCCACAGGCCTCATAGTGAGAAGGAGGTAGGAGGAAGAAGCAGCATTTTAGGGCAGCAGGGGAAGGAGTGCCCAGGATGAGAGGGACAGCAGATTCCTTTGAGAGCAAGAAGGTGACGGGAGAGGGAGAGATGTGATTAAAAAGGTTGAAGATATAGAGGATTTTGATGATGGTGAACCTTGAATTCCAGGGAACACAGTGGAAGGATTTCAGGAGAGGGAGAAGGAAACAAACAAAGACTTTAGAATCTTGTGGGTCTAGAATGCAGAAGATAAGTGTGACCTGTCAGACTGGGCAAACAAGGAAAAAAGGAATAATGAAACTAGCTTTACAAATTAATCAGGGAGAGTGGAGACGTGGTGAATGGTATGGTGATGGGGAAAGAGGCTTCCATGTCACCATCTGTGGCAGGGGAGAGGAGTTGGCGGGGGTGCTGGTAGAAAACCTAGGGGAACCATGGTCTTTTTTTACAAATCTTTCCTATAAATGCTTGCTAAAAAAAACCAAACAGGTTTCTTTCAAATGTTTCATAAAAGGCACTTATAAAAATAAGTAGAACAGGGAGCATAAGAAATAAATTTTTATGTTTTTCCATCATACCATAGTCATATGTTTCAGTCTGTCTCTGCCTACTGTAACGAAACACTGTAGACTGGATAACTTATAAACAGTAGCAATGTGTTCCTGACAGTTCTGGAGGCTGAGAAGTCCACGCTCAAGGCACCACTGAGTTTGGTGTCTGATAAGGATTAGTTTTCTTCTTCCAAGATGGATCTTGTCCTTTGGAGGAGACAAACACCATGTCCTCCCATGGCAGAATGGACAGAAGAAATAGGCAGCTCTAAGCCTTTTTAACAAGAACATTAATCTCATTTCATGAGGGTAGTCATCCAGAATTAATCATTTTCCAAAGGTTTTCAACTCTTAATACCACCACAGTGGGAATTAGGTTTCTACTTGAACTAGTGGAGACTGGAGGTGGAACTCAAAGCACTTGCCTAGCATGCATGAGACCCTGGGTTCCATCCCAGAACCACAAAAAATAAATAAAAGAAACCTACATGAATTTGGGGACACAAATATTCAAATAATATCATATAAGTCTTGTCATTCATTTATCATGCATATATAATCATATAACCTCATTGCTCTGTAATCTCATAGTGTTTTTTGGTAAGCATTCCAAAATAAACACAAATAGGTATCACAAGTTCAATAAGTTAATTTCTTATAAAGCATTGATATAATGTGGCTTGTTATCCTTTTAGAATAATTTGCAAAAAATAAGTAAAACCATATTTGAGTAATGTCTGTCCTTGTAGCTTGACTCTAATTAACATAGAGCCTCCATGTGTTTTATTCTTTCATGGTTCTCTAGTGAGGATTATCTTTGATAATTTAATAATGTACTATATTAAAATAATTATATTTAAGAATTTAGAATAGGTTATTTGATAGCAAGGTTCCAAAACAACAAGCAAACAAAACACTATGGGATTAACCAAACGCATTATACGGACTAAAGTTTATGTAGATCCCAATTTGAACAATATTTTTTCTGAAAAACATTTTTTAGACCTCTTCCCCGACTGCAGTACTTTAATTTGTCACACGTGGACAGTCATGTAAACGTTTTGGTTTTATCATCACTTGTCATGTGATTTAGGGATACCTACGGGCTTATTTTCGCCTCAGGAACCCCGCCTCCTGCCCGCCAGAAAGGATCAGGATTTGAAATCAATCACCAAAACCTCCAGACAATTAGTAATGAATCGTAGTGTGATACTTGTGCCTTGAAACTGGAAGTAGACACCTGACTCAACAATTCAGTCAGAAGACGAGTCGTTTTATTCTTTAGCACAGGTGCGAGAGTGAGGGGGCCAGGGCCATCAGAAAGTTTGAGCCTCATTCAGTGTCTTTGATTCTAATTGTTTTTACATTGTGATGTAGAAACATGTCCAATAGTTGATAGGAGCATTTAATGTTTGTGCTTTTCTCCAGGAAAGTCATTATAAAATTAATGACATATCTTACAATTGATATCTTACAATCTTACATCTTAGAACTGAAGAAATATGGAATTCCACTTCTTGCTTGGAAAATTGCTAAAATGGGCCCATTATCTGCATTATGATTAGATGATTAGCCAATGACTCCTATTCCAAAGAGAAACAGGAGCACAATGCATCACTTGCTTGGACAAAATTCCCGACATTCTCTAGTGCAGTCAATGACAAGTCATTGATAAACAGCATGGGCATACCTTAATGGTGTTTTATATTTTATATCAACCTAGAGCTAGGTGAAAGAGCTAGGGTGAAGCCCCAAGACCACTGGAGCTGTAAATTTTCACTTCTTATTCTCTTTGTCAGAGTCTAGACTTCCATCCTAACAATAAAACTCCCCATTTCAAAGCCTGTTTTTTTCAAATTCCCACAGATGAGAGGGTATGATATTGATCAGTTTCTTTTAGGATCCAAGATTGACAAAAGCATTGCATATAAAATCTAATGAGAGATATTACCCAGATTTGTATATAAGAACATTATGATTCACACAGTCATCTTTTCACAGGTTTAAAAATTTTGTCTATACATACCGAATCTTCAGAGAGAGACATGGGAATTACAAGATACAGGTGAGAACACAAAAGGACTCCTGCAGAACAAGGCAAAAGCTGGCCAAGGAAAGCCTGAGATCAACTCTTGAACCCGGGATGTGACCATCTGAGGGCATTCTAAGAGGAGAGGAAAGCACTGTCCTCCAAGGCCGGCTGTGGATGATGGGTTGAAGCTACTGCATTGCAGGCTCCTCATGTAGACAACTTCAGTGTCAGGCTACATCTCCATCATAATGCTGCATGTCAGAAAACCTGACCACCACCCTTCTTTGTAGTCCAACTGTGGCGCTATGAGAACCGCAGTGGTGATCAAGATAACTAAATGCATAAGAGCAGAGGAAGCAAATTCTTTTTATTTTTAGATTCTTTCTATAGGACTGTATCAGAAAATAGTTTATAGTTGGCAAACAGGAAACAACTATTCACAATTTTACTGAGTGAAGTTGACATTCCTCCTTTCAATTTAAATGTTTTTTGGTCTTATTTGGTCTTATTTTCCTCACATGGGGATTCTGAATTCATCATGTAAGTTGCATGTCTTGCATTTCCCATCAGAAGTCAGTTAGTTCCCTAGCAAAGCTTGCCAGCAGGGCACAAAGTCTGAAATGAGCTCTTAGAGCAGTCCCCTTTACAGTGTATCTACAAGAACTGTCCCAGACAAACTTGCCATGCATAGGGCTGACTTAATGCTGTAGTCCGAGTTGGAGATCCTTGATTTTAAGTCCTCTTTACTCAGAGTAGCTCAAGTCAGAGGTTAGACTTAGAAACAGAGTTTTTGTGGATCGCAGTTGGTGTGAGTTCTCATACATGAGCTGCTGGCCTCTTGTCAACTCTCAGAAGCAACCCTGAAAATCACTATTTCAGGAAGTTTCACAACTCACACATAATTGCAGATTATGAGTGACTTCCTTTTTTTTTTTTTCCCCAGACTTTGGAAGGTACTCCAAAACAGATCTTTCCAAACCTAAAAGAATTGATCTCCAAATTTGAGAAACCAGACCAAGGTCTGGTGGTTCACCTTTCAAACCCAATAAAAAGAACCAGTCCCAGCTGGAGATGGAGAAGATTGCAAGTGGAACTGAATGGTATTTATGGTAAAATCTTTCATGTAGAATCAGAAAGGAATCTTCAACTTACTTCCACCAATGTCCTACTTTGCAGAATCAATACAAAGAGATACCCTTTCCTATGACATTATCTCTGAAAAGCTTCATCCTGTTAAGTACAGTTTCAATTTTATTGCAAAAAAATGTCTTCCAGCCACTGCAAGTCATAGACAGCTGTGGCTTGGGGAACCAGAAGAGCAAGAGAGGGTACTGGACTGGCTTTGAATTCATTCTGTGACCTTGTGCAATCTGCTCAGGTTTGTGAATAAATGAACATATGGACAGATTTTCAAATAAGAAAATTACTTCAACTCTCTCCCCAGGCTTATTCTCTTATATTTTGTTCAATGTTTGATAAGCATCCATTTACCAAGGGATAGCTGAAGCTGGGCGTGGTGGCGCACACCTGTAATCCAAGCCACTTGGGAGGCTGAGTCAGGAGGATCGTGAGTTCAAAGCCAGCCTCAGCAACTTAGCGAGGCCCTTAGCAACTCAGTGAGACCCTGTCTCTAAATAAAATACGAAATAGGGCTGGAGATGTGGCTCAGTGACCAAGTGTCCCTGAATTCAATCCTTGGTTCCAAAAAAAAAAAAAAAAAAAAAAAAAAAGGGATAGCTGACAGATTATTTGATTCATACCTAAAGATATGAAATCATGGTGGTAAATTTGAGGACAGACAACCTATGCCGAGAGGTCCTAAATCATGTCACTAGCAGCCGCTCTTGCTTACCCTCACTCTTAAGATTTGCTCTCAACATAATCTAGTACCTGTCAGTTGCAATGTAGTTTGAATTTGATTTCTAGAAACATTTGTGGTTTAATTCTGATCTTTGACAGTTAAATGTATGACTACATTCTCAATGGAAAGTGATATAGTTGCCAGCAGGCAGGTGATGATGGTGAGATCAGATATGCTAGCCAGGGAAGACAGGACTGAGAGTTCTTGGGTCACAAATTCCAAGAAAAAGAATCCCTTGAAAATATTCCCAAGAGCTAGGCAAGAATCTCCCTACCAGTTCTGTATGGTTGGTTAATACTGGCAGAGTGAGCTCCCAAATACTCAGCTACAGAAAGGGAAATATCTCCTATTGACCTTATCATCCTCTTCCCTTTGCCTTTTCCTCCTTAGAGCAAACTTCAGATGTTCTCTCTCTGATGAAGGTACAGGTTTCCATGGTGAATGCAGAATTTGGTGCTGGAAACTCTAAAGCTTGGGTTATAAAGGAACCTCCTATTTTGCCAGGAAAACTCTGGTCCCCCCAGCCTTGGAAGATGTCACTTTGATGTGGCATCAAGATTGCCCTGTGTCATGAACATTGAAGGGAGATCAGTAGAATAAAGGAAAGGGACCAGGGAAAGGAATGGGAGGGGACTGATATTGGCCAAATTACATTGCATGTTATGTACAACTATAAAGCAACAATAAAAATATGGAAAAAGTTAAGAAAAAGAATATCCATCAATCCTAGGATCATTTATTACAAAGTTCATCCTTCAAAAAAAACAAAGATTGCTCGTTGGTTGGCCTTCCTTCCCTTGAGTTGGTTAATGTATTTTCTGGGTGTGGAGTCTCATGGATGGTCCTTTGCTTTTCCTCCAGAGAACAATGATGATGACTATGTGTCTGTCTTGCCTTGAAGATAAGAACTCTGGACAAAGCAAGTTAGAGAAGAGATGGGGCAATAGCTTCCACAGATGGTGACTGCTTCACCTGCAAGTTAGGTCTGGAATGACAAATTCTAGTGGACAATTGAGTCTCCCGCCCAGGTAATGGAAGATCTGTCTCCCAGCCTCAGAGAAATCACTCCTCATATCCCTGCCTCCAAGACATACACCATGAGAAAGCTTAAAGCCCCTCTTCACTTATTGCTCTTATTTCTTGGAATGGGACGCCTGGACCTATTCTCCCTGACTTGTTAAAGGAACTACGTCACAGTTGATACCTTCTTTCTGTCAGCTTCATACAGAGGAAAGAGTACTTGGCAATGAGTTCAGAACTCTGTTTCAGTCCTGTGACTGTGACTGTGGATAACTCACAGTCTCTTTATTTATAAAACAAGTGGCTGGGACAGGGGGTGGTGAAACACCCTGGCCTAGTCTCTCTGAGGAGCTGGTTGTGTCCAGTGGAGTTAGAGAATCCAGAAGTGCTGGAGATGTGTACAGGTCAGTAAGGGATGAGAGTCTCATCCTCCCACACAGCCAACACACTCTCTATACTTGCCTTGCTGGTCTTTGTAAGATTTGCATTTTATTTTCTATCAAAGTGAAACCTAGCCGGGTGCGGTGGCGCATGCCTGTAATCCAAGCGACTTGGGAGGCTGAGTCAGGAGGATCGCGAGTTCAAAGCCAGCCTCAGCAACTTAGCAAGGCCCTAAGCAACTCAGTGAGACCCTGTCTCTAAATAAAATGCAAAAATAGGGCTGGGGATGTGGCTCAGTGGCCAAGGGTCCCTGAGTTCAATCCTTGGTTCAAAAAAAAAAGTTAAACCTGTAATACAACACCAACATGTTCACTGTAACCTCGATTTCACATGTATAATGGAGCCATCTTAAGTTAGGTAACCACATGGTCAGAATGGTCATTGTTAAATTCCCTAACAGGTATCCAATCACCACTGGAGCCCTTTTCCATGCCCTCCCCAATTTTAACTTAGCTGATCATGTAGAGTGCACCCCTGAACCCTTCCTTTCAGAGTCAGGGGCAGTGCTTCGTTCAGGATAAAAGCAGGAAGACTGCCTACCTGGTGTGCAGCTCATGGAATTCCTTCTCTGGGGCACACCTTTTTGCAGAAGAACTTTGTCTTTTGTGTTACCATCCCACTTCCAAGCATGCATTTGATTTCTTGTGGCACCCTGGTATTTCTAACAGCCTTAGTCGTGACAAGGGCCTTGACCCAACCGCGCACCCTTCTTCAGCCTGGGCTGTTCTTCCTCTGTCTGTTCGCCTTCTTTCTCATATTGACCTTCCTGTCAAACATGGCCTTAACACACTTTCTTCCTTCTTGTGCCTAATTCCTCTTATGCATCAATCACTTCAGCAGCACGGATAGGGTCTGTCCTGTGATATATGTGGGTATGTAAAGATATTCTCCATGCCTGATTTCTCTTCCCACTTAGGTTCTAAGCCCCATGCTTGGGTCTCCCTTTTTTCCTCCACAGTGTATAAAAATATTTGCTTTACACAGCTGTGTCCCATTCATAGACATTATTGACTAGAAGCATATTTCTGAAGAGATGACTGAGTTGATTTTAAGGCCTCTTGAATTTTTCTGCTAGCTCAAAATATTAGTTAGAACCTTGTTAGTTTGGAATGTACCAAGTTCAATGTCTATCTTTAAACCATGGTGGTTTAATTTCACCCCCCTGACCTTCCTTTCAAAGTTTTTAGGAAGAGGAACTCTAGATATTCAGATGACATGAGCAGACATATGGCTGGAGTCCCAGAATGTGAGCCATTGTGAGTTCTTGGGTCACAGCAATCCAAGGTTGTGACCAAATACAGAAGTGAAATGCAGCCAGAAGGAACCAGTTTCTTCTGGTTGGTTCAGCAAAGGCCCCAAAAGCAAGCCTGCTTCCTGTGATTCAGTTCTAGAACTTTGACTCTTTCTTAATGGTACTAAGAAGTATGTTCCAGTTTCCAGCAACTACAATAATCCTTGGCAAAGAAAATAGATTCAATGTATAGTTCTCAAATAAATGAATGAATGAATCAGCATAAAATTGTGGTCACTCATTCTGGATAGTAGGTATTTGCTTGAATTTTATACATTTCAAAATCCAGTAGATCAGGACAACTTTCAAGATCTTTAGATTGTGACTCTCCTAGAAGCAATTTCCTTTTTGTCAAGCACCCATGCATAGCATCTTGGATGGTGCTTGGTGAGTTTTAGTGCATTTCGCAAATAAGCGAGAACATTTAATAACTGATGTTAACATCACACTATGAATCCCTGACATTTTTTAAGAAGATCCTGCATGGGTCACAGGAAGAACAACTCAAAAATCTGGGTATGTGGGATTGGAAGAGGAAAGCCACACTATTAACGTTTATTTCAAGCGTTTGAAGTGCTCCTTTGAAAGATGATGCAGACTCACTGGGTACAACGACAGACCAAAGGACTTGGAGCAATGGTTGGGTGTTACAGGATGACAGTTTTAGCCAAATGTAAGAACACTGAACCCACTGGAGCTATTCTACATCCTAATAGACTGCCCAGTATTATGATTCAGTTAGATAATGATATATTCCAAGGAAGTAGGGGAGTTGATTTCTGTGCTGGAAAGAAATTAGACTGCCTGAATGCTAAGATAACTTCCAAATCAAGGATAATCAAATTCTTCTCTCTTCTTTAAAAACTATAGTGAGTATCTATCTCTCTCTCTTTTTTTAAATTTCAGTATAGAGAATTGAGTTCAGCACATTCCTTCATTCTTAATTCACAACCACCATCAGTCCATACCAAAACTCTCTTTTGTTTTATACCTTGTTCTTTCCTCATCCCTAATTCCCATTCCAAGATCCCCCCTCCCCCTGAACCAACTCTATAATTTTGATACAAGACCTTGGACCTGGATTACCATTGCAGTCTATAAAGTATTGGCTCTGAACACATACATTTAGCATTTATGTACATGATATGGTGATATTGCTCTAAATCTCTTATTCCTTTTGTTAATGCCCACTGATCCTTTTCCATATTGCTGAATATCTAATTCAGCACCTCTCACTGACAGATGACTTTACACAGTGTGCATCTGGCCATTATGAACATGCTCCGTCCACCTACAGGGGTCATAAGTTTTGCTGTTTAATGGAGTTGCAAATTCTCACCATAGAATCTTATATATTCTGTTAAATTAATTTCTAATTATTTTTAGTTGTTATAAATTATATCTTATGTTTTATTATCTTTCTAATAGTCTATGGTAGCAGAAAAATGTTTACTTTCTAATTAGAACTACTGGGCTACCTACTGATTCTATTGTGATTTCAATATAAATGATTTTTTTCAGCTGTAAATATTGTTTGGTCTTTTCCTTTTCAATATTTATGCTTCTTATTTGCTTTTCATGTTTATGTCAGTGGCTAAGGGCCTCTAATACACATTAAACAGTAGCCATGATAGTGGCCATTTTTGTGTTGTTCCCAGTACAGAGAATGTATAGAGAATGCTCACAAATTATCTCCACTTAAGCCTGAGGTTTGCTGTTGGTTTTCAGTAAATAACCTTTATCAAGGTTATTTTATAATTCTTATCTAAAATGTTTTGAAATTTATTATGATTTTTTCTGCATCTGTTGAGATAGTCACTTCCTTTTATCTTCGCTGCATTATAGAAGTAAGCTATTGAAATTATACAGTTGTTAATATCATACCTTCCTAATATTGTTCACCTTAATCATTTTGTATTACTTGCAATGAAGTATTAGATTCAGTAAACATTTAAGGCTTTTCCACTGTAACACATAAATCAAAGAAACTATAATTTTTTTCATATAAGTAAATTTTTTTTCATATAAGTAAACTTTTTTCATGTAAGTAAATTAAAATCTTTCTCCTTTTGTCTATTTTCTGCAATAACTTTGTAAGGTGAAAGTTCTGTTTCTTGATTTTTTTGGTATCTTCTTGTAAAATTGATTTTGAGGCTCTGGTGAGAAGGAGGAAAATATTTTATTACTATTTAAATATCTTTCATATTTATTGGTTTATTCAATTATTTTGCCCATTTTGAATTTGCTGTTTTTTCAGAGATTTGTCCATTTTTTCTCAATTTTCACAATTATTGGTCTATAGCGCACAAAATTCTGTTATTGTTAATGTTGTTGATGTGACTGTAGTCATATCTCCTTCCTTACTCTGTATCTTTTTTCCATCTTGTTTTTATTAACCAGTTTTAATAAAAAGCCAGTTTTTTGTTTTGCTAATCTTTTTTGTTATTACTTCTAGATTATTGTTTTCTATTTCATTGATTTCTCATTTTTTTCTCATTTCATTTTGCTTATCTGAATTGTTTTTAGTGTTTATTGTTTTCTAATAAATATATTGAAAGCAATGAGTTTAGCTCAAAGTACTACATTATCTGTATCGCACTACTTTTAACATGAACCTGCTATTCAGATAAAGTATTTTCACCCTGTGACAGTGTCCTTTTGACCCAAGAACTACTTAGTAGTTTGTAATTGTTTTTAAATAACTATATATGTAGTATTAAATATTTAGTATTTAATGCATATATTTATATATTAATTATTTGTATATTAAATATATTTAATTTATATTTATTATTTATGTATTAATTACAAATACATAAATCACACATTAATTAATGTATTTTATATAAATTTAAATTTTAATTAATATATAATATATATTTAATACTGGTACCAGGGATTGAACCCAGGGGTGCTCAACCATTGAGCCACATCCCTAGCCCATTTTATTTTTGTTTTGAGAGTCTCACTAAGTCGCTAAGGGCCTCACTAGTTGCTGAAGCTGGCTTTGAATTTTTGATCCTCTTGCCTCAGCCTCCTGAGTCCCTAGGATTATAGGCATGCACTACCACAGCAGGCTAAATATAGCTTTTTTTAGTTCTCATTTTAGAACAGATTTCAAACTATATAGCATTAAGGTTAGGCACAGGTTTGACTTCAACTTCTGAATATTTCATTTATTTGAATTGCTTTTTCTATTCATTTTAAAACTCAGTCTCTTCAAGAGACTAGATGTATTCAAAATTGTAGGTGATGTGAAACAAATATTTCTGTGTATTTGCTTACTTTTCATCTGCTTGCTCTATACAATTTTCATTTTAACTCACTATGTAATAGAATTTAGCTTTCTGATAAAAATCATTATTACATTGATTTTTCTTTATCATTCTGCTGTTCTTATTTTAACTGCTTTGAGGTTATATTTTAAACTATATATATTTTTACAACTATTTTGTCATTTTGATCTATTTCTTTCTTTTTTTTTTTTTTTTTTTTTGGTTCTGGGGCTTGAACCCAGGGGCGCTCCACCACTGAGCCACATCTCCAGCCCTATTTTGTATTTTATTTAGAGACAGGGTCTCACTGAGTTGCTTAGGACCTCTCTAAATTGCTGAGGCTGGCTTTGAACTCGCGATCCTCCTGCCTCAGCCTCCCAAGTGTTGTGATTACAGGTGTGTGCCACCGTGCCCGGCAATTTATTTCTATTTTATGAAGTATATGTCTTTTCTCTCATGATTTTTTGCCTTCAGTTATATTTCACATCATATTAAAATTGCCGTCCTTTCTTTTCATTTGTATTTTTCCAGTATATAATTTTCCAATCCTTTATTTTCAAACTTTATAACTCTTTTTTCTGTAGAACTCTATCTTTTGTAGACAAATACTGCAGTATCTCTTTTTCCCCAAATATTAAATTCCTTCCATTAGTAATTTCAATATACTTACATACATATTATAATTCATTCTACTGGAATTTATTTCTGCTATTTAACTCTGTTCTATTTACTATACTTTTTTTTTTCTTTTTTTCATTTTTTTTTCTGCTCTCTATTGAGTGGATCAAGCTTACCTCTGCTAATTTGAAAGCTCTACTTCAAAAGAAAAGACAATTTTGGTGGTTATCCATAAATTATTAAGAACTGTACCTTTGTTTTTTCTACAATATCGTATATCAATTGTGATGATTTAGCATACTCTCCTTTCTGTCTTCACCACCAATCCCACTGATTTTCTGATGCTGTATTTCAGTATGATTATCTACCCTCTCTGAATTCTTATCATTTAAATGACAGTGAGCTAGCCAATCATCCATCCTTACATGTTTAAAAGCACAAGGCATTCTCCTTTCTCTTCTTGACAGAATATTTCCTGTGAGAGGGTTTTGTGTTCTTGCACATTTTCAATGTTCTTGCTAAAGATGGACTTTGAGTAATAAGCTTTTAGTCTTGTGTGTCTCATTATATCTTTATTTTTAAACTCATTTAAATGATAGTTGAAGTAAATAGCAAATTGTAGGTTTAAAGTACATCTGTTTGTTGTTTGTTTGGGTACTGGGGATTGAACCCGAGAATGTTTGCCACTTAGTTACATCCCCAGACCTGTCTATCATCTATCTATCTCCATTTATTTATTTATAACATTTTGAGACAGAGTCTGGCTAAGTCACTCAGGTTGGCCTCAAACTTGTGACCCTCCTGCCTCAGCTTCCTCAGTCACTGGGATGAAAGATGGTCTGTCTTTGTGATGTTAAATTTCACTGTAATGTCTGTGAGTTTTCCCTTCTCTTCTCTGTTGGAAACTCTATACACCATTCCTTTCTCAGGATTTCTATCTTATTTTTGGAGAATTCTCATTCTTTTTATTAAAAAAAAAATTATCTATTTTATTCCTCCCTCTAAAATGTCTAAAGAAGTACCTCTTTTATTTCTTCCTCTACATACTATTTGTTGAATGATCATAAGAAAAATATAAGCCTGTTAAAAGGGAAGTACTATTTATCTGATCTATACTTGATCTTGAAAATCTTCCTTCTTTGGAAGCTACCCCAAACTGCAATTCCTAAATATTGCCACAAGATGTCAGCCAGCCATCAAGAAAACAGTTGGGCTGTGTTTGTTTGTTTATTTATTTAATAAAGCACTACTGAGTAACCATGGTATCAAATGAAACCTGAAAGATTCTTTGGCAGGTCTTCTCCAAACAGTACTTTCCCTCCCAATTGAATACTTAATCTCCAGTTTCAACAACAGGATTAGTATATAAGCCAGTCTTCCCAGAATTTGCAATAGAGGTATTCCTGCCACTCCAACTTCAGGCAGAAATTCTTGCAATTCAGAGTAGATTCTTACCAAAATCCTTAAGAATGAAGGTTTTCAGGAGCCACTGTTCTCAACTCACTTATTGTCACTTATTGCAGCATGACCATGGGAAAATCCCTTAAACTCTTTCCCTCCAGAAAATGGAGATAATGACTCTTACTGCATAGGATTATAGTGGGGATTCAATGGGAGGATGCTAACACATGTGAACTCATGCTGGGGACTGAATCCAGAAGGGGTGCTCTATCATGGAGCTCCAACCCCACCCCTCTTTTAAAATTTAATTTTGGGACGGTCTCACTAAGTTGTCCAGGCTAGCATTAAACTTGCAATCCTCATGCCTCAACCTCCCAAGTAGGTGGGATTACTGGCTTGTGCCACTGTGCTAGGCTCACAGGTTAACTTTTTTTTTTTTTTTAAATAGCCTTTTTGTTTTCTTTTTGTAAAATGAGGGGGCTGGAGAATGGGTCTTTAAATTTTCATTCTACATGAATATTCAGTATTCAAAGAAATTGCATTTATCCTTGGAGAAGCTCAAATTCAAAACACTGTTTTTGGACCATGGATATTTCCTGAAATTCTTTATCAGACTGTGTGAGAAACAGAAGAGTTGTGTGTTAGTAAGGAAAGTGAGTGCTCCTCAGGTATGCACACTTGGGTCATCTAAAGTAGTCTGTTATCAGCTATAAAGTGTCTCTGTAAAGCTGAACTACCTACCTCAGAAACAGGTTGAATGAGATCGTGTATGGATCTCTTTAAATACAGTAAAATATTTTCTATATTTGGCTGGGCACCAGGGTGCATGCCTGCAATCCCAGCAGCTTACTAGCCTGAGGCAGGATGATTGTAAGTTCAAGACCAGCCTGGACAACTTAGAGAAATTCGGTCTCTGAGTTCAACTCCCAGTAAAAAAAAAAAAAAAAAAAAGTAACTCAGACCAGTATAAGCAGCAGCCAGAGATGAGCAGGTGCCTGGCATTGATGTTTGGCACTTCTTAGATTAGACATAAGCACCCTCTTCTACCAACTCCATAGCAAGGTGGTAACTGTCCATGGTGCAGAATTAATGAAGGTTCTTGGTGAAGGTTCACGGTGGGCAGTTAATCACTTGCCATTTTAAGAATGGCCTCCCTTGGCCCTTCTCTGTGCAGTCAATGATCAGGTACAGAGGCTATCTATGGGTAGAAACCCTGGGAAAGGCAGACTGAGGGAGATCATGTTGATCAACCCCAAATACAAGTGAGCACAGTCTTATCTGTTCTACACAAATTATCTGTTCCTTGTGTTCAGTTCAAGTACATCTTTATCAAGCTCCTGTGACTTGCCAGATACGGTGCTGGGAACTGTGGAGTCAGAGATACAGCTGGCATGGCTCCTGCCCCCTAAGATGCTCAGAGACTGTGGGAGAAATGGGAAGAGGCACCTACTTTCCTTGACACATAGGAAGTAACTTGATGGAGAAATGCATGGGATTTATAATGGAGGAATTATATGGGATTGCAGCGGAGAGGGGGTGGAGACATGTGATCAGGGAAGGAACCTTGGATAAAGGGATGCCTAAGCTGAAATTTGAAGGAAAAATTAACACAGCCTGACAAAGTCACAGTAAAGAGAAAGGAAGGTGGAAGACTGGACCACTTTGAACGAAGGCACTAAAACAATTCTGAACAGTTTTGGGGTCCTGGGAGACTGGAGCAGAGAGGTCATAGTGGCAGACGAAGCTGGCAAAAGTAACCTAGATGGGCTGAGGATGATCTGGAGCATGGAGAACTGTCTGACACCTCACCCACTGGTGGCTTCTTGGTCACCTACAACATGCCACCTTACAGAGGCACCAATTGATGAGGGAGAGGCATGGGCAAGGCCTCGGCCTGCAGTCTCACCCTTGAGCTGTGTTGAATGACCATGAAGTCACTTCCTAGGTGACTGAGACAGCCTTTCCAGAAGACCAAGGTCCTAGAAAAGCTGTGCTTTGGCCAGGTCCAAAGAGCATTTGCCAGATTTGCTGATACTTCTTGATGCAGAGGACCCAGGATTGAAATTGAGCAAGGAAAGCTAACTGGAACAGAGTTACCTATGCCAGGAGGTAGAACAGATAGGTAGTCCCAACTTGTTCTGAGCTTCCCTATCTAGCAAGTAGGTACATCCATTGTGGGCTCAGGACAGAGAGAGGGCTCATCTACTTTGTTGCTCAGCACTTCGCGGGGCTGATGGGTTCAGTTCCTTACATCTGAAAAGGTCAGGCTGCTCCCTTCACTGACTCATAGTAGTCTGGATCAATCCAAACTACTCCCCAAACTACAGGGAGTGGCCATGAGTTGTTCCACAAAGTGGATGAACATGGAATGTGCTTAAACATCAGACCTCCTGCAAGAGGAACACAAAATGAGCCTAAGAAAGGCTATGATGATAAATACGAAAAGAATCCTTTAAAGAAGGTAGCTAAGAATATGGTGCAAGAAACAGCTGACTAGTTAAACACAGTTTTAAAAAAAAAAGAACTAGGAAAAAAGAGAAGAAAAAAAAACAAGGTACAGTTTGTTAGAAGGTTGTTTTTGGTTTGGGTTTTAATTTATTTTCTTTCTTTGTTTCTTCTTTCTTTTTTTTTTTTTTTCTTTCTTTCTTTCCAAAATCTATTGCTAAGGAAAAACACTGACAATATTTCTTACTCTATATAACTGACAGATTCCTCAGGCAGCTCCCACAAGAGAGAAAGGAGCCTGGTGTGTGTGAGTTGTTCCTTAAATATTTCTTCAAGCTTGTTTCTCTGTGTTAATAACCAAGTTTCATGGGGGTAGAACTTCCCCAGGCTCCCTTGAGCTGGACTGTTTATCATGGCAGCAGCTGGAGATAAGCTGGACACAAAGAGGATCTGTGTCTCAGGAGGGTCAGTCCCTAGATACAGAAAGCACAGGAATTTTCTCATTAGTAGGAAGTCAGTGGTGGGCACTCAGGGCTTTCATCACATGCCCCCAGTGCAGATGGCAACAGGGAGAAGGGCATCTTGGAGGGGTAAAGTGCTCCATGATGCTTTCACTGGACAACTTAAAACTTCCAGAGTGGACTTCCTTGGGAGATGAAAGACATTAAATGCCATGAACACTTACGAAGTTTTCCAGAGGAGGTAAGGAGTCCATTTACTATTAGTTCCCACCAATGACACTGCAGTGCCCTGGACATTTAGCTCATGACACGTAGGGGCTTGGATATGCTATTTGAATAATGCATCTTTGTCCCCCACTTCTAGACCAGCTTAGAGCACAGAACTGACAATACAACATACATACATTCATTTTCATACTTAAAATTTCCTTTAAATATGTTGTTTTTTCATAATTTTGCATATGTGACCTTAGCCAAAAATAATTTTCCATAATGGAGGGAAAGGCATGCTAAAAGCACATTTCACACCTGAATGAAAACAGAAGCAGATCCCAAACCATCCACTTGAAGAGGTAACCTGAAGAATCACTGGAACACACACTCAAGGGGAAAAGTTGCCATTGTAAGGATTTCCAATATTTTTTCTATGTATGGAATATGTTGGATTGGTTTTTGTGTTACTCCTGCTGTCTCTGAGCTATATGCTGGTCCTTTTTGCCGAGAAGCGAGCTTAGGAAGCCCAGGTGTTCTCTTCTTGTACCTCCTCTAAGAAATGAGACACAGGAATAGAATTGGATGCAGAAAAGACCGGGTACAGTCCTCATGCCATAGACACTCCTGACATGGACCTGGGAGACCCCTTTAGGCTGAACTGTAGGATCCACCTCCCAGCAACGTCATGGCAGAAAATGAGATGGTTGTGCCAAAATGCCCATCTCTCAGCCTTTGGAAATGTCTGCAGCTTCTGCAAACAGACCGAAAGCCCCTTTCTATTCCTGTTTCTTCTCTACTTTCTTCCTTTTAAGGAAGTTAAAGTCCTGGCCAATTCTCCAATGTGAAGCCTCTGGGTCCTTGGATCTGACTCAGGCTGAGGTGTGGAGATGGAGTGAAGGGGCTTAGGCCAGCTCTTGTCCAGGCCACATTCTCTCAATAGGTAAACACCAAGTCCAGAGGACTCCCCAGAGCAATTTCCTGGAAATGCCTAAGTTCACAGCTCTGGGTATTTTGCTGACATTTATTGATGACTCCTTTTGAGAATGTACACACACACACACACACACACACACAC
>JAJEJO010047851.1:0-13490 GCA_020662805.1 Glaucomys volans
CGATTTTCTAACAGGCTCTCATTCCTCTAGAGAAAGAGTTTTTCATGAAGGGCACACATGCCAGATATTATAGTTTCACACACAGCTGTTTAGAATTATTTTCTATAAAGAGCTCGTAGCACCGAGAATAGTGAACATGACGTACACAGATAACTTCACATTGTAAATACAGTTGGTTGCTTTCTTTTTCCATAAACTGTGAAAAAGCACAATAAAAATGTCAAACTGTGGTAGGAACAACTGGACTCAGGGAAGCTGAGGGCGGCGTCTCCACTGGGCTTCATTAACGTGCGCCCTGCACACGGGCTGCTGGGCTGGGGGCTGGAACTGGCTGATGGGCTTCTGTGGCCATTCCCTCCTGCTCAGGTCAGCTGAGTGGTACCAGAGGGACCTCCGTGCTTGGCCTCAGCCACCAGTCCCTCCAGGACACTGCTGCTCTCTGCCCCTCTGCAGAGTGAGCTCCTAGGAGCCACATGGCTTGCTGTCCCTGGACAGTGAGGGAAGGGGGCAGTCACAGCCTCCTGCCCGACACTCACTGGGAAGGGCTGCTTTGCCCCAGGAGGCCACCGTCTCCAGTTTGAGCCAATCTGCAAGGAAAATCAAAGGCTGCCCTGGTGTGAGTACCTGCTACACACCGAGGAGAGGACGCTGTGACACTTAGGCTATTCCTCTAAGAGCCCCTGGGCTCGCCCCCTGCCTGGCACATGTGCTGTCAATCTTAGCTTGAAGGTGGGCTCAAGCTACCAGCAGACTGAGAGTGAGAGAAGAGTTACCAGACGGCACCGTTTTCCTTGTGGGCAACAACAGTGGGTGGTCTCATCCCAGGAGCTGGTGAGTGTGTAAGAAGCGGGGACTCTGAGCACTGTGGGGGCAGAGGAGAGCTGGCCACCACCGTGCAGAGCCAACGGGGGTCGCAGATTGCTTTGTGAAAGTCTCCCCATGAGTGTCCTTCACCTGCAGTTCACACAGCACAGATGCTCCTAGGAATAAAGCACTGGGTGTCCCAGGCGGACCTCCAACACGGCAAGGAGCAGGGGGAGCCTCGGCCGTCTCCCTCCCTCTGCTCTGCCTGCTCATTGGCAGCAACATCTCCTTTGATCTCTGGGATAGGGATTTATATTTCTACCTTATTAACATTTTGGAATCAGTGTAATTTCCTTTCTTTCAATAACATTCTGGAAGTCAGAAAATAATAGAGTAATGTGTTCAAGTTCAAAGACTGATGTCCATCCATGCTTGATGTGTGTGTGTCAGTCAATGTGGGGTCGGAATGAAGCCATTTCCAACTTAGAAAACTCAAAACTCTCACGCACCAAATCCCCAGAGTATAGTCGGGAAAAGTGCTTCCCCAACAGGCAGAGTAAACCAAGAAGGAGGAAGATGTAGGGTGCAGGTGGGGGGACCCCACAGGAGGAGTGTCCCTGAGGGGGTGGTGGAGGGGGAGCCTGGGCAGCTGTGGGGCACGAAGTGGGGCAGGAAGTCACAGAGGAGCAGATGCTCCTCCTGCCCAGGGAGACATGAGCACACAGACGCCCAGCCAAGGACCAGCACCTGGATCATCAGCTCAGGGGACAGGAAGGAGTAGGACAGCTGGAGATGGAGCCTCACAGGACGGCGGCTTGGCATTGGCAGGTTCCTGAACATGGACAGAACCCAGGTCTGATGTGACAGAGTCTAAGTCTGCAGGCTGAGGGTGGGGATGAGGGTGTGCACCTGGTCAGGGAGGGCAGGACTGGACGCTAAAGGCTCATCCCAGTCCCGGGACACTGATGGATAAAAACAGGGAGTGGGTTCAACATGCAGTTTGGATATTTGACAGTGAATACTAGAATGGTAGGATAAATGTGCTAGAGATGGTTCTGTGGAGAGAACAATGGAGGAAGGTGGATGTGGAACCTGTCCGTTCTCATGGTAGGCTTTACAGATCTATCAATCTGTGGATTCCCCACAAAGTGTGAAATAACTTGGAAAAAACTAGGAACTAACATAGAATTAGAAGAGCCACATGGCCCTCCCCATGAAATGAACTGAACACACAAGCCCCGTGGGTTTCATAAGGACATCTTCCCTGTTCCAGAAGGTGCTGAGAAGGACTTAGGAGGAAGAATGGGGGTTGGGGACAGAGGAAAGAAATTAACAAGAGGGATTCTGAGGACAATGGAATTATTTTAACCTAAGGGGAGGAGTGTGGATAGGTATTTGTGCCTGAGTCCAAATCTCTCAAATAATAGGAGAAAAAGATTGTCACTGGAATAGAAAAACATTTTGAATACTATGTAGGAAATGGCGGTGCCTCTGGGATGTGTGGAGCTCCCTCAGACCCTGGGTGGAAAGGCCAGGCATGGTAGGTAAAGCTGGGGTGGGTTAAGCTGGACTGAAGCTGGCCCTGACCAACATGGGTCGGTGGTCCCCGACACCTGTCTGAGCCTCAGATTGCTCCCCTGTAAGTAAGGCCACCTCTCCAGATTGTCCCAAGAATTAAATGAGATGACACAGTGAGTGATGGACCCTGAGGAGCTCGCACTAAGTGAAGGAAGCCGGCACAAAAACAAATGCTGGGGTCCTGCCTGCACAAGGTCCCCAGAGAGCCCATGTTCACAGAGACAGGAGGTAGAGGATGCAGGAGTGTCAGGGGTCTGGTGAGACGGGGTGACCTTGCTGGTGGGCATAGGACTTCAGTTTACTGTGATGCCAAAGTTGTGGAGGTCTGGTGCCCGACAGTGTCCATACAGTCAGTGCCCAGGAACTGTCCCCTAAAGCAGTTAGGATGTAGGTTTTATGTTAATACACGTCAGGAATATTGGGACTGCAATTCCTCATGTCCAAACCTTAACACCAGGATCATGGAGACATAAACATCCTCTTGAGGTTTCTGGAATTATGTTGTGTTGTGCATTTTTATTACAATTTAATTTGTATTAATGCTTGAAAAGTCAATATTCAGGCAGCTCCAAGACAGCACGTGGGTCACTGACTGATGACTGTGGATGCTCCCAGTGTGTTCTGGATGATGGCCTTTGTCTGCAATTGGTTTCAGGTTTTCCAAAATAGGTGAGGCCTTGGGCGGAAAGCAGGGTGTTCCCCTCCTGTGTGCCTCTTCCCAGCCACATACCAGCCAGTGTTTGAGGGTGATGATGGCGGGCAGGGAGTCTAGAGGAGAGAAACCTAGGCACCTGGAGGACAGGAACAGATCTCTGAGCCCTGATATGGGGACTGGGGCTGCAGGAGTTCTAATCAGAGGAGAAGCCCAGATTGCAGAACGCAGAACCACAGGCCTGGCCAGGGCGATTGTTCTTGAAATTGGCAGTTCCCAGATGGTTGGCACTGACTTCAAGAAGCCACAGGTGCACCAAAGCATCTTCTGCCTCTTCACTATAAGTTCTTCAGTCCAGCGCTGTCCCCATAGAGAAGGGAACAGCCAGAGCCCATGAGTGAGTGCATCCTGCACAGCAGGGAGCCCTGGGCTCAGATCCATGCTGTGCCCCAGCCTGCTCCTAGGAGGCTAAATTCGCATGCACACGCACACACACACATGCACACACACACATGCACACACACACACACACACACACAAATTTACTTTGTGAATTGTATAATCATGCTACACTGATTTTATAGGAGTTAAAAGCATTATTTTTAAGAACATCAACATTTGCAATACGGTCCACTTTACCATACTCTTCGGCATCCACTCATTTTAAATGAGAAGCTCCACAAGGGACTGTGGTGGGTTCTCTGGGTGACGAGCAGACCTTCCATCCTGAGTGGTCTGTAAGAGGGGGATGGTGTAGTTCCCCCAGCTCCGGAGACAGAGGAGCAGGTGGTGGATTGCTGTTCAATCTCCCACATGCACCGAAACAGAATGCATATTTTTTCACATAAAATTTGTAATAATGTGTTTTCATCCAAAAAGAGAAAAATAGAAAATTCAATTTCTTCCAGTAGTGTAAGCAATGCACAGGACACAACTGTCATTGTTTGATTTCAGTAAAAAAATCACATCCATAAAAGGTAAATGTTTATTTTATTAAAAAAATCATATCCATAAAAAGAGGAGCCTACTCCATATTCTTAAGAGAATCAGCGTCAATGACTCGTAACTGGTTTGGACGTTAACTTTGCACATCGCAGGTTCCTTTATTAAAGGCCGAGGCTCAACACGCTACCGCACTGGAAAAGAGCCTCCGGAAGAATCTCTCCTGCAGCCTCAGATGATTCAGAATTGATCCCCTACAGCTGTTCACTTTCATATTCTTAATAACAAACAAAGTGATTCCCTTCAGTTTTGAGTCCAGCTGTTCTGAAGACCCGGGTTGAGCTGTGCTCCTGTTTTCAGAGTGGACTCGCGGCTCATCTCATCCTCCTTGGCAATCCCCCTGAAGAGGATCAAAGACACGCTGACATTCGTTTCAGACTCATTTATGTGCTATGAGCCCTGATGGTTCCAGTGATCAAACACATCCTAAGTAGATGCAGTCCCTGTGGCCACCTTCTCGCCTGTCCAGATTCTCCCAAGAGGATTCACATCTAGAAGCCCCGGCTCATGGAAGGGGAAGCCAGTGGAACCAGCCAAGGTGCCCACCAGAGAGACTGAGGTCTGCTTGCCCTGCATCTGCTGCTGAAGCCGGGCCCAGCTGTAGGAAGCAGAGAGTAACGTACCGCCCTGGCCCTGAGGTCCTGGGTCTGCAAGGAAGGTGGCAGCAGGTGACGGAAGAACTGATGCCCCAGGTGGGCACAGATGTGGAAAAGATGAAGGAAGCTGTAGAAGGGAAAGAAGGCTGTGTCCTTGGATGATGAACTCGTCACAACCATAAAAAAAACCCCAAAAACCAAGAATTAAGAAACAATCAATGCTCAACACAAAAGCATTCCTCATGGATGGGAAACAGGAGAGCTTTTCTGTTTTTCTGAGCTGAGCTTTGGGAACAGAGAAGGCCAACAATGGATGCATGAAAAGGAGCTGCCAAGTCCTGGTGGACCAGAGGTCACTGACTCGTCTTCACCCCAAGTCACGTTTACCAAGGGTCAAGGGATATTTATCATAATTAGAACTTTACTTTAGGTTCAAAGTCAAAACCAAACCTCCCTAGTGAACATAGGTGAACATGCGCATCGCACACAGCTCCACACTCAATGCTGATTGAGGAATGCTGGAAACAGGGAGGAGACCAGCTCCTACTCTGCAGATGGAGTCCCAGCACAGCCATCTGCACACATGACACACACCACAGGCCATTTCGAGGACACACGCCACACTCCACGGTCGTGCTTGTGGACTGAGTGGGAATGAGTGCAGAACAGCAGAGGATTTAGGTTAATAACATAAGACCAGGTGGGGCTTTGCACACCTTGGCAATGAAAACCCCGTGCTGTGAACCAAAGGGTCAGCTCAATCCTGTCTGCGGTCCGATTTCTGAAAGTAGAACGAAGATAAAATCATGGCAAATACCTTCCACCAACACCCAGGTGTGGGAGCATCCTCAGGCTGAGCTCATGTGGCCAGACCATCCAGTATGTGGACCCTCTCAATCCAAAGAGAGACGCTAGAATGGATCAGCCACCCTGGGTCTTGAGAAATTCAGCCTCTTCTAAAGTAAACAGAAGTCGTGGGCAGGACCAGAAGCCACAGGGCCAGGCAGGTCATGGCAACAAAGAACACTAAATGGTGTGAGTGGGCAGGAAGTGGCGGGGACTCTGGCTCACCCAGAGCTCCGTGCCAGCTGAAGAGGGCAGAGGTGACCACCGCACCTCCAGTCAATTGAGGCTGGGGTGGGACACATGCCCCATATTGCCACAGCTCAGATTTTCATTTTAAAGTTAGATATCCTGTGTTTAAGGCCAGGGCTCTGTTACTGAATGTGGTGACGAATGCAAACTTCTGTAAACCCGAGGAGCCAACCGTGAGCTCACTTCCTTCCACTTGTCCTCTATGTTTGCAGCCTCTGGCATAGAGGAGCTCTCTGAGCCTTTCCTGGTCTCTCCTAGGGGACGCGACTGTCATATGCATGCACACCGTGCCCATACCTCAATCAACATGATAGTGAAATCCTCTTTACAGAGAGGCTGACGTGGGCTGGAAGATGCCCCAGGAGGGAACTGCACCAGGCGGGGTTCTCCAGAGCAGCTTTTCTGAGCGAGTCGGAGGGCAAGAGGAAGCACGGAGATGAAGCTCGGACACTGAGTTGCACTTGGTGCCCCCCAATCCCAGCAGAGCCCTGGAGCGGGCTGCCTCTTCACCCAGGGTCTCCCTCACCATCTACCATCACTGGGTGCAGCTGCCCAGGGACGGAGCATTGGGAGATGGTTCCCTTTGGGCAGAGAAACCCCTGGAGAAGGACTTGTCTCTGAGCTAAAGCTCCTGATGGGAGTCCCATGTGGACACTGGAGTGTCCACTCTACATCCTACCCAAATGCAGGGAGAGCAGCTCCAACTCATAGGACTGCTGTGTAAAAAGGTATTTTTTGGTCAATTTAAATATCTAGAATTTTAGTGATACAGAAAAGAGTCTCATAATCTTCCCATGTAATTCGCTGAGTTTCTTTCCCCTGTGTGTTTTGGGGCGCTGGGGCTTCCCTTGGGGTTCATTTCTGACTGGGCCTGGAATTGGCTCAGGCAGATGGGAAGGAGGGGCTGTGCAGACTCATCAGCACGAGCTCCACGTGGCCAGGAGCCTCACCTGAAGTGAAGGCTGCGCAGCGCTTGCTTGGCCTGGGCTGCTCTTCCTAAGGATGGGGCGGGTGATCCCTGTTGGTGTGGGGGGGATGCTTCCTTCATGTTGGAATTTCATACCCTGCTTTTAAGGGACAGAAAGCAGGTTTGAGTGATCATCTCGAGCCTGATGTTTTTCAAGTGCCTTTAATTCAAAATAGTCAACATGCCAAAATGGCACACGCCCTCCTTTATTTTCATTTCCCGCAGGGCTGGGGATGGAACCCAGGGCCTCACGCATGCTCAGAAGTGCTCGGCCCCTGAGCCACTTTCCAGCCCAGATGGTGTGTTTTAGTCCCTTCATTCCTCTCAGAGCACACACGTGCACGTCATTGTGCGTTTTCACTCACGTTTTATGCACGGTTTTCACCCCCTTTGCTGTTGGCGTGGTTCCTCCCTGCTGGCTCGCAGGACCCCTCTCCCCAGCTGCACCCCTCTCCGTCTCGGTAATGAGTGGAAAGCCCTTGGCAGAATTCTTCTCTGGAGACATGGCTGTTGTGGTTTGGATGTGAGGTGTCCCCCAAAACTCATGTGTGAGACTAGCAGGAAGGTTCAGAGGGGCCGTGACAGGGTCATGAGACCTGTCACCTGGTCAGTGGGTTAATCCCTGATGGGATCAGCTGGGAGGTGACCAAGGGGGTCAGGGTGTCTCTGGGGGAGGTGCTCACTGGGCTGTGCCGTGGGGTGTACATTTTGTGGATTGAGCTTAGCTCTCTCTGCTTCCTGGTGCCACGTCCCAGCTGCTTCTCCACCATGTGTCCACCATGATGTTCTGCCTCACCTGAGTCCTGAGGAATGGAGCCTCCTGTCTACGAACTGAGACCTCTGAAACTGTGAGCCCCAGAGTGAACTTTTTCTCCTAGAACTGTTCTTGTCAGGTCTTTTGGTCACAGCAATGAAATAGCTGACGAAAACGCTGGTCCCAGCCATCGATGCCCACCTTTATTTAGAGGTCAGTCTCCCAGAATAATTACGAATTACTCTGAACATCTCTGCCTTTTTCTGTCACCCAGAGGGTTCGCTGACTAGCCGACTCATCTAAAAAGGGCACTCAGAGGACTGACACTCCTTCCCTGGACTGTCCTGAGGGAGACAGTCTCAGGACCACTTGGAGGGACTCTCTGGTGTTTGTTCTGGAAGGTGCTTGGCACAGTCCACTCACCATGAGCACTCACACACAGGGCACCCCCAGTGCCGTGGAGAATCACCAACCTGAGGAAGTCCTCCTTTTCTTCCTGACGTGATGGTGCTCTGACATCTGCCACTCCCAGATTCCACCCGCAGTGTTTGGGGCCAGAGGGCTTCTGCTGTGAAGTCCTGGTCATTACATCCTCAGTGTGTCCCATGGAGGGCCACCTGGCATGGCCTCACCTGCAAGGCCCTGCAGTACCTCCATCAGCACAGACAGATGGTTGTGCTGAGTGTGCACTGCTGCTCCCTGTAAGAAATGGGCTGGGGACAGAGCTGGGGTCCCTGGGGACCTCTGGAGCTCTGTCCATTCACATTTCCCCCAGGTGCCCAGATGCCATTGCAATCCTTAGACTCCCCAAGGACGTGCCCGTCAGGTTTGCATGACTGTGGGCAAGGTGCTTCCTTCCAGCTGACTCTTCCCGTCTTCTATTCCCGTCTCCCGCACCTACCTGCCTGCCATTACTGGGAAACTAGCTCACCTGAAATGTTAACATGTGAATTGTTGGCTAATCAGCCCACAGTGGGAACTGTGGAGATTCCCTTAGACACATTCTTGCTGTAAGGTTTTGTGCCTAAAAGAGGTGGGGATCCAATCTGCTCTCCCTGTCCCCTCAAGCCACTGGCCACTCTAAACAGACCTCCCCACCCACGAGGAGCCTGCAATGTGAGATCCACTCCGACTGCGCAGCTCTGGACCCCGCTTCCCGGCAGAGCCTGCTCAGGTCCTGACTGCCAAACGGCTCTCCTGAGTTAATGCGGTGAGGACCTCGGCGAGGAGGAATGCCACCCAGACACCTAAGAATGGCCCCAGGGACCAGAGACAAGGATGGGGTTCTCCTTGTGTCCTGATTGAGTGACACCATGTTGTCACTGATTAATGAAGGGGTTCCGTCATCACACCGAATGTCGTAAAGCTGATATGAGCTTCTCCCGCACTCATTCCAGGGTCCAAGCCAGCAGCTGCATTACCCGTACCGATTCTGCTCGGGCTGAGCTGCCTCTGATCAGAGGGCCATCTCCAAAGGAGGACTTCAGCCCTGGTGGGTGGTCCTCCTTGAATCAGAGGGAGTGAAAGCGTCTCATTCCTTGTGGGCAGCAGGGTTTCTCACGGAGGCACAGATGAAAGCAGGACTGTGAACCCAGAAGTGATTTTCAGGTTCTCATTGATTGGAAGCCATGTGATGTGGCTGGCAGCCGCCCCGTGGCATCGATCTGGAGGCGTGGGAGGAAGAAGTCCTACAATCCAACACAGCTTTATCTTCAATCTGTGCTGTGGGGAGAACGGGACCCACCACTTTGTATTCACCGATGGCCGCATGTGACGCACAACACCATCTCAGAACGCTGAGGTCAATGGATCCAGCGCAGAGCGGCAGAGTGGCTTCCCAACACCAGGCGCAGTGGTGAGTAGAGACTTCCTCAGACTCATTCACCGTCGCCTGGGACGCAGAGGGCATGCCCCCGGCCTGCACACACTCCAAATGGATTAGAAAGAATCCAAACTTTGCAGGGGAAGAAAATTCATTTCAGGAAGACCCGAGGGCACTCGGCATAATTTATGTTTTTCTAAGTGCTAGAAATCAAGTCTTCATTAAAATAAAGTGAGTCTGGGAGTGAAGGCCAGCCAGTCTGCTCAAAGGAAAGGCCCTCAGAAGCCACGACACGTGGGTGGAATTCAGGACCGCCTGGAGGCGGCTTCTGGGTGGATCCTGGCAAGCTCGGTTTGGTACCTATTGGCTGAAAGTGACAGAGCCCCGAGAGAAGGAAGTGCTGGGAGCCACTCTGAGTGACAGATCCTCACACACCAGAGGCTGCACTCTGCCTGTGACAGACTCACCAAGGCTAGCTCACCTAGGTAGGGCCTGGCCTTGGAGAACAGCTCTCGGTGCCCATGATGGCATGTCTGCATGGACAGGGAGAGTGACCACGGATACCCTGGCCCTGGGGTGAGGGAGGGAGGGAGGGGATGGCTTGAGCCAGATGGCACTAGGGATGCTGCTTCTCACAGCCTCGGGGCACAAAAGCACACCGGCTCTTGTTTGTTTGGGGTTGATCTTTGCTTTTTGAAGAATCCTTTTCCTCTGTGCCCCATTTTGCAGCTTATTTTTTGGGTAGAGGGGTGGGATTTTTGATTATCGAAGTAAAACAATGCGTCCTTCTGCCGAGTCTTCTATTTAGTTTCTAGACATGACTGGAGTCCAGACAGGAGAGGGGAGAAGTGAGGATTCCCAAACAACCACAGAAATAAGGGCTGAAAAATTCCAGATTTCATGAGAGGTGTGAAGCACAAGCTTAAAACCCCAGCAGAAGAAACCTAACGAAAATTATTTTGGTGTCCATTATAATAAAAATTGTTAAAACCAGCGATGTCTTAAAGAGTGTGTGTATGAGAGAGCGTGAGTGTGGATGTTTGTGGGGGTGCATGTGGGTATATGTAAGTGTGTATTTGTAGGTGTGTGTCAGTGTGAGTGTGTGTTTGTGGGGTGTGTGCTAGTGTAAGTGTATTTGTGAGGGTGTGTGTGTGATTGTGTGTGTGTATGAATGTTTGTATTATTTTGTGTGTGTGTGTGTGTGTGTGTGTTTGAGTGTCTGGTGTGTTTATGTGGGGAGAGAGGGAGAACTAGAAAACAAAGCTCAGGAAGACTTTGCGTTGTAAAGGGCCCAGTGCAGAAGACACTAGAGTCACATAGAATAAGATCTTCAAAGTGCAGAGCTACTAGGGTAAAAGCGTCCCTGGGAACCATGTCGCAGCCCAGATGCACTTTTAAAAGCACAGACTTGACCCCAGCCATCTGGACAAGGGCCGGGGAGCTCAGACACAGCAGAACTGCAGCGCCCTGTGGGGAATCCTGAGGCCAGAGGATTCACATCTGAGAATAAAAGTCCCAGGTCAATAACCACATCGGCAAACAGAAGAGAAATTCTTTCTTGCATTTTTAAATTAATACAAAAGTTAATTGCAATTTTAAAGGATAAATGAGATTAATGAATTATGGGATTTAGGTATGGAAATAACATGTGCAGCAATATCTGCAGGACGGACTAGCCAGGAGGTCCAGAAACCAGCTCCTGTCAGTTCTCGGACACGCAGGAGGTGAGGCGTCACGGGGACAGGCTGGGATAAAGTGGCCAGTGCAGTTTAGTGCTCTGGATGTCCCTCCCCAAACTCGTTCTGTTGCTTTATGTTTCCACCTAAATTACAGAATCAGCTGGACAATTCCCACAAGGAGCAACTTCTGAGATCTTGGCTGGGGTGTCACTGAACCCCTCGGTCACTTGGGCAGCTCCCCAGCCTGAGGGAGTGGGGTCCTGAGCCCGGGTCCTGGCGTGGACGCCTCTCCGCTCAGTCCTTGCATTTCTCTCAACAGGTTCTCACCAGGTCTCATGCTCTGGTCCTTCAAAGTGCTATCACTGAACTGCCTAGTGTTTGGGGTGTCATTTGAAATGCTGTGGTTTCTTAGGTGCTGCATTCAGGTTGCTAACGGATGTGAACACTGTACGTCAACTGGAGTAACCAACAAAGTGCAGCGTGTGTGTGTGTGAGCGCGCACACACGTGTGCCCATGGCCAATAGAATGGTAAAGCTCACTGACACCCACGTAGTTCTGATGAGCCTGACAAAGTGACTAGTAGGAAACAAAGCCTTTCCAATGAAGAGCCGCAGAACAATTGAGTCCCATGCACACAGTAGATAGAAGTCAGCCATCGCCCCCCATCAGACTCCAAGGTCAACTCAAAATTGCTATAGATCCAGATGTACAAGTTGATGTTATTTAACAATTAAACTAAAATACAGAGGTAAACATACGGTCCTGGGGCAGGCCAAGATTTTTGTAAGTAGGTCACAGAAGGCAAGAAGCCTGAAGGGAGGCTGGATCAATTTACCTTCGTCAAGGTGTAAAATGCATGTGCTTTCTTTCCAAGAAACCATTATGTAAATTAAATGCAAGCCACAAACAGAGACAATTCACAGCGCACACCCTCACAGATGACTCGCAGCAGAAAATGCAAACCCCTTAAATCTCAGTGAAGAGACAAAGGCCAGCAGAAACGGTGCCAGGAGAAGCTATGTGACAGCTAGGGAGCCAGCTCACCCCAAAACCTCATCACCAGGAAAACAGAAGCTCAGCTCTGTGGAGGCCACAGCAAGGTCTGACAGCCTTGATCTTGCATTTTCAGACGGCATCAGTGCACTGGAGACAGGTCGTGTAAGGTGGGCATGTAAGAGGTGACTGATTTAAGATCCACTTGATAAAGTGTGTCAATCATTTGAAGATGGGGATTGGAATGTACTACCAAGAGAAAGTTTTGGATTAGCTATCGAAATCTAAAATTGGGGACTTCTCACATAGGAGACCAAGTTCTAGATCCTCTTAACTTGCTCCTCTGACCTTGGACAGAACTCTGCCCCACGGGCCACACCCCACCCCCAGCTGCCATCCTGGGATGGTAGCAGGGCCACTTGGGGCACCTGTCTGGCCTGCTCTCCACCAGCCCTGCTTCCCCAGCTGCGAGGACCCCTAGAAAGGGAAGTGCAGGAAGTGCATGCTGACCCTCACCCCCATGGGCCCTCCAGTCCCCAGGGTTGGCTGCTGACCCTCTGTCCCCAGGTTCCCTTGGGTTTCACGAGCCGGTCCCACACTGGCCTTGGCAGCAGGGAGCTTGCTGGGACGTCTCCCAAGGAGACCCACACCCATTTCCCTAATGACCACTCAAGTCGGGCTGATGTCATTTCCTGAATGTCTGTCACGTTAATCCACATGCTGTCACCTTGTTTTTTCAGCCAAATTGAAGGCATTAATTTATAACAACCAGCAACGCCTGACTTTCATTACCACGGGGGACTGGAGGCAGCTCTGCTTTTATCCCAGGAAGCACTGGGTCAGGTCACTTGACACCACCTTTCTTCAGCAGGCTGGATAAGAACTATCCAAGCTGCTGCTGCGACCAAGGGAATGAAGCTGGTGACACCCTTTAGAATCGTGGATCAACTCCCAACTTTTATTTGAGAAAATGTCTCTTATTTTGGAAAGAGATTCCCCTGTGTCCTTGGCTCTGCCAGCCTCATCACAGCCCCTCTGGGACATCTTTCCATCACTGAGTCACCTCTGCCCCTTTACCTTCAGGGGTTATTTTATCCACCGACTGGGGCAGGGTCCTGGGAATCAGAATAACGGGTGCCCACTCACCTGGATCACAGGTAATGCAGGTATGGCATGTCAGATACCACACAGCCAGCCTCTCTGTCTGCGGGGTCTGCATCCTCACCTCAACCCACTGCAGAGACAAAATATTCCAAGAAGTTCACCTGTCCTGAAGATGCACAGACCTTTTTCTTGTCCTTATTCCCTAAATGAAATATTTACATTGGCATTCGCATTGTGTTCGGGATTCTAAGGAATCCAGATGATTTGAAGTGCATGGGAGGATGTGCAGGTCCTGGGCAGCACTGTGCCCTTTACATAAGGGTGTAAAGGGCACAGTGTCCACTGAGTGTCCGCTGGTTTGGCCACCTGAGGGGTCCAGGAACCTGGCTCCTGCAGACACCAAGGGGTGAGGACACCTGTACTCATGCACACCTGTCTCTAGC
>JAJEJO010047851.1:13500-41956 GCA_020662805.1 Glaucomys volans
ACACCAAGGGGTGAGGACACCTGTACTCATGCACACCTGTCTCTAGCGTTGTGCATCACATACACTGACCTGTCTGCCACACCTGGGGGGGAGGAGCATGTCTCTGAAAAGCCCTGAGCTGCAAGAGACCCATGTCCCCGAGTGTGCAAGTAGACAGGGGCCCTGCAGGGGACATGGCCTTGCAAAGGGAGAAGTTCCTCAGTCCAACTGTGACAGCCACTCCAGGCCTGTCTGCCAGGAGGTGGGGTCCAGAATGTCCCAGGCTTGTGCAGAGAGCAGGTGACCAGCCCGAGGGAGATGGGGACAGCAACATTGGGCAGAGGCTAACCTTGAATCACTCTGGGTCTCCAGAGGCATGGCCTGTGTTCCTGCCGGCTGCAGTCACTCCACTGCACTCCCATAGCGAGATGCCACCTGTATACACACCCACACGCCCATCCCCCTGTGTCTGCAGACGCCTAGACCCCTGTGATGGTGAGCTGTCTTTTTCTGGGTTTCTGAAGCACCTCAGCAGCCATCGCAGCTCCTGGCACGGCTTCCAGTCTGGTGAGGGGAGAGGACACTCCCAGGAGGGGTGGCAGAGGGGTCTTGTCATGGAGGACCCCTCTAAACAGCCAGCCTTACCAGGGCCATGACATCCAGGGTGACAGACACACGGCTCCAACCCACACTCCACTGCAGGTGTGGCATTAAAGGCTGAGCCGGTTCACCAGCCAGGAGGCCCCTCACTCCCAGCTCTTCCCTGAAAACTCACAGAAACCAGCCCGGAGATGACTACTTCTGTGGTTTGTTTCTAAAATTGTGGCTTTTAATACAGTGACCATCTCCGTGGAAAAGAGGCAACACACAGAGGGAACAACCCACTCTAACGGATTTGTTTCGTGAAGAAGTTGCTCTTTTGATGAAGAACCGCCTCTGAAAGCTGATCTGCGGAAATGTCGCTTGAACATTTTAATCAGAATTTCTCTGCTCATCAGGACAGAGCCGCGGACAGGCTGTGACAGTACCGTCGGGCACGCTGCTTCCAGCCAGTTGCCTGGGGCATGGTGCCCCTTCCCCAGGGCAGCGGGCCTCTGTCGAGGGTGGTCTGCAACAGGCTTTCAGGAATAACGTGTGCAGAGGGAGACGGCCCACCCCGTTGAGGGCCTTCTGACATCACAAGCTCAAAATCCCTCATGCAGAACCAGGTAATCCCCCGTGGGCGCACGCAGCCTGTGACGGTGCGTGGTGGCCGTGTGCACCTGCCCAGAGCACCCTCCACACCTCCTCACACCCAGGCAAACTCAACTTCTTCCTCCTCTCCTTCTGCAGGGTCCCTCAGACCCACCCATCAGGAGGCAGACCTGGGCCTCCAGTCCCTGGCCTCCTTGCTGATCAGGTGTGCGAGGTTGCTTTCTCCTTTCAAGACCCAGCCCCATAGCCAGGGCTTCCCTCTGCATGGGGCAGTGGGCCTTGCCGGGGGTCAGTGGCCCTGCTCCTCTCCTGAGATCCTTTCTCTCCTCCAGCTGAACTTCCCATAGCTCCCAACCTCGGTTTCTTATCTCTAGACTCCTCCCTCTGGCCATCTTGAAAACCCCAGACCCATTCCCTCTTCTCCTCAGTCAACAGTTTGGGCCTTGCTCTCAAGAATCTGACGGGAGAGGAACAGGACAAACCGGGGTTTCTGTCCCTCTAGAGCAAGCAGCCACCATGGCGGAGACCTTCATCATGGTGTGTCCAGAAGGCTCACTCCTCCTCAGCAGCTGAGCAGGCCTGGCTTTGGCACCAGTAGGAGCCTCTCAGGGTCACCAACCTGTCCTCTCTCTGCCTTTGCCAGGCAGGTGTGCTGCCCAGGAAACAAACCATCCCCCAATTCCAGTGCTTTTCTGCAAAATGGATTCATCTCCTGTTCTGCAGAATCCAAAGCAGGTGTGGGGAAGGTTCTGCTCCAGGTGGAAGTTCAGGGACCCATTGTCACCTTATTATGCAACCTCCTTGGTATGAGCCGTGTCACCTCCCATGCCCTGGATGGGAAGAGGGACTGGGAGCACCAGCCTGGCTCCCATGGCATCTCTCACGGTCCCTTAGTCAGAACCCTGGTCCCAGCCTGCCCCCCAGGGAGGCTGGGAAACCCAGGCCCGGCCACGTGGCCCAGGGGACTGTGAAGGGACCTGGCCAATGTGTTGCTTCTGCCGCAGCCCCGATGACAGCTTGAGCATGCCTTGCCTCCTCCCCCGTCAGCGGTCATGGTCCCCTTCCCAGGTCCAGGTCTTCAGGGCCCCCTCATGGTGGAGACCCCCAGAGCCAGCCAGCCCACCTCACCTTGGAGGCAGAGGGAGTTCTAGTCTGTCTGCTGCCCTGCCGCTCACCTGGAGGAAAGTCAAAGCTGCCAGGACACCAGCATAGAAGATGCTCCTGAGACCCCCCTCCCTCACACTCTAGCACCCCTTAATTGTGGGCCACAGGAACGCGGGAACCAGGGTCCAATTGCAAGGGTCCAAGACGGGGAGCTGTGTCCTGCCTGCAGGTTCAGACCTCCACCGGAAAACCACTCTCCAAAAAGCAGGAGCAGTCTCAGCACAGGAAAGTCAGTCTCCCGTGGACCTCGTGGGAGTGGTACTGCCGCTAGCTGGCGCTCCTGCTGGGCATTCGTCTCATGGGTGACAGATACACAGGAGAAGGCAGGTCACCGCTGCTGCAGTCTAGGCAGCCTGCCTGGGGGTGGATCATTCTGAGGGCTCACATTCCGAATCTTTGCCATTGGCAATAGGAAAGCTGCCCGCAGAGCCCTGGGTGACCCAAGCAAATTAGAACCTGGGAGGTGGCCGTCACCTTGCTCATCCTCCCTCAAAGCCCAGGTAGCAAAGGGCTCAGGAAGGGGCCTTGGACTGGCCTGGGTTGTGCATTTTAATTATTAAAAGAAATGAAAGTCGTTTACTTTAACAACATTATCTAAACACTGTTGACCCTGGACCTCTGTGTGCTTTGCTCTCTCCAAGGCTCGGGCCCCCCCCAGAGCTGCCCACTGCCTGCAGCTCCTCCTCCGCCAGTCCCCAGGGCTCGCCCTCCCCGCCTCTGAGACCCACACAGAGCAGCCTGCTCTGGCCCCAGGGATCTGTTCCCTGACGTCTTAGGGTGTCTTCCAAACAGTAGGGACTGTGAGCAGCTACTTGTTTTACTTCTGTTCTTTTCAATATTCCAACTTATTAAAATAAACATTGCCAAAACTCTGTTCTTACCAAGGACTTCAAGTTCAACTGAAAAACTAATACTCTATTCATAAATCTGTTATTTTAATGCAATTTCCAGAGGAAGTTTTAATAAGTTAGTGAATTATATTCCTTTAAATATTTCAAAATATGTTCATAAATCTAACACATCCAGGTCCTTTTTAGGTACTGTATATTCCTAATTAACTTGGAAAGAGGTCTCCAATGTTTAAGGAGCCCTAGTAAATCTCACCAACGAGACTTAGAACTCCCAAGTTCTCCTCAACATCCCAATCTTGTTGGTACTTAGGTAAATCCTCTTTAACTTTTCAACTTGAAAATCACAAATCTAAAATTAATTTCTTACTACCCTGGTTTAGCTGAAATCCCAAGGCTTATTGATAACCTGATGGGAAAGATTATCTTAAATATTATAAATGCTTTGCAGGAAAAATATCCAATACATACTACACTTACCACAAAAAATTAAGAAACAGACCTAATTTATTTTCCTTTCTGGTTTCTATTTATTATCCTTTCTGGATTCAATACTCATTAAGGCAAAAAAAAATAAAAATTCAGTCTGTCCAGCAGATGCAAGTTGCACTCTATCTAATCGGGATTCGTGAGACCCTAACCACTGAGCCTTCCTCCCCAGTGGGTGGGATTGCTGGCTGACCAACACACGGTGCTGGAACCTTCTTGTCCTCACCACTCGACGGCCTCCTAGGGCTCGTCCTAGAGCCTCCAGGAGCTGCTCTGCTTCCCCAGGAGAGCTCTCCTGGGAGCCTCCTGCCCCGGGTCTGAGTCTCAATGATCCCAACTTACACCAGGCCCTGGCCGTGGGCCTGGGACACCCTGCCCTCACCCTGACCCTTGGCTCCACCTGTTCTGGACCCTGTGCTGCCGCCTCAGCTGGAGCCAGGACATGTGGACTCCTGGGCTCCTCTGGGTCCAGCTTGCTCTATCCCTACACATCTTTGTCCATCCCAGAGGCACCTGCATGTCGGCCTCTCTCAGGTCTCCAGGGACGAGGTCCTCTGTGGCCTTCACCAGGAGTCTGGTGTTGAAAGCCAAGGACACACATTTCAGGGGGTGAACTGGTAGTTGCTCCCTGCTGGAGATCAGCCCTCAGTGAGGCCAGCCCCTCTCAGCCCTCCAGACAGTTCTGATCACTCCTCACTGTGGCTTCAGTTCAACTGCATTTATTCCTCTTTATGCTCCAATGGGGATTTGAGAAGAAGTCTTTCTACAGGGTGTAGAGAGTCCATAGTTGCTTAAGCCGCTAAGTAATCATGTGTATGTGTAATGTCAATCAATGTTCTAAAACACTGAAAATTAATTTTTTAAATTTGTTATGGTTTTTTTTTTAGTCTTGCTAGATATTAAATAATAGAATTATTTTAAAAAGTCATTGCTGGGCATCATGGTGCAGGTCTGCAATCTCGGAGACTCAGGAGGCTGAGGCAGAGGATTCTAAGTTTGAGGCCAGGTTGACTTAGCAAGTCCCTCTCTCAAAATAAAAACAAAGGGGATGGGGTGGCATTTGGGGATGTTAATGAGTGGTAGACAGAGTGCCCATGGGTTCAAACCCAAGTATTTAAAATAAACCTCTTGTTCCTCCCTGTGATGAGCAACCATCCCAGTCTGCCAAGGGCAGGGGAAGTAGACGCTCCTAGGGAAGATAAAATTTGGTGCTGAATTCAGGGGCGTCCCAGACAGCGGGTCCCCTGCTACTCCACAGCTCTGGCTCACTCCAGAACCTCAGTTCAATGAGGGGACTCATCTCATCATTGTTTCCAAGCTGGACTTTCAGAGGACTTTTCATAAAATATGGATTGATAGAAGAAATAAAATATCTATACATAAACACTCACTGCTTTTAAAAATACCATTGTTGTCTCTCTAGATTATCAAAAATGGGTGAGTGGAAGCTGGGCAGGCTTTACAACAGGCCCAGGAGCCATCACAGATTCCTCAGTCAGGAGGTGGCACCCAGGGCTGGGGAACAGCGTGATGGCAGAGCACTAGCCTGTCCTGTGAGAGGCCCTGGGTTCCATCTCCAGTGCTGCAAGGCGAGGGAATGCCACCTACCTCCTTCCACAGGATTGCAGTAACCTTAGCGACTTGCTCACAGCAGGAGGATGTGAAGGACCTGCAGGACATGATTCTGAAAGCATCCAGCTTCTGTGTGATCACTGGAGCAATCCTGGTGCCCTGAGCCACCCAGTAGGAGAACCAGTTTGTCTGAGGCAGCCATATTGTGGGGAAGCCCAAGCTGCAGGGTCAGTGCCTAGCTGAAGGCCCAGCCAGAGGTCAATGTCTATCACCTGACCCAGGAGTGATGAAGTACATTGGACTCCAGTCCCTCGACATTGACTCTCACCAGCAAAGGCCCTCATGGTAGAGCAGAGACAAGCCATTGCCCTTTGCCCTCTGAACTCCTGACCTGCACAAATCATGGGTACAGTAAAATGGTTGTTTGCCCCCTAAACTTGGAGACAGCTTTGAAATGCAACAAAGCTTCTTATTGAAGTTGTTGCTTTGTTTTGATTGTTGCTTTTAAGCATCCTTGATTTTGGCAAGATAGACATACACCCAGCTCATCCTGATTTTGTTTCACCCCAAGACTTAGAACCAGTCACCCTCTAAGATCCTCTTGGCTCCTGGGGCTGAGTGTTAGGACCAGGCACTAGGGATGTGAGTTTTCTCGGTGTCTGGCTGAGGGCCAGCTGCTAATCTCAGGCCACTTTGGAGGCAAGACATGTTCACTTTTTACATTTCACATTTAAAATCTAAGCCGCAGGACCCACACCGCTCAACCAGGGCTTCCTCGGCCACAGCCTGTGTCCTCCTGCCAGGCCTCCCTGTGTCCCTGGCTGGTCTTCCCTCAGCCCTCTGTGTGTGGGTCAGGTTTTCATGACTTTTTTCTCACCATTTATTTTCCTCTGCAGTTTCTCTGCTGTCTCCAGGCCATCTCACTCACTCCTAAGAGTTTACTCAGGGCTGTCTGCTAATATCTGCCCGTATTCACATAATGTTCTGATTTTTTACAGTTTTGGAATTATTATGGTTCACAAGAGTGGCGGGCATGTCCTGATGTCATGTGTGGCTTCCGCCCAGTGGCTCCTGAGGTCCGTCCAAATATCAGGAGGTTGTCATGGCACCTAGACCTCACCTGGTCAGAGTTATGTTCAATCCCACCTCCTTAGAACACAGTTCCCAGTCTTCCCTCCTGGGGAAGAGTCACCTCTGTGACTTGTTCTGTCCCCTCTCCCTGGAATCCTCACCCACCCCATTCCCGGCCCCCAGCACCCTCCCCTCACTGAACCCAGCTCTGCAGACTCCCTGGCCTCACTTCCTCCTGCCCTAGTGAGGTTGGGCCTCCTCAGGCGTCCATGACACCCTAACCACGTCACCTCTCACCTTTCTGCTTCGTCTTCATCTATCTGTGTCCCCACAAGGTGATGGCTTCTCAGGGAGGCTGGTAGAGTCTTCCCACCTCTGAGCCTCCTCTCCTTCCAGCCCAATGCGCAACATAGAATCAGCTTCCGTTTCTAATTTGTTTTGAAGAAACACAACTAGGGTCTCGGAGGAAGCCATGTAAATCAAAATGTTCTCCTTAACAGAAACCAGAAGTGTTCTCATTAACTAGAAGGACAACATGGAAGAGAAAGAACCAAACTCCCCACAGACAGCCAGACTGTAGGCCACTAACGTGATCATGTCAGGAAGACAGAAAACAGGAAAGAACAATTCTAGATCTACCACAGAAAGAGAGATGGAAGGAAGGAAGGAAGTAAGGAGGGAAGGAAGGAAGGAAGGAAGGAAGGAAGGAAGGAAGGAAGGAAGGAAGGAAACAAGGGAGGGAGGGAGGGAGGGAAGGAGGGAAGGAGGGATGGAGGGAAGGGAAAAGAGTCCAAGCATAGAGGATTTCAGAATTTGGAATGGATTCTGCAAACCAGAATGTGTCTCCTTAAGAGGTGATTAGTTATTTGTAGCAAGAGACATTCCTTTTCTAGCTATCTAGATTTTTAAAATGAGATTTGACAAGTAGAAAAGACAGGTTCCGCGCTTAACTAGCAAGTAGGCAAACCACAGGCTGAAGGAGCTGCTTGCAGAACTCCAAGGGTGGTGGGAAGCAGGGACTCCTCTGGGCCCAGAGCCAGTTCCCTGGCTGCTCAGGTGAAGGGAAGGAGCACAGTGCATTTAGGGAAGCAGGAAGGAGAGCGGGAAGGAGGGAGGGAGGCAGGAAACGCCCTGGATGGTCTGGCAAAGGAACACAGTCCTGTCTGACAGGGAGCGAAGAGAAAAACCAAAGAGTGATTTTCTCCTGAGTGTGATATTTATTTGAAACTCATTGTTTTTAAAGCCAATGTCACTAAAATTAGAAATATTCTCAGAAGGAGTTGAGATAAATGCATGGACCATTGCCAGGGAATTTAACTGACTTTAAATTACTTTACTCTGGAGGTATTTCATAAAGGCTCCATTGGCAATCTTGGTGTGGAGGGGATGGTGCTGGAAATTCTGCACTTGCCTCCTTTGGGGATGGCTGCTCCGATTCGCCCCCACACCATCCCTCTGACACCTGGGACCTCAGAACGGGACCCTGGTGGGAGATAAGGACCCTGATGCACTGGGTGGGGGTCGACCCCAAATCCACTGTGCCTGGCGTCCTCATAAGAAGAGAGACACACAGAGAAGAGACGCCAACCACGGGGAAGAAGGCAAATGAAGACCAAGGCGGACACTGGTGAGCAGCCATGAGCCCAGGAAGCCAGAGGAGCAAGAGGTTCCCTGGGCCTTCAGAGGGAAGGCCTGGGACCCTTGGATGTCCAGCTCCAGACTGGTGGTTTGAACCACTGCTCTGGACTGAATTGTGTCCCTCCCCTAAACTTGTGTCATGTCCTGCCCCAGCAGGCTGTGTGGGAGAGGGGCTCTTGGAGGTGACTGAGGCTGGAGGAGGGCCCAGGAGTGGGGCCCTAGTCGGCCAGGACAGGGACCTTACGGGAGAGGAGGACCTCTCTCCACCTCTCGCCCAAGTGAGGACACAGTGAGATGATGCCACTGGGAGCCGCGAGGGAGCCCCTGAATCCAGCCTCAGGTGCTCTCTGATCTTGGACTTCTAGCCTTTCTGCTTTTTAAGACTCTTGGCCTGTGACACTTTGTTGTAACAGCCCCAGCTGACTGACAGCCACCATGGCTGTGGTGAGTGATCACAGCAGCCATGGGAAGCTAGTCTAGTCAGATTGCAGAAGGTTCTGGAGAGCTAAGCCATGACTAGGACGTGCACAGTGGGGATGTCACATTTGAGCATCTGCTGGCCCCCTGTTCATTTACCGAACAAGGGTAAATGACCACGTCATCCCTCTGATTTGTTGGATTTGTATTTTGTTTGACTGATTTTTAGAAGAGTGCATGATAAATTCAATGAGGTCTTATAGTGAGACTCGCAGAGAGGACGCTCCTCATTTCCTACATCTTCCTGGAGGGACCAGGAAGACAGCTTCTGGAATGCTAGGAAGCGTGTGCAGGGCTTAGTCACAAAGCAGAATGGCCACCAGGTTGAAAGTCCTCCTCTCTTTTTATTTCCCCCTCATTCTGAGTTGCTAAGCTTTGTGTTGTGGTTGGTTCAATTTCCTCTTGTTTTGATTATTTGCACGGTGGAGTCCTTAGTCCAGGGACTGCATCTGACTTTGCACAAGAAGAGTTATGTTCTGTACCAAAAGGGAAGAGCCAACTTGCAGTGGAGGGCCAATTTACGGGTCTGCAAGGAAGAGTGGGGAGTGGAGGGCCCATTCCGGGGCTTTTATTTTTTGTTCCTATTATGGAATAGGAGGGAGAGAGGATGAAGCAGATTCCGATTCCCCCTTTAGAAATAATGGGACATGTTGTATTTCTCCCTAATGGCGGGAGGCTAGAAACATTTAAATGAAAAATATTTATTCTCCAGTGACTTCCAGACTAAAAAAAAAAGAGAAGAAAATGTGCCTTCCGTTTTCGGAGCCCACATCTATTCCATGACTGCTCCCCAGCCACGTGTCTACACTAGCTGGGTAGTGATTTGGGCAATTACCAGCACAATCCACTTAAAATAATAAGTCACTGCTTCCAGTCCTGTGAGAAGGACCTCTTGGGCCTGGCCTGTTTTCCAGCAGCCAGCTGCCCAAGCAAGAAAGACAATGAAGCATCTTCCTGCAGCCTGGGCAGTAGAATCCCTGGCCACACAGCCCCCTGCCCCCAGCTGGGAGAAGTCTCCAGAGCTGGGGGTGCTCCAGGAAAAACCTGGCCCCACCCCCAAATTCTCCTTGTACCAGGTGCACACCCCCTTGAAGCTGAGTTGAGGGACCTTTCCCTTGTGTTTCTCCTCTATCAGTCACGGACTTTCTTTCTTTTATTTCAAACTTCTTTCCTTGTGACCTGATGAAACATAACCCAGTCAGTCTTCCTTCTGAGTTTGGTCTGAGCCCACCTAGGGTAACAGCCAGGAGCCCAGGGCAGATGTGGACCAGAGGGTCTGGGAGTTGTGGCTGGTGCAGGGCTGGGCGAGGTTTGCAGTCTCAGAACCCATCGCCTTTTGCTCCTAGACACCAGAGGGAGCCAGGGCCCGGCAGGTTGAAGACTTAATCCATCATCCACCAGCTCTGGCTGAGAGGCCACCGAGTGCCTGGGGTTCCACAAGGTGCTGGGGGACACAGAGGTTCATCTGCATGTTTCCTTGGAGATTAGAATGCACTAGAAAAATTCCACAGTGACATCCTACTCCCATGGGAGCCTTTTGTGACATCTCCCTAACATGAAAGGTGAGTGCAAACAGGTAAAAATAAAGTACTTTATTTCCACTTCTGTGTGAGAGACAGGCGTTGCCGCAAGATCGACATTGAAGCCTGGAGGTCATTGAGCGATGGTACTACCTCATAGGTACCCATGAGCACTCCTGAAGTCCTCCTGGAGCACCTGAGAGCTCCCCTAGTGCTCTCCAGTGGGTCCTGCCTGTGTGAACACTGCATGTATTATCTCCTATCACCTCCTGAGCTGGTAGGGTGGCTGTGGTCACCCTCCCCTCTCCATAGGCAAGGACAGGAGCAGGTTCAGAGAGGTGAAGTGCCTTGAGGCCAGCCCCGTCCCCCACCCTGGGCACAGGCATCCTCCCACATCCCAGGGCACTGGGGACAAGGCCTTGGTCCTCAATATTCTTGATTAGCAATGATAAACCTGCATAATGGACTGTTTTACTGGAAGCCGAGAGGGACAGAAGGTCCCTCTGTGTGCACCTTCACCCTCTTTAGATTTCCTCCTGTGACACTTGAGAAAAGCCAGCCAGACTCATGGCAGGTTGTGACCTAAGAAGCCCTGGCCCCACTTTTCTCAAGAGATTTTTCTCTGACTCAACAAAGGAACCTTCCAGACACCTCTGTGGCTGACTGTTGGACCAGGCCAAGGCCTTGGCATTTCTTAGAACAAATAGCCATTCTCCATTCTGCTCCTAGCCACACAGCAAACAGGCCAGGAGGCCAGGGGAGGGAGGAGCAGCCAGCAGTGGTAGGGCTACCGTTTCTCCCTGGGTATTTCTGGGGCTTGAATTCACAAGTGTGGAAACACGATCCAGTCTTCACCAGCAGCAGGAGGCGTGGAGCAAAGGAAGTGCCTGCCCCTCTCCCTGGCTCCCACCGATGGCAGGGACCTTGGCAGAGAAATCCCAAAGCCACTGAAGTGTCCATGCATCTTTCATCCAAATTGCTCTGCAGAGAGAGGACAGGCCCGTGGAACTTTGGGAAGAAAACCTCAAAGTGCAGTTAAAATGCTTGGCCTTCCCCTGCCTTCTGATGCCAGAGGTGGAACTTGGGGGTTTCCTGTTCATTCATTGTGCACTGGCCCTGCTGTGCCAGCCAGAAGCTCCAGCCTGAGACACTTGGCCCAGGTGGTTTCTCTGAGGTTCCAGAATAAGGAAAGAGACTCAGAAAAGAAAAAAAAAAAAAGAAGTCAGGAAGGAAACCCAAAACCCACTTGATGCTGATGCGGGTGGATTCTGTCCTCTGCAGACAGACAGCAGGGCCCAGGAGAGGTGTTGACAGAGGAGCTGGCTCTTTAAAGCCTCGTCCAGAATAACAACTTCTCGAGAATACCGGAAACAAACATTAACGAGTGTGTTCTCTCCACCACTCCAATTAGCTGTAGCCTAACAAATAAGAAATAAATGACCTCGTTCCAGACGGCTTCCATCCATGGGGGCCGTAAAACAGAACCACCTGCCATTTATGGCCCTGTTTCTGGATGAGGCGACCCAGCAGCAGGCCCTGCTGGCCAAACCACATTAAATCCACTTGAGGGTCATGTCCCTCCTGGTTTTTAGAGGAGCAATCAATTCAGATGATCCCTGAATTCCCAGATGAAATGAAGAGATGCCGGAGAAAGGAATGCGACCTGCTGATGTTAGATTCCCTTCATCTACCAGCTGAAAGTGGTGGTGTTCAAAGCACCTCTTATTTTTACCTATTTCTAACTACCAAGGAATGCCAGTCTAACGTGTGCTATGTTTTACTTAAATACTAGTGGAATTAGCATTATTTTTGCTCCCAACAGTGAAACATGCATATAAATAGTAGGAAGCAAATTCAAGATTTTTTTTTTTTTCAAATAGAGGAGGTGGGGAAGGATTCCTGCTGCATGACCATAGAGTCACCCTGGTGTCAATCCCTAAAGCTCCTTCAGGGCCAAGGCTGATCTCACGGGTGGCCCCAGGACAATGCTTTCCTAAATAATAACATAAATTTTATTTTTTTCTCCCAAGATAAAAGCAATATATATTTACAATAGAGGAGGGGGAAAATAGAAAAATCATTTCAATCCACCAATCCCACCACCCACTGTGGATAGCCATTTTTAAGGAAGATTTATTTATTAAAGTATTTTCATTAGTGCATTTAGGTATCTACATGGTAATGGAGTTCATTTTGACATATTTATAAAGGCATATGACATAATTTGCTCCATTTCAATTCCCAGGACTCCCCTTCCCTCCCCTCCTTCCTCCCGCAACCTCCTTCCTTGACTCTATTGGTCTTCCCACTATTTATTTATTGTTTTTAATTGGTGAACTAGAGCTGTACATAAAAGTAGAATTTATTGTGATGTAGTCGTGCATGCATGTAGCATCATTTGGACAATTTCATTCTGCAGTTCCTCCCCTTCCCACGACTCCTCCCCTTCTTCTAATCCCCTTCCTGCACTCCATTGTTCTTCCTTCTATTTTTATGAGATCCTTTTTTTTAAATTAATTCATTTTCTCTCTCTAGCTTCCACACATGAGAGAAATCATTCAACCCTTGATTTTCTGGATCTGGCTTATTTCACTTACGATAATGTTCTGCAGTTCCATCCATTTACCAGCAAATGACATAATTTCATTCCTCTGTATGACTGAGTAAAACTCCATTGTATATCTGCCACATTTTTTTTAATCCATTCATCTGTTGACGGACATCTGGCTAGTTCCATAACTTGGCTATTGTGAATTGCACTGCCGCCATAAACATTGATGTAGCTGTATCACTGTGGTACACTGATGTTAGTTCTTCTGGATAAATACTGAGGAAGGGGATAGCTGGGTCCTATGGTGGTTCCATTCCTAGTCCTTTGAGGAATCTCCATACTGCTTTCCAGAGTGGTTGTTAATTTGTGATCCCACCAACAATGGATGATCCCACCATTATTCCCACATCCTCTCCAGCATTTATTGCTATTTGTATTCTTGATGACTGCCATTCTGCCTGGAGTGAGATGACATCTCAGTGTAGTTTTGATTGGCATGTCCCTCATTGCAAAGAATGTTGAGTATTTTTTTCATGTATATGTAGACCATTTCTTCTTTGAGAAATGTCTGGTTAGTCCATTTACCTATTTATTCATTGGGTTGCTTAATTGTTTGTTTCAGTGTTAAGTTTGAGTTTTTTATATATTCTGGATATTAATCCCCTGTCACGGGAGCAGTTGGCAAAATCTCCCATTCTGTAGGCTCTGTCTCCACACTCTTGTTTCCTTTGCTGTGCAGAAGCTTCTTAATTTGATGCTGTCTTGTTTATTATTGGTTTTATCTCTTGAGCTTTAGAAGTCTTGTTAAAGAAGTCAGTGCCTGCCTCAAGATGTTGGAGTGTTGAGCTCCTAGAAGTTGCAACGTTTCTGGTCTAATTCCTACGTCTTTAATGCACTCTGAGTTGACTTTTGTGCAGGATGAGAGATAGGGATCTAGTTTCATTCTTCTACATGTGGACGCCCAGTTTTCCCAGCACCATTTGTTAAAAAGCTGACTTTTCTCCAGTGTATGCTTTGGCATCTTTGTCAAGGATAAGATGACTCTCTACAGGTTTGCCTCTGTGTCTTCTCTTCTATTCCATAAGTCTGCATGTCTGTTTTGATGCCCAGTGTGTAGGTTTTGTTCTTGAGCTAGCTCTGTAGTATAATTTGAGATCAGGTGTTGTGATGTCACCAACCGGGAAATTATTGCTCAAGGCACATCTCAATCTATGTCATTTCAGCTCCTCTCTCTCTGGCTCTCTCTCCCTCCCTCTTTTCCTCCCTTCTTTCTCTTTTAATGAAAATATACTTTTAAAAAACACACTGAATGCCAAATGCTGGTGAAGATGCTAAGAAACTAAATCCCTCATACACGGATGGTGGCAATGTAAAATGGTATAGTCACTCTGGAAAAAATTTAGGCCGTTCTTTTTAAAACTAAAATAAACTTACCATACAACCCAGCAATTGCATTATTGGGCAGTAATTCCAAATCAACGCAGGCTGGCTTATCCACAGAAACTCATCCATTCATGTTCACAGCAGTCCCAATGGCCCTGAACTGAAAACTAACCAAACTTCATTGGTGAATGGTTAAACTGTGTTGAGCCACATGACAGAATACCATTCAGTCATGAAAGAAACGGAGTCTTGACACATTCAGCAGCTGTTGAATGATCAAGAAATTATCCTGAGTGGAAAAGCCAACCTCAAGAAGCTCCAGATGGCAGATGATACAGCATTTGTGAGATAGCATTGCGAAGATGAGGTGGGGTGATAAAGATGGGTTGGGGGTGGAAGGAGTTAGGGGCAAGGGTCTAGGCGGAAGCATGAGGAGTTTTGTGGAGTTAAAGTTGCCCATCTTGACTGTGCTGGTGGCCATTCTAAAGCACACATGTGATAAACCTGCAGAACCTGTACACACACACACACTCACATGAGGACACTTGTACACACACAGACACACACGAGCACACGGGATGATTCTGATGCCATCCTGAGCTTTGCAAGGTCCAGTTATCGGGACAAGCAGAGTGAAGGGTGTAAGACCCCCAAGTGCTTCTCTGAAATTTTCAATGAACCTGTAATTTCTTTAAAATATTTTTTAAAAGGAAGCGCCCTCCCTCTGCTAAGAAACAGCGCCTGCTTGTCGTGCTCCCCTTCTCTAAAACCATGTGCTGCTCAAGCAGAATCTCAAGGTCAAGGTAAGAGCGTGGTGTGTGAAGGGCTGTCCTATTTCATTCAGAAACATGGGGATGTGGCTGGAGGTTTTTAAGGCACACTGTGCGTGTGGCTTTGTGACGTGGCTTCATATTAACTATGAAGCTGTCATTTTCCCACGTCACGAGGTACACTTGTGTGTTTTCTTACTGTGCTCTTCGTTTTCCCGGGTATCGGGAGAGTGACAGCACTACTCCCCACCCTGGGACATTCAGCTCCTTCCTACACGTCCCTGTCATTAACACTCCTGTGAGAAGCCTCCCGTTAGATACCAAGATGGATGACTTTTCTAATTATTTTTCAGGATAATTTCCTAGAAGTAGAATTTCTGGCTCAAAGGTGTTGCCAATGCACACAGCTCATGACGGATATTCACCACTTCCCTCTCAGGAGGCGGCACAGGCTTCCTCTCCAGGAGCACTTGTGAGAATCCTGGTCAGCTCCTCGTCTTGGTCCACAAACTGCCCCGAATAGAGGTTTCCTTCCCAGCTGCCTCCTGGTTGCAGCCCAGCAGCACCTGACAATCCACAAGCTGGAGACCCCAAATCTGGCTGGCCTGCGAGAAGGAGGCCCCAGTGGACACTGGTCAGAAGTGGGCCCCACGCCCAGCTGCAGCCTGGAGACCCAGGGCCCCTGCTGGGGGATGAGACACCCTGGGACACGCTGAGCCAGAACGCAGGAGCAAGTTCTCCCTCTCCCAGACCTCAGGGGTCCTCCCCCTTGGAATTCACCCTAATACAACATTGGCAAGGAGTTACAAGATGTTCGTCTATCACCTCAGCAAAATCAATTTTTAAGGAAGAAGATGAGAAAATAAATTAAACCTGCTATTTTGACATCACTGAATTCTCAAGAAAGGAAACAGAAAAATACGTGGTAAACAAACTTGAAGGCCACAGTGGGCCTAGCACCAGGCAGAGACACACAGGTCGGAGACTGGATGGGATCGTGCCCTCTGGCAGGGCCAGGCACCCGGGAGCAGGGTCCCCAGCTCCTGCAGCTTGGGTTTCTCATTCATCCGTGTGTCCTCACCTGAAACCCTGGTTGCAAAGAAGAGATTAGCTGCACCTGCAAAGGGACAATCAGTGAAGCTCAGTATGTGGAGGGGCGGGGCGTTGAGCTACAGCTGAGGTCGCAGGTCACATCACAAATCCCAGCCCTCCTGAGCCAGGCTTGCAGGAGGGCCTGAGGAGTCCACGCCCCACCCTCCCCTCCTGTGGCTCAGAGTGGGCTCAGGACTGCAGGTCAACTCAGGGTCCCTCTCCGTCTAGATGACTTTGAGAGCAAAAGGCTCTTACCATTGATTGGACCAGACTTTGGCTGTCCTCATTTAGCTTTAGTAACAGAAAAAAGTAAAACAGAAACAACAACCAAGAGATGATTCCTAACAGGGTGCATTCCTAACAGCCTTGGCTTCGAGGATGGTTGATAAAGACGCTTTTCCCCAAAGATGATCCTGCAGAGCCTCCCTGGGTTGAGCGGGTACGTCTCGCCTGCTGGGCCATTGTCTGCCACCAACTCACTGGGCTCCCTCAGGGTCTCCTGGCTTCTGCTGCCTGGTGGCTTCTGCTGCCTGGGAATTTTTCTCCTGACAGCTGCTCCTGGGTATTTATTTCCTATTTTGCATTTCTGATTGCCGTGATCAACATGCTGCATGTCAATGCCTGGCGTATTCCACACGCACAGCATTCTGATGTTTAATGGAGGGGGAGTGTTTGTTTTCCGGGGTGGTTTCTGTCTGAATTAATAAAGCAGTAATCTAGGAGGGAGAAAAGGTGCTCTGCTCTGTGGGGTGAGGGTAGTCTGTAGTGACTGGCTAGGGGCACCTTCTGCCTCTCGCTCATTAGACTTGAGGGATGTGGTTCCATTTGTATGTGTGGAGTTGTTTGGGGTGAATGAGAACTGCATTTGCAGAAATCCCCCTCCTGCTGACATCTGCAGCATAATCAGAGCTTGAGGGCCCTTCTCCTCTTCTCCCTCCATGCCTAACATTCACCTTTCCAGAGATCCAGCTAAAGCTCTTGTTCCTTCCGGACCATAAGCAAATCAGCTCCAGTTGCCCCATCAATTCTGATCAGTTGATTGATCTACACGGGGTGAATCCTGACACTTCACAGTCTCTGAGTGCATGCTTTAGAGCTCAGTCAGGCACACACTCTGCATTCAGTGGAAACCACACCAACACTTCCAGGACTGCAGGGAGAGGGAGCACCCCAGAGCGGGGTGGACATGGTCTCTGCTCTCAGCATCAGCCTCCCGCAGCAGGGGCAGGGCTTTTCTGTTGGCAGGTGAGTAAGGCCTGCAGTTAGGGCTGCTTAAAATGCTTTCGGCTGAAATAGATTCATTTCCTTCTTCATTTGTTCACTCAAGTCATACATATAATGCTTATGAGGGCCCAGACGCCTTCTTTGGCCATCAGTTTGCAGAAGTTCATGGGAAAGGCCCGGGCCAGCCCTGGGAACTGAGAATCAAGAGAAATGTATCAGTGTCTAGTTGCTGCTGTAACAAATTTCCACAAACACAACGGCTTACCTTTCAGATTTATTATCTCAAAGCTCTGGGAGTCAGGGCTGAAATAGGTCAGGGTGTGGACAGGCTGGCTCCCTCTGGAGTGAGAATCAATTCCCTTGTTTTGTGCTGCTTTTGGAGGTAGCTTCACTCCTCGGCTCGTGGCCACATCATTCAACCTCTGCTCCTGTTATCACAGCTTCCTCTGCTCTGACCTCTCTTTAGCTTACCAATCCCTCCGTGGTCATGCTGTTCCTACTGGACCATCCAGGGTCGTCTTCCATCTCACAGTCCTTCCCTCCATCTCACCTGCAAGCTCCCACGTCGTCACAGGTTCTGAGGGATAGAATGTGGATGTCTCCGGGGCAGCCACACAGTAGATGCTCATGATTCCACCTGCCTCTGCTGATTTGTGACCATGGAAAGTGCAGGGCAGGAGGGAATCCTGGGGCCCCACACCTACATTGAGGCTTACGCCAAACCAGCCCTTACAATGTGGATTTTATTTTAACCTGATGCTCTAAGCCTATTTACTTTCTATCCTACGGTTTAATCTGACTTTTTATATGAATGTGAGCTACTGCTCACCACTTCTCTTGAATTTATGATGCCTTTTTATCTTGGGCATAGATATGAAAAAGTGCTGATAAACTTCACTGGGGATTTTTAAAGAAGAGCTAATGGCTGCGATGTGGTTCTTTGCGGCTGGGGACACACCATGCCCTCCCTGCACTGAGGATGTTAATAACATATTGACACAGTGAATCAAAGAGAAGTTTCTGGAAACAGCAAGTAGAGAGCTGAAGGAGAAAACTGCCCCTTTTGGTTGGTATGTGGAAGAGGCCAGGAGTAAGGCTGCTTTCCCTCCAGGCAAGGGAAGGTCTTGGGAAACGGGAACCTCCCCTTTGGACAGCGGGTAGAACCCAGCCTAGAGCCACATGTTTGGGCCCCAAGGCCGACTCCATCCATTCTACCTGGCTCCACTTTGAATGCACCTGCATGGGCTTCCGCAAGAAGCTAGAAGGCTCATGAATGAATAGCACAATGGGTGTGGGACAGCCACATCCAAGGCATGGGTATGCATGTGGCAACCGTCCCAGAGTCGGGAGCAAGGTTGGGAAAGTTAGGGAGGCAGGCCTTGGTCTCCCCATTTTAATTTGCACTTATGTGCTGTGAGAACCTGGGTAAGTTACTTGACCTCTCTGTGCTTATTTACTCACAGTGACTGAGAGAACAAGGGCAATAACAGGGTCTATCTCATGGGCTGCTCTGAAAATTAAATAGCTCCTGGGAAAGCATCTAGTCCCTGGGACAGAGCGAGTGCCGCAGGAAGGTGTGCTGGCTGCATAACAGGAAAGCGACTCCAGGTCTAAAGAGGATTAAAACAGCCACAGACAGACACTGTTCCCATCTCACCCTGGAGACACCTTCCAAGGATCCGGGGCAGCTGGGAGAGGCGTCCTCTGGAAGTGCCCTGGTCAGGTAGGATGGCGACTGCAACTCTGCAGTCCCAGAGCCATTCTCTGAGGCTCCCAGCCTGACCCACCCGTCCAGGCCTGAGCCTCTGCTACACAGAAACCAGAACCACAGACACCCAGGAGGGAGTCAGCAGAGTCCCTGGGGCCCCGGAGAGTCCAGGGGGACTCACGACACAGTCTGGAAGCAGAAATGGGATACTCATCTTTCCTGACTGCAGTGAATAGAAGGCACACTTTAGGAATCAGATCGGGCCTCCCTGTTCCCAGGGACAGAGCAAGCTGGAGCACCTTCGCCCTTCCTGCGGAAGCACACTTTTTCTAATAAAATATTTCAACCAAAGAAGTATATGTACACACACACACACACACACACACACAGACACACACACACGTGCATATGTGAATCTTCTGACCTTAGAAAGTCCATACTTTGCAGAACCCCAGAGGTCCACTCGGAAAGAGCGTTTGCACTTTCCACAGCTCACATGCCCACGGGAGGAAGGACCTGCTGCCTGGAGAACAGTGGGCAGAGTTTCTGTGAATGAATCCGGGGTTCAAGCAGGTGGCAGACCCCGAGTCCCACACCCGGTGCAGGAGAAGCAGACCGGACTCCTGGGAGAGGCTGAGGAGCCCAGGGAAGTCAGCAGCAGCCATCTCACACTGGGAAGGGAGCCTCCATAACATCAGTGATAACACCTGTCCATTAGCTGCTGTCCGCTGCGGGAGCCGGCGCCCACGCAGCTGTGCAGTTTGCCAGAGTTTTCAATGTGTCCACACTGGCAGGGGAAATGCCATCCTGGGCTCTGATCTTGCTGGAGAGCTGAGCAAGGCATCCCCAGACTCGGCTGCAGTCAGACCCTGCGGCTGCTTCCCTCTCCTTTTATATAAGAAAATGCAGGTAATGGTTTGTCCCCAGCAGAGCGCACTCCTGACTGTCCCCCCCGAAGGCAAGTCCCTTGGTAGGCTGTTGCAGGTACAATTTCCCTCCCAGGCACAGTGGCCGCACACGAGAGCCCTCCAGGGATGTCATTTAGGGGTGTCCCCTCTCCCTTGGCTCTTGGTGAGTGTGTTCCCACCAGGACACCTGTGCCTGGGTACTCACCTTCTCTGTCTCCTGATTGCTGCCACCAACAAGCCACATCGTATCACCTTGCTCCCGCTATGTGTTCCAAACACTTAGGTTTAATGGACAGTAATTATTTTCTGGATGGTTTTTATTTGAGTCAATGAAGAAGAGGTAACACTGGAGGGAAGCTGTATTCTCCTGCATTCTGGTTTCAGAAATGGTCTGACGGTGATGAAGCTCTCCCACCTGTGAGCTGCAGCCTCAGAGGCCTGGTTCTCACCAGGGAACCGCCAAGTGGTTTGAACCGTAACAAACCAACTTGCACGATGATCCCAGCTTTCGCAGCCCAGCCAAGAGGCCCGAGTCGTCTCTCCTCCTCCTAGCAGCCTAATGGTTGTGTCCCTGGAGCTCCGTCTCCACAGCAAGCCTCTGCAGAGGGCAGCAGTGTCTTTCTGCCTGTGGACTCAGAAGGGTTGGTGTGTCTACATGGGCTGGGTAGCTCACAGGGGGGTTGAGGCCTGGTCCTGCCTCAGTGGTGGCACTGTGATTGGTTGGCGATGCCTGTCTTGGGGACAGGGGCTAGAAAGGCAAGGGATGGAGGCAATCCCAAAGCTCAGTGTCCAGACTGATCCCCACACCCAAGGTCCTGACTCAGGACTGGAGCTAAGCGCATCCATGGGGTGCCTGTGTGGATGTTGGAGACACTGCTCTGACCGGCTCTCCATTTGTATGTCCACTGGTTTTAGGCCTTCAGCCAACCTTTCTGATGCTTCTGAAGCTCCAAACACTGCTCTGGGCTGGGACCCCGTAGAAATGAGCAGGATGTGGCCTTGCCCTGACAGAAGTGCAGTCTAGCTGGGAGGTGCGAGATCCCTAGTCCCAACAGTGACTGGGCTCAGAGCAGCGTGGAGGGGGCTCAATGCCCATGTCACTAGGAGCCCTCCTCACACGGGGAAATAGCTTCCCTGGGGGAGCTGGGGTGTTCACTCCAGAGCCCACATCTGAATAGGCCTCTGTGCAAATGTGGCGTAATAATGGGTTCTCACTCCTTCTGTTCCAGGAGTGTCAATGCTCTGCATCCAAGTTATTAAAAATGAAAAGGGGCTCTTAAACATCTTTAAGGAAGTTTTAATGAATAGCTCACTGGATGCAGGGACCTTTGTGGGCTGGATGAATGTCATTTTCGAAACACAATCGAGGACATTAACACCCGCCGGCAGAGCAATTAAAGGAGATTTCTGAATGTGGTAACTAGAAATTTAAAAAAGTGGGAGGGGGTTTCCAAGAGGCTAATGGAGAGATTTTACTCTCTGGGCACCTCCAGACGACAAAGAGATGGAGCCTGGGATGGGAGAGGCAGTGCTGTGGGGTGGTCACACACTGGCCCGGCCATCCAGCTACTGGTCCTGGATTTGAATCCTGCTGGACCTCAAGGGATTGCCAGGGACTCTGCAGGTGGCTCCACCCTCTGTGCCTAAGTCACAGAGGGAGGGGGAAGATGGAAACAGCCACACCCGCAGTGATGCTGTGAGGACTGAGTGTGTGCCCGCTACATGTCTGCACCACAGACCCGCACGTCTCGTGTGTATGTGAGTGCACTGCATATGTGTTACATGCTAGGTGCATATAAGTGTTGTGTGTGTGTGTGTGTGTGTGTGTGTGTGTGTGTGTGGTGCAAGCATGCCTGGCACATTGTATCTATTTTCTAAGATATATCTATGATTGTTATTATTTTCAGCCTTTTTTTAAACTATAACTTTTTAAAATTTTTTCATTTTCTTTCTTTTAATTAGTTATTCATGGCAGTAAAGTGCATTTATACATTTTCATAAATCATACATGAATAGAGTGTAATCTCCCATTTTTCAGACTGTACATGTTGCAGGATCACATTGGTCATGCAGTCATATGTGCACATGAGGTCACAATGTCTGTTTCACTCACTATCCTTCCTACCCCCGCCCCTTCCCTCCCTTCACTCCCCTCTACCTAATCTAAAGGAACTCTGTTCTTCCCTAGCCCCCACCCCTTATTGTGAATTAGCTTCTGCATATCAGAGAAAACATTCCAAGCAAAATTCAGTCTTCAGCCAGGTGGAATACTGTCCCCTTGAGTGAAGAGCCCTGTGCAGGACCTTCCCCTGAGCCCTGAGAGCCCTGCTGCCTGGCCCTACCCACTCCAGGGCTGACAGGCAGCCTCCTGCAAGTCCCTCCCTTGGGGCCCAGGCCTGTGCCCTGGGCTGCGGTCAGATGTCAGAGCTTCCCTGGGAGCTCCAAGCCAGAGACTGTGACACCAAGGGGCACAGAGTCTGTTCTGGGATCGGGCAGCTGCATCCAGAGATAGCACAGAGGTGCTGACGTCCGTCTGTGACAACAGGCGCTCTGCCATGCTCATGCCCAGCTCAGTCTCCTGCTACCTGAGAGGGCGTGGCCATGGCTCTTGCCTCAGCCTGTGCCTCCGCCTCCCACCTGCACAGTGGGCACCATAACTGCACCTCCCACTAGAGTCCCTGGGGATGGAGTGGCATCGCGGCAGTCTCTGGACCAGTGTGAGCACTGCATGAGTCAAGAAAGGTGTCCCTGGGCTCTACCCTCCCTCCACACCCTGATTTGCAAGACAGGTTGAGCCCAGTGGGCTCTTGAGGTCCCATCCCAGGGCTCCAGCCCCAGCTCCAGCCTCCTCCTCTGGTCCAGCGGGCTCTCCCCGAATGCAACACCAGGAGGCTAGAAAAGTCACCAAAAGGGTCTTGTCCACCTGAACTCATCTAGAATCTGACCATCTCAACACAGTTTGTAATCATCAAAAATAAAATTAAAAACACCAATACCTCCACTGAGCTTACCAGATAGAAAAGCATTGGTGAAAAAATTAGAGCTGATTTGAACTTGTCCCTGAAAAATAAAACAAACCATGTTGCCTATGATTCTTTCCAATAACCACATAATTTTCAAGTGGGAAAAAATGATCTTTGAATTTCCTGCCTTAACATTTAAAAGAATTATTTCTAGCACAGTGGAAACCCATCAGAGACTGAATATTTCTGATATCTTTCAGTAGCTACATTGCTCTAATATGCAGGGCTCACCAGCCCCAGTAAGTCATCCCAGGAACATCTGTGAGATAAATAAAGGAAATGAGTGAGTCGGCGGTGGAGCAGGGCAGCTCGCTCACGTTAATCACAGCACCTCAGGCCAGCGACGAGAGAAGAACCAGCCTCCTGACTCGCGGCTGACGTATGTGACCAGAAGCCTTTAATGTCACCCTCTCAGGACACTAACCTGTTATGCTGGGTGAAAGGCTATCCTGATTCCAAGTCTCAATCATGTGGCACTAAAAGCCAACTGTATTTCCAGGAAATCCAGCCCTATGGGTGTGCTGTACGACAGCAGGGGTGGCCATGGCTTTGGGAATAAAGAGCCTCTCTGTAATCAGACCTTGGAACAAGAACGCCAACACGGCCTCGATTCCCACCCTGCTGGACGCCAGAGTGTGGGGCCCAGTCCACTGGCATCAGAAGCCTGCCTGAGCCCTGCCCCCTGAGCAGATGGTCCCCCAGCCCAGGTCCCACGGATCTGGCACCTGCACCGTCCTGTCCCCTTCACCAGCTGTAAATCAGAGAAGTCCAGTCATCCAGGCAAGGTTCCACGGGATCCTGGCGCTGTTTCAGGAGTGATCACGATTGCACCAACGGCCTTCGTGTCAGTATGGGAAGCAGCACGTCCCCCAGGCCCGCAGGAAGAGGACGCCAGTCACCACCTCCTGGAATAGGCTGCAGTGCTCCCATTTTATAGCTAGGCAAAATGAGGTACAGAGGCCTGGTGCTCTTCCTAAGTCAGCACAGCTCAGGAGGGGACATGCTGCCAGGTGTCTGCACTGCCAATCAAGCTTTGTCCCCCAAGCACAGAAATAATGAGGAGTAGGTACCAGAATAGGAATGTAGCAATAGCCAAGCTGAGTGATACTGACCATAAATGCCCACAACCCACTGTGGACAGCCAAAGGCCAGCTCAGCTTACCTGACTGCTGTTGGTCACATGTGGAGCAACACGGGACAGGAGAAGTCCTGCAGAGCCACCACAGGGGACAAGAGAGACATGTGCTCAGTCATCTGCATCACAACTAGCCAAAATAAAATAAGCAAAACGTAACAGCCATTGTGCAAAGGGAATTAAGTTCCATCCGTGAGCAACACGCTCATTAAGTACATTTGTTGAAAAGCACGGAATCGTCATCGAGGAAAGTCAGCTTGGAATTACGAAAGTAAAATGAGTGACAGGCAAAGGATGAGCCAGAAAGACAGAGAATGCACAACCCTGCATCCGCGGGCAGTCACCCAAACACCCTGAACAAGCCTCTGCTCTCCTCGGCAGAGAACAGGCTTCACACACAGGGCCAGGGGAAGGGAGTCAGACTCGTCAGTGTTCCGTCCTGGGCACAGAGAGGCTCGGGTCTGCTTGGTTCCTTGGGGCCCATCGATGTGGTGGATGGGATGATCCTACCTCATGGAAACGTCCAGCCCTGAAAATAAGAGCTGATAACGTATACAACAGAATGTTGCTCAATCTAAAAAGAAGGAAGTCCCACCATTTACAACACCATGGATGAACTCGGAGCTGCTATGCTGATAAGCCAGTCACAAAGGGACAGACACGATCCACTCACGTGGGGCATCTAGAGGAGGTGGGCTCCTAGACTTGGAGATGGAACTGTGGTTCCAGGGTTATGGTGGGTGGACAGACAGGTGCTGTCCAGCAGGTCTAAAGATCCAGTTATACAGGACGAGCAGGCTGGGGCCCAGCTCTGCACTATGACGGTAGTTAACGATATGTGTGGTGCCCCCAAAATGGTGTCAGGAGGCTGGATCAGGTGTTAAGTAGTCTCACCACAACGAAAGAATAAAGCTAAAAAGAAAAGGTGCTTTTGAGTGAGACTCTCCTTTTCATGTGGAATTGTTGGGATTTGGGTCTGTGAAGGAGCAAAAGGGCTGTGAAATTAGAGCTTTTCAGTTTGACTCTAAACTGAAGCTAATAGGGGACAACAGCCTGAAATTTATAACAATTGTCATTTCAGATCACAAAGTCATGGCAGAGTCCACCACACACAAATTACATACACATATGATGCTTAGCTATGTGACACTGTCACTGCCCAGGTCAAAATGCTCAGGTCGGCAATCTCACAAGGCCACTCTAGTAAGAGGCACAGAATCAGCCACGCAGACATCCCCTGAGATCCTCATGACCTATCTGCTGCAGACCATCTCTAATCCAGATCCCAGCCCTCGCTTCACCTTCAGATACCCACCTGCCACTGTAACTCGCTTCTGTGCAAGAGATGGTCCTCCAGGTCCCCTGAGCTGTCACCTACCCCAGGGCGCCCCTTCCAATCCAATCACCTCATCTCCTCTGATTGGAAACACCTGAGGTTCCCGGGGACATGTCCATGAGGTTGATTTAGAAGACTGCTTAGCTGGTAGGTACTTTTTTGTTCGGCTCTAAATATCCGCTTAGCAGTGCTGATTTTCCAGCAAGTCCCGGAACCTCGTGTGAGTGAGTCATGAGACGCGTCATTCCACAGAGTGAACACAGTCAGCTGCAGGGCTCGGCTCTGGGCAACTGTCAAAATTATGCACTTTCTGCCGGCTGCACTTGAACTATTTAAGTAGGTGACAAGGTACACCTAGGAGAACACGGATAAGGAAATGGTAGCAGGAGATTGTGACACCAAATGCTGGTAGCTCTTACCACCAGAGTCGATGTCAAGTTGTAGTCTCTCTCCCTCTCCCTCCCTCCCTTTCTCTTCCTCTCTCTCCCTCTCTGTCCTTCTCTCTCTCTCCCTCCCTCCCTCTCTCTCTCTTTCCCCACATACACAGAAAGGCCAAGGGGCTCATGCTTTCATCACCAAAAATCTCCGGAAGCAGCTCCTGTAATTAAGAGACCTACACAGATGAGGAGAAGAGGAAGTTCACTTCACTTCCACCGCCTTCGGATCCCCTGTCCATCGCCCACTCATCTCCCTGGCACCCCTCACAGACTTTCCCTGTCGGGGTCCCCTTGTGCTCCAGGGCTACTCTGCATAGTCCTCACAGACTCCGGGTGGCTTTCCGTTCTGTGTGGGCAGGTTGGTCGGGTGCCCTTTGCCCGGGGCAGTCTCTGTCTATCAGTGAACAGCAACAGTTGTATCGTACAAGTGTCCCTGTGAACAGTACATTACCTGGCTGTCCTCAGTGTGGCCACACCTGGCCACAGGGACACACAGCCCTCTTAGCTTCCACACACTCTGGGCACACAGGACCCTGCCCACAGAGCACCAGCAGCTCTGCCACCTGGGCATCGCCTGGCCCCTCTGGGACCTACACACTTCCCAGGTGGGTTCACACCACCGTGCACACTGTCCCTGAGTGTCCAGCTCTCCGTGCTGGGGTTGGGAGGGGCAGAGCCAGGGTTCACATGCACAGGGTCAAGCACTGGTGGCAGAGGTGCCAAAGGGACCTCTGAGGGGGGCTGAAAGGAGCCAAACAGTTTGGGGAAATTTTTAATTAGGTGAGGCCATGTGGGAGTCAAATGAGAGCCGGGCTCTGCAGGACAAACAAAATGACCCAGAGGGCACCTCTGCGCAGACACCCAGGCATGGTGACACAGGCAGTCTCTCTGGGCCCCCAGGGCCTGGCTGGTGAGTGACAGGAGCTGCACCTCCTGCTCCCCACAGACCTGCTGGCATCTGGCCCTGGGCAGCCTCCCCTGAGGGCTCTGGAGTGAGCACTGAGGGGCTGTGGAGTGGTGGGCACCAGGATGCAGGCCGCGTCCCTCCTGCCCTCCAGCACGCCTCCCTTCCCTCCGCCTCCTCTTCTCACTCTGGGCTCTTTCTGCTCAAATGCCAACTCCTCACAGAGGCAGCTCACGGTGCCAGGGACACCACATACCCATGTAGCCAGGGGATGGGACCATGGAGGGTGGGAGGCAGGAGCAGAGTGCTGTGGGGGCTTCGGGGCCATCGTGAAGGGCTGGTGATGCGCGCCTTGGCAGGGATGGGACAAGATAAGACAGCTTTAAAACACCGCCCGCCTGCTCTGGGGAGAAAGGATGGGTGGGGTACACGGGAGTGAGCGGGAACGCCGGAAGCTGGGAGGCTGGGTGAGTGGACTTTATCCAATTCCCCTGGGTTCACAGGTCACCTACCCCTTCAGAAGCCAGCACACAGGGCCCTGAGGTGGTGCAGCCTCAACCAACACAAACCCACCAGCCGCCATAGGGGCTGTAAGATCTGGTCCCCAGAGAGGATCCTAGGACGCTCTCCTGTCCCCAGGCTTCACTCTCCCAGCCAGCGAGACTGCTTTCTCAGGTGAAGAGGGGCCCAGAAGCTAACTTGGGAACCTGCGAGCTTGTCCCCACACCAGAGACTTGCACGGAAACCTGTGTGACAAGCCTTTCACATGACTGGAAATCCCTGGTCCCATCCTCCATCCTTTCCCTAGACAGAGCATCCTGGAAACTGAAATCCAAAGAAACGTTTGCTATTATTATTTTCTTTATGTTATCCAGTAAATGAAGATTTAAGATGCACATGATTCTACCAAGAAAACGCAGAGAGGAGTCCCAAGCTGGGGTGCTGTGGCTTATTATCAAGTCAGGCATGGACCACGTCCTGAGCATTTGGGAAATCACTGTCCTAGTCATTTTGGGTGGCTAGTACAGAGGAGGACAGACTGGATGGCTTATAAACAACAGAAATTAGCTCATCCTTCAACCCCCAGTGCTGGAGGCTGGAGGTCTAAGGTCAGGTGCCAGCATGGTCAGGGCCTGACAAGGGCCCCTTCTGAGTCCCCACACCATAGGAAGGAGGAGAGAGAGTTCTCTGAGGTCCCTTTCAGAAGGGCACCAAGCCCATTCATGGGGTTCTACCACCCCACTAAGTATCCCATGCCTACCACCACCACTCTGGGTGGGGTCTTCAACACGACCACCTGGGGGTGCGAACATCCAGCCTTGTGCACTCACAGCATCCTAGGACCTCCCCACAACAGGCCTACCTAGTCCCAAGTCAGGTCCCTGGGTGAACTCATGGGTCCCTGCAGGTCCCATTAGTTAACTGAGCAGCTTGCAGAGAAATGGGAGCTGGAAGCCTGGGCAGGGCCACAGGCAGAGGAAGGAAGCTCCTCCAGGAAAGGAAGCCAACCTGAGGGGGGTGGAGCACCGTTCCCTCACCTGTCCCTTCCTTCCCATCTCCCTGCAGCCCACCTGGGAAGCACTGGTGGCCTGACCGGGACTGGGGAGGAGCAGAGAGAAGCCAAGACCAGAGTGGATGCTGCCTGTGTGCAGGACTCTGATACAGCTTGGTTGGGCCACTTTAATTTGGGTGGGACCCTGGGAGCAGTGGCAGGGGCTGAGCAGGTTCAAGTTGGGAGCAAGGGTAAGGGAGGTGCCCCTGATCTCAGAGGTCCTCAGCCAGCCACTCCCCATCTCGGCATCTCCTTCCCTTCCTTTTTGTTAGGTCTAACTGGATTCATTGAGGAAAACGTTAAAACTCTCCAGCATCTGAATTTGCCCAGAGCTGCTTGAGTGAGGTTGCCAGAATGACATACAACCAAATGCTCCTGCACCCTGACAGCCGCCTCCCCACTGACCTAGACCCCAAAATCTTTTTTCCCACGACGCCCCCAACCATGCAGGAAGTAGCCAGACAGACTCCGGCGCCCTATA
>JAJEJO010047853.1:0-13206 GCA_020662805.1 Glaucomys volans
TTGTTTTGTTGTTTCTGGGTTGTCTAATCTAGCACTTACTAAGATGCAGGTTAGCATCTCCAGCTCTGATGGTGCTTTTGACCAGACTGTTTCAAAAATTTAGAAAATTCTCATCATTATTTCTTCAAATGTTCCAGTACTTGTTGGAATATCTCATTCTGGCACATATATTTCATTCTATTTTCTTTCTTTAGACATGTTTATGTCTCTTGCTGCCTGTTAGCTTTTCAAGTATCTTTTTCAATTCTGTCGAGTTATAGAACATTTTATATTGGTGTCCCTTACAATGTTTGATTTTGTGGATCCCTTGCTGCCCTGCATGACTTCTCATGCTTGATATCTCCTCTCCTTGACTTTGGGTAATTGCTAATCATGACCCAATCATTTTCTTTGGAACTTGATGGCAAGACATATGTGGAGCCTGAGTGAAGTTGAGTTCTTCCAGGGGGCCTGTAGTTTATTGCAGCCTACCAAACTGGGACTTGTTTCAATTTGATTCTCTACTTGTGGATGAAGAGACCACACTGGGACACCCTGTGCTTCCTATTCTCCTGGGCACTCACCGCCACCCATGTACATACACCCACCTCCAAAAAAACACCTTTATAAGGTAGTTTTACATCTTCTGGGTGGGGGTAGAGTTCTCATTGGTCCTTCTGCTGTGGTGGAGACTTCTAGGAGCTGCTTGATGCAGGACCATTGACCTGGCCTTTGTTGCAAGCCCTGTGCAGCCCTCACACATGCTCAGCACTATAGGATTCTGCACACCAGTCCAGGCAACAGCAGGCATTCATTAATTTTCAATGCTCTACAGATTACTAGATGCGTGACATTCATTATCATCAAATGTAGAATTAACAAAAAGACATGTGTGGCAAATGTCATTCCTCATCTGATAAGCCAAAATCTCAAATATTCCAACATCAAAACCTTGGAGCCACAATGTGATGATACAAGTAGAAAATCTCACACCTGACCTTAGGGGAGTGTTCACAGTCAAAACACATGTGTGCTAAATATATTGCATAAAATTACCTTCAGGTTATGTGTAAAGGTGTGTGTGAGGCACATGTGCATGACTTGTTCAGACAGGTTTCATCCTGTTTTGGAATTTTGTCAAACTTGGTCTTTTTAATTTAAACCAGCGGGTTCAGGTTGTAGCCACCAGGCGAACACAGAAATACAATCAATAAAAATACATTTATTAGTTAAGGAAAAAGACAATAATGAAAGGAATATTTACAAAGTGCAACCCAGCCAAACAATCTCTCACCGATCTGCACTGGAAAACATCGTAGGCACCGCCACACTAATCAGCACTGGAAAATTAGCATCACAGGCAATGCAGCAATTCTCACTGAAACAATTAAAATCCACCATTCTCGTCCAGTCCTTCCTTTAGTTTTTTAAGTGGACATATGAGTCATTGTCTGGTGCTATGAAGCCAGCCACATATATTATTATAAAACTTGAGTTCCCGGATCTGGCCAGGAGCTGAGTACCCAAGGATATTGTTGTTATGTTCTGTTTCACTGGAGCTCAAAATGTTCCAGAATGCTCATGGGATTCCAAACAATGTTATATTTTTCATTTGTCCACTCCTTCTGTTATGTCTACCAAACATTCTGACCTTAAGCAGCTCACCATCAAAAACCATAAACAAAACTATTAGAGATTTTCCATACACATCCTCAAGACAACTTATGTAATTAAAAATATTCCAAAATCATAGAATTTGGAAATTTTTCTCCCAAGCATTTTGGCATAAACAAACTCAACCTTTCTGTCTCTGAGTGTGTGTGCTTGTGTGTGCATGTGCCTTCATGTGGGTGTGTGCCATCAGATCCAATATTTCATAGCTCCCCTTGGAAAATTTACTCAGAAAATGCAATCTGCCATACTCCCAATACCAAAATGTCATTTTGATCAAATGGCACATTCTTTCATTTAGGGTTGTATGTGTCCCCTAGGAATCACTGCTAAAATAAATATATTCAAATCATCAACATCATACAGATTATAGAAAAATTATATTTTAAAAATACACATAGTTTAAGCAGCAAATGTATAATATAGTGAGAAAAATGTTACTAAACCTATAAATAACAAAGACCTAAGTACAAATTATATATAGAATTGATGACTTCAAAATGTCCAGCAAATATTTCAGAAATAAATGTGAATATCAATGGTCATTCGATGCTTCAGCACTGCCCAGAGAGACAAGAGCAAATTGTTCATAGAAGGTTCGGGTGGTGACCTTGAGCCTCCAGTGCCTCATAAGTGGGAGGTTTGGGATGGACCCAGTCATTGCCCTCCTCGTTAGGGTAGGTCCTCTTCCTCAGTACAAAGTCATAATTGACACAGGGATTCATCCCATTGAAAATGTTTGCATTGTAAGAAAGCGTCAGTACTGGATAGTGAGGGACAGGTGTGGTAAGTGGCACTTGAGACTTGCACAGCAGGACACCACAACATCTGGGAACCTCTGCCAGGAAAGGCCTGAGTCCCAGACATGAGAGCTCTCCAGACATGAGAAGCTCTCCAGCTTCAGTACCCCAAGGACATCCCCAATAGTCCTCCTCCCTAAGGAAAAGCAATGTCTAGGACTTCGACAGACCTAATGTCTGTTGCTTCTAAAGGTTTTGGGCTCCAGAACATCACAGTTCCTCTGAACCTGCCTAAGGATACCCCAAGGGATTGCATCTGAAATCTCCCACAAAAGGCTCATGTGCTCAAGGTTTGGTCCCAAATTCAGCAATGTACACTTGTGGGTTTGGGGGGAAGCATTCCACGGTGAGTGCTCTGATGTGATCATGAAATCCTCATTCAAGATGAAGACACTACTGGGCAGTGGGAGGAAATGGAAGAAGGTTGGGCATGGTTGGAGGAAGATCTGAAAGGGGGCAGGAGGTGCCCTCAGCAAACATACCTGTGGGCTCCTCTTAATCTTCATTCTCCTAGTAGTATTCCTCCTCCCCTTCCTGCCTTCCTGTCCTTCCCTCTCTCAGCCTTCTTCTCTCTCTGCCATTCTATCCCCTGGTGGGCAAGTGCTGAGTAGCTTGCAGCTGCCACATGCTCTGCCACTATGGACAGCCTCAGTTCAGAACCAAATGGAAAGCTAGGAAATCCAGACCAAAAGAGGATTCCTCCTCTAAGTTATTTTCCTTAAGTATTATCATAGTGAGGAAAGTAAGACCTACACAGACACCTCATTGGAGCCATGCTTCTGCCATTGTTGGTAGCCAATTCCATGTGGACCAGGCATCCTAGAATGGAGGCCACACCCCAAATGCTGCCCTACTGAAAACAATCATTCCAAAGAACAGGAAGACTGCTTCACTCCCACATTTTGCTATGGTCCAGGGATGCTGCAAACCACAGTGAGTTTCAGACACCCAGGGAGTCCCTCCTCTGAACGCCTGTTTCCTGCAGCCCTCCTCTAACAAAGTGCCTGTTCTCAATCAAGAGAATGAGTTTGGATGTGTGTACCTCTGCTATGAATTTCTAAGCCTACCAAGACCTTAGCATTCTGCTACCATAAAGTCTACAAACTTAACAGACTTAGTGGACAGACTGGGATCATGGCGGCTGTGGGATTTTGGCTCCCAAAAAGAAAACAGCAATGGCATTATTTACAGATCAGCTTTGTAGCATACCTGCTTAGGAAGACCTCATCTCACTTTTGTGAGAGAAAGTAACCTGGCTATATTGATTCCATCTAGGCAAGTGGACTCAGGAACAAAAACATTGGTAATTTGTCCAATATCAGAGTTTGAGGCTGTCTCCCAGCCTGTTCTTGTCTCAGATTTAGTCCTGTTTCTGCTTACTACAATACTGACAATGCTCTGCACACGGAGTGGATTTCTGCTCCTACACAAGGCTTTAAATATATCCATTCCATCCTTAGCCCCTGTGTTCCCATGTTCCTCTGAAAACACTCCTCTCAGGGAGCCATGGGGCCACAACAACCCTGCAAGAATGCTTTGCTCCTCCCTCCTTACTGAGGTCAGCATTGAATGCCGGTTGCTGTCCACAGTTGGTCACCTGGTGGGGAGGTGCACTAGGTCCTGGGGCTGACTGTAGAACCTAGAGACATTTTCACCAGTCTCAGTGCAGTTTTCTTTGTGCATGAAACGCACCACTCCCTGGTGGAGTGTTCTTCTGGGTCAGATACTACTACTTTGGGTTGCAAATTGACCTGAGTCCACTTCTTCAACCTTTCTCCCCATCATCTGATTGTCCCACTTACTCTGCTGTGGGGAGATGATTTGCCCTGGTTCATAGTCTTTCAGATTCTCCTCTTGTGGCAACAGTTGGTCCGGTTCCCGTGAATGATAGCAGGTACCCTATCATTGCAGGTCACCTGCCTCAGTGTGGAAGACAGGCACTCAGGAAATGAACCTTGGGGTGACTACCCAATAACAGTGTTAGGGACATGCAGGGGGAACCTCAGCTCTAAGTACAAGGGCACCATCTCATAACTCTACCACCCAAGGGTGGCCTCCTGGTAATCACATGGTCTGTCTAAGGGCTATGACATCATCCTCCTACATGGTCTGCCTCTACCTGCCATTGCCTTTTGTGGAGCCACATTTCACTCAGGATCAAAGGACCCCACAGCCTGGGCACACAAATACTCTCATCCCACCAACATGGAAGGAATGGCCCAGTGGCCTCCTATATTCCAGGTCTGTTCTGGAATGCAGGGTGCATTTGGGGGTGGCCCAGGCAGAAACTCAAGAGACTTTGGTTCTGATTGCCAGGGTGCCAAACAAACTCAGGAAGATGCCCACGCATGTGAGTGCTCAATGATAGCCTTGGGAGCTCCTGGCCTCCAGAGGCTCAGTCCTGGCTGGGATGTAGTAGGACACCTCACTCAGCAAGGGTGGCCATTGGAAAGGGCTCCTGTAGTGCAGGCTACCTGGAGATTTAGTGTGCTCAATCCACATCAGAGCAGGAAGAATCTCGTATTGCTCTCCTCCTCCATGTGCATCAGCATTCCTCCATCCCATCCAGTGGAGCCTGCAACCTAGATGCTGTCCTTTTCTCATCTCCCACCAAGACCTGCCTCTACACTTCAGGTCTACACACTGCCATCCAACACACAAACTCCCTCACTAAAGGGGGGTGGACATGGTCATACTCTCCCCCTCAATTCAGGTCAAGCCCTCAACAGTGACCTCTCTTCTTTATTCCCATCTATCTTTCCTGACCATCCAGAACCTCCAATTCAAGAGGGTATGAGTAGTTCATGGTATTAGATTTGTGCTTGTTCCCTGCCCTGGGATAAGCACCAGGGGACACCCCTGCTGCCAGGCTTACCAGGACAGTCTTGTAGTCGTTTTCACTCTGCTGCTCAAGCCTGACATGAATGAGGCAGCTGTCTCCCACCTGTTTGTTGTACTGGGGACATGAGGATCTGCCAATTATGCATCTGATGACACTTGACTTCTTCTTTCATTGGGTAGCCGTGTGCTTGGGCCAAGCCTTTTCAGCAGAGATGCCTCTTAAAACTGGGCTGAAGTTAGACACCATGGCACAGGCCTTGGGAGTTGATTCTGAGAACTGTGAGGGATGGAATATCGGCAAAGTCCAGAAACTAAAGGCCACCCTGCCTGTCAGCTTGATCTATTGGCATTCAAGAACATATGTCCAGAGCCTGAGGCTTCTTGTTTCTTTGTGTGGATAGAGAATAGCACCTGGAGTAAAGAGCAAATAAGGTGGGTGTTTACCTCTTTTCCCTTGACCTTGGCCCTCTTGTTGATGGGTCTTTTTCCCAGGATAAAATAATACTTGACTCCAGGATTCATGGAGAACAAGATCGTTGCATGGTCAGGGACTTTGATTTCTAGAGAGAGAGGTGTAGAGATTGGGAGGTGATACTCAGGATTATACCACAAGGCACCCCCAACACCTGAGAGTCTCTGCCCGGTGAGGCCTGAGTCACAGACTTGAGAACCCTCCAGTCCAGCTACACTTCCACCAAATTCTTCCTCGATGAGTCTTCCCTGAGGAAAGCTTATGCACAGGATCTAAACCAAACTAACACCTTTCAATGAAAAACCACCTTGGACCAAGGACTTTCTCAGTTCAGGTTCAACCTGCCAAGCAGACACTGCTAAGCATTGCATCAGGATTTGCTCCCAAAGCCTCATGTGCTTCATCTTTTCTCCCAATGCAGCCATGTTCTCCCATGGGTTTGGGGAAGTATTGGATGTTGAGTGCTTTGACCTTGCCAGTGAATTCATCCATTCGTAGATGAAGACAAATGACAGGTGTGATAAATGAGTGCTCTGTTGGGAATAGAGAGTTCAAACTCAGCAGGTTTATGCCCTGAAGACCTGTATTTCCTTTCTAGGTGAGCTCTCCTTTCTCTTGTATTTCTTCATAATCTGTCTTGTTCTCCCTATTGCTATTCTGCTGCTGCTTCTTTTTCTCGTGCATTTTCTTTGACATTTTCTGGGTCTTTTTTTTGATCCTTTTTTAATTCTTCTTGTTCTTCTTCTTGTTTCTCCTCCTCCTCCTCCTCCTCTTCCTCCTCCTCCTCCTCCTCCTCCTCCTCCTCCTCCTCCTCTTCCTCCTCCTCCTCCTCCTCCTTTTTCTTCTTCTCCTCCTCCTACTAATGCCCTTCTTGTTGTCTTTTTCTTATGCCAATTCATCTCCTGATCCTCTTCCCACTCAGGCTCATATGTTTCCTCCTTCTCCTCCTTCTCCTTCTTTCTCTAACAATAGTTGGCCATGCTCTGAAGAGCACAAATCTACCACCCACTTCTGCCCAGATGCAGCCTCTGCTCAGGACCCCAACATGGGATCAGTTCTCAATGAATGGAAAGTAGTGAAACCAGGAGCCAAAGTATCATTTCTTCCTATCTTCATAATTGTCAAGTCATGAAAGCCTGCCTAACAGAGACCCCCATTTTGTCCAGGCTTGTGCCTGTGGTAATGAACAGCTTGACCAGGCTTTCTACAATTGAGGCCACATCCCCCAAGTTTTTGAATGTAAACAAGGTTTCCAAAGTCTAGGGGACAGCCAGCATCACTGCAACCCTCCTGCCGTAATCCATACATGCAGTAATACCTAGTGGGTTCCAGGCAACAAGCTAGTCTTCCTTTTGGACATCAATTACACACAATCCTCCACTGGACAGGAGCCTGCTCTCAACCAATGCTGGGTTAGGTGTCTATATTTCTGATATCACTTTAATTGACTATCATTTCTTAATTCCTTATATTTTCACTAATCTTGTACCAGGGAATGAACCCACATTTGCAGCCCATTTTATTCTGAAACAGGGTCTCACTAAGTTTCTGAAGCTGATTTTGGACATCTGATCCTCCTGGCAGCCTCCCATGCCACTGAGATTCCTAGCCATAGTCACCTTGACTGGCTCCCTGGAATACCTTGACCTCGGTCTTCCATGTGAGTAAGACATGGCCCAGCTAACAGGCTTGGTGTGTGGAAATGTGAGAGAACTGACAATATGTGCCCTGGAGATGGTGGGTTCTACTGTGGACGGATTGGGATCATAGATGCTATGAGCGTCTCTCTCATAAGAAAGGAAATGGCAATGCCATTACTTCCAGATCAGCGTTGTGACTGATGTGCTTAGGATGCCCTTATTCGATGCTGGAAAAGACATACCAATGAGGATATTCTGATCTCTTTTGGAGATGGGCACCAAGGCACAGAGGACTTGCAAATTGTCAAAAATATAGAAAGAAAGAAAAATGCAAACAGGCTGTCCCCTGGCTTTTTTGTATTCTTGACTGAGTCCTGTTAGCAGAGGCTAAAATACTGACATGTTTCTCAAACATCAGGAGTTCTCAGGAGTTCTTGTGTCCTACACATGATTTTGAACAGGTGCTGCTTCAGTTCACATCAGTGCTGTTCCCACATGCACCCCCTGATGTCCTCATCTTACTAGGAAGGAATTCCTTTCAATGAGCCATGAAGCAAACTGCTGCTTCAAGGAACCCTCTATTCGTCGTGCCTCATAGATATTAGCTTTGCAATGCCGGATGAGGTCCAGGGGAGGACACACTTTTCGGAGGCTCAGCAGTCCCTGGGGCAACATGGAGAAGCTGCTGGCCTTATGGCCCCCATCATTGCAGTTTGTTTTGTGCAAAAGCCCACCACACCCTGGCTGCTTTTTCCAACCAAGAAACACTTCCTTTGGCCTGTGAATGATCCTGAGCCCACTGTGGATCATTTCTCCCCACCAACTGATTGTCCCACTTACTCTCATGTGCTGACACAATTTGCAGCTGCTCAAAGTCTTTTGGATCCTCATCCTCGAGTGAGTGTTGCTCTAAGGTCCTGCAGATGATGTCCAGAACATTTTCTCAGCAGGTCACCTGGATCAGGGTGGGAGAAATGTCATCAAGAATGACTTTTGGAGTACCACTTCAGAGGAGAGTGGTCAAGGACATTCAGAGACACCTCAGTTCCATGGAAAGGGTGCCAACTTGTTATCCTGCTAACTGACGGTGGCCTCCTTGTATTCTCATAGGGTCTTGTGATGTGCTATTAGACCAATTCTGATATAAAAGTCTGTGTGTACCTGCCATGTTTACTCAGGGAAAAAGGACCATTCTACCTGTGTGCCAACACACACTCATTCGACCAAGATGGAGGAATGGGCCCATGGCCTCTCTGCCAGGTGAGCTGTGACTTGGAGGCTGCATCTTTGGTTGGGTCAGGTGGATACCCTAGAAAATTTGCAACTGACTGCCAGTGTACAAAACAGACTTAGACACAAGCATATGCACTTGACTGCTTAATGATAGCCATGAGAGCCCCTGGTCTCTGGGGGTCAGTGATGGCCTGGTTGTAATGAGGTACCTGACTCATCAATGGCAGTCATTGAACATATCTCCTCTGCAACTGGACACCTGCAGAATTAGCAGGCATACTCCATTCCCATATGAATTCTGCAAAGAAACCCTTTAGCTCCCTACTCACAGACATGCAAACTCTGACATTCCTGGTATTTGGCATAAACCCCAAGTGCTGCTGACCAAAAATATCACACCTATCCATGGTGGTTCATTTCCTCTCATCAGTGGCTTGGCCCCTCCTACCCAAATGAGAAATCACTGCCTCTTCCTCTGCCCCAACCTCCTATCAAATAGAACTCACTCAACAAAATACCAAGGTATAGACAGTGCAGCTTGCATCCAAGATATTTCTCTGATCTCAACTGTCTCCAGAACTTGCTTTTGCACTTCAAGCCTGCAAAACTCACAACCCACAGTCCCACTCACACATGGAGCTGGGCCAGCTTGTGCTCCCCCTCCTCTCAGGTCAAGCCCTTCCCACTAACCTCTTCTTGTTTGACAATACAGTTCATGGTATTTGCTCTATTGTCTGCATTCCACAGTGTGGGCACACAGGAGACAGCCCTGCTATCAGGCTTACCAGGACCCTCTTTGAAGCTCTCCTGCTCTGCTCCCCTAGGTGAACATGTACAAAGCAGCTGTCTTCTAGCTGCTCACTGTCATCAAGCAGTGTGGAACTGCTGTTGGTGACCCTATTGATCCTGGGCACCTTGCTTTTGGTGGCCTCATGCAATGCTCTGGCGGCCCCTGAAGAGCGGCTGGTGGGATTGTGACTGTCACTGCAGAAGTTGACTCCAAGAACTCTGGGGGATGGCAATATCAGCAGAGCCCACAAACTGGAAGCCACCCCCGCCTGTCAGTTTGCTCCATGTGCATTCTAGAACATATGCCTAAGAACTGAGGACCTTTGTCAGTGGATGTGGAGTAGCACCTGTGGTAAAGAGCAAATAAGGTGGGTGTTTACCTCCTTTCTCTTGATCTGGGAACACTTCCTGGTGAGTTTTTTCCTGAGGATGAAATCAAAGTTGACACGTGGATTTATGGCAAAGAAGACATTGCCATCATCAGGGATCCTCAGCTCTGGGGAAGGAGGGTCAAAGGTGTGGAAGGTGAGTGACACTCACAGAGTACACAACTGAACACCCCCCACAACTGAGAGCCTCTGCCAGGTCAGGCTTGAGCCCTAGATCTGAGAGCCCTCCAATCTAGATCATGTCCCACCAAAGACATCCTAAGTGATGTCCCTGGAGGAAAAACCGTGCACAGGATCTAAAACAATCCACCAACTTCCAGGAGAAAACGCCATGGATTCCAGAACCTCTCAGTTCAGGTGGAACCTACCAAAGAGACAATTCTGGAGTTTGCATCATGATTTGCCCCCACTGACTCCTGTGTTGAAGCTTGTCTCCCCAATGCACCAATGTTCACACACAGGTTTCGGGGATGCATTTGATGTTGGATGCTTTGACCTTGCCAGTGGATTAATCCATTCATAGATGAAGCCATTAACAGGAGGTGGTATTAACTGGAGGTATGTTGGGCATGAATGTAGGATGTCCACAGTAGGGGTGTGACCTCAGGAACAATGCTTTTTTTAATTTTTTGAGTCAGCTCATTCTCCATTTCCTCCTCATCATTATGCTTCTTATTCATAGATCTTTTTTCTCAAATCCAAGTCAATTCAACTTTACTGGACCACACTGTCTCAGGCAATTAGACAAATATTTGTAAAACACCAGATGAGAAAAAGGAATGTGGAGCCCAATAATGCAAAACTATGTGTGTTTTTTTTTGTTTTGTTTTTTAAAACATTTTTTAGTTGTCAATGGACTTTATTTTATTTATTTATATTGTGGTGCTGAGAATTGAACCCAGTGCCTTGCATCATGATTTGCCCCCACTGACTCCATGCCAGGCAAGCACTCTACCACTGAGCCACAACTCCAGCCCCGCAAAACAATGTTTGTAAGAGAGAAATCATGAAGTGAGAAGAGGAAACAATGATTCTATCAGCTCCACCTGTTCTTCTAAACATTATTTAACTTATGTGAAGAGAACTCCTCTGACAAGCAACCAAAATAGCTTCTTGCTAGCACACCCCTACCCCATATAGTTAATTTTACAATAAATACAAAAATAATAAATTTACAATAAATGCAAATATAATAATTTTACAATAAATAAAACACTTGAGAAGTTTTCAATTTTGATGAACTAGAGAAAGTCTTCATAGGATTACCAATTATTGGAGGGCAACTGACAACAGCAAGGTGAAAGGAAAATACAATTGTCTTTATTGTTCCTTTTGGGTGATACAAACAGTGATAGACACAAATTCAAACTCTCAATATAGACTTATTGGGAGAAGAAAAAGATTGATATTTATAATCTGTTTATTGTTGTATTCCTGTTCTCTGAGTTTCGGAATCTTGTTCTTCTTGTCCTTGGGAGATTTGTTCTAAGTCCACTGAGACTGCCAAAGTCCTCACATGCTCAAGGCTCTTAGAAAAGTGCCAGAGTATCTGCATACAAACAATGTATATCTTCTTCCTGTATTTATGCCTTCTGACGCCTAATACAATGAATGGCAATGTAATTCTCTGTAATACTGTATGATCTAAGAAAAATCTCTGTCCATAGAGATACAATTTCTTTCTAGATAAATTTGATTTGCAGCTGCTGGGACTGTGGAGGGAGAAGAATGAGTACAGGGGCCAACTGCATTTTCTTGCTTTGCATGAAGGGGAGGAAAAACTGCAGCCAAGATGAGGGCTTATAGGAGCTGATATCTGGATACATCTGGCCTTCAGGCTGGAAGACTTTGGCAATGTCTGGACACATGTGACCTCCGGGCTGGAAAACGTTCTTGGAGAGAATCCAAGCACTTGCCTACTGAGGAAGGAATCCAAAATAATAACTTACTCCAAAGGGCACCAATACATTGGGCTTTCAGGAGAGAGGGGGTCGTTCCACTTGTCTAGGTCCTGTTACACAGAGAGTAGGTTCAAATGCAAAACACTGCAGAGTCTCATGGGGAACCCTGGAGAGTGTTGGTGATTTCAGAGAGTGTGAATCCCCAGGTCACTAGGTTCTCTCAGCCAGAAGGAGGGAACCTACCATGACAGCAATTAGGATAAGTGGTGCCCGGAAGCCTTAGTGGGGAGAGATCTGAAGGAAGATCTTGATAGAAGAGTGTCCCCTATAAATTCTTGTTCACCAAAAAGTGTGTGCAACCTTGTGGAGAAACAGACTTTGCACAGCGATCAAGCTAAGAAGAGGTTATGTGATGGAACACAGTCTAAACAGACCCCAAATCCAATGTCTGGTATTCTTGTAGGAAGAGGGGAGTTTAGAGAAAGAGACCCAGAGAGGCTCAGGGAAACAGGCTGTGTGAGGTTTGAGGCAGAGACTGGATGCCCCAGAAAGGAACAACAGATTGTGGGCAGCAGCAGGAGAGTGGGCAAGAGCTAGGAGTGTTGTGGAGGACACTTCCTGGGAACCCTATGAGGGAGTGTGGCACTGGGAGAGTCCATGCCTCTTGTCTTGAGCCTCTGGAGCTGGAGGGAAGGACACTCTTCTGCTGAAGCTCCCCCCAGTTTAGAGAGTTTGGTTGGAGCAGCCTAGCACCTGCCTGCAGGTCTCAGCATGTTGGCCATGCAGGTCAGATCTGGGCCACAGACACACTCTAATGACTGCATGGTCTCAGCCACAAGGCTCAAGAAGCATCAACTCAGGCCAGGTGGGAAAACTGCTAGGCACACACTGTGGGGGCTGCTGTTACTGGGATCAAATAGTTTGCCTGACAGAATCCTCTGATTGACCTGAAATGGAGCCATAGGAACTGGCTCCAAAGCATTCACATCCTGAACACACTTTTCACTTCAATACACTTGAGAATGATTGACATTTGTTTCTTGTTACCTTGCTCTCCAGCAAATTAATCTTCAAATTTTCAAAGGAGGAACTCATAGAAGCACTCAGAAAGGGATGTTCATTACAGAGGCTTAGTGTAAAAAATAGGACTCTTATTTGTTATTTTTGCTATATTTTAAATGGAATTTCTCCTGCATTACCTCCACAAACCAAATGGGAATATTTAGCAAATTCCAAATTTGAAGACAATACATACTAGCCTAAGAGGCAGTGCCAAGAATTTCAACACTCCAAATACAGTGTGTGTGTGCTTCAGTGGCGGTCAGAGTTTAAATGAGAAAATCCCGCAAAATAAATTGGGAAGATCAGTGCTGTAGCCCTACCATTCAAGCAGTGTCACCACCAGTGTCAAGCAGTGACTTAGTCTTAGCAACCATCATCATGAAGAACTAAGGAAATGGAGAAAGGTCCTCAGATGTAAAGGTACAAAAT